>JBBMJY010000011.1:11202536-11225179 GCA_037833715.1 Toxotes lorentzi
CTATCTATCTATCTATCTATCTATCTATCTATCTATCTATCTATCTATCTATCTATCTATCTATCTATCTATAATTGGATAGCACTGAAAATCAATGCACCTTGTAAAATCCTTATGGTACAACCAGACCTATGGCCTAACCACGCTTTAATCGCTGCTCAGTGTGGGCTACTGAGCCCAGCTGATCCGGATTCTGATGGGGTCTGAATTTTACTGACACTGGACGAGCTGTTCACAGTCGGGTCTCCTGTAGATCGTTGTGTCGCCTGATTTGACTTATTTAATTGTAACTAAGGGAATCCAAAATGCGCATCAGTGTGGGCGATGGTAAAAGCGCAGTAAATGCATATGGACCTGTCAAGCAATAACAATATCTCTCGCACCATTACGATCACTACAGGCCGTTAAGAAGAAAATAAATAATAATAATAAAAAAACAACAACAACAACACACATACCACTGAAATAAAATGCGCGTTAAGGATAAAAAACACCAACCACGCCGTTTAACGCAGCGAATGCACAGAGATCACTCCGCACAGACAAAGATGATGAATGGTAAAGGCTTACTGATGCTGCAGAGACGCTCCTCCGTGTGGTCTCTCGGACAGACCTGTAACATGTGGTCAGTACTGACGCTCCTCCGGTCGGTTGCAGACCGCGCGTCCGTCCGCACCGTCCGCTCCTCCACTCATCCTCCTTCAACCGGAGCACAGGAGGTTTTTTTTGTTTGTTTGTTTTTTTAAATCAAGGAACACTGAGGCATCCGTGTCTCCAAACTGGAGTAAATTGAGATTACCTCAGCTGTTGCCAGGTAAACATGAAAATAATATACAGATCCCCTGGGGCTCACTGTCAACGACACGTGTTTTTCTATTTATTTATTTATTTATTTATTTATTTATTTATTTATTCGTTAAGGAAACTGTATTTTGACTCATTACCTTTATAAGCTGCCTAATAATGTATATTTAAACACTAATATGTAAATAAAAAACACTTTATATGCAAAATTAGGTATTTGTTCTTCAAGAAGAATCATCTCCCAGATTAATATGTGCCTCATATTTCAGGCTTGTAGTTCAGGTGACTTTCAAAAAGAACTTTACTGTTTTGCTCAAAAGTCCTTCAGCTAGAGGTATATAGTGACACAGCAATGTAACCTTCAGGGGCTATATGTCCCTAAAACAACCAATGAGATGTTCACCACTCTGCCCACAAGGGGACAGTCCCAGCCCACCCCTGTGAGCCAGCAACCAGGCTGGTCAATGACAGAGGGGTTTCCATGTTCTTAATAATAAAGGGTTTATATTGTCCAAAAAAAAAAAAAAAAAAAAAAAAAATCAATCCACAGCTACTGCACACATGAAGAGACAGAAGAAGAGATTAAAAAAATAAAAATGTATGTGAAAATGAATTTTTAGGTACATGCTCATCTGATTTCCATGTATCCATGTGGAAAACGTATGGAAAACAAAATGATCAAGTTTACATTAAACAGAGTTAACTGCGTTCAACTCTCTTGTATCATAACAGAAACTATTCTTCAAAAGTGTAAAACAAAACCTTCAGCGACTCATTTTGTTCGTTTTTAAATACTATTTGTTTGGAGTCATTAATGTGGACAGGATTGCACAACGTGGTCTGATAAAATACGACTGAAAGTCCACACAGGTGCTACTAATAACATTAACAAGGGTTTTGTTCCGTGCAAGTGTCCCAGCAAGTCATGACAGTGTGACACATGAGCCGGAGTGAACAAGGACAGGACCCTGAAACTGAAGAAGCTAAACTGAATTCAGCCATTTTTCATTTTCTTATTTTCTTAAAAAGCTCTAGAAACTGTGCTTCCATACTGTGGTAATTTTCATTTTGCTACGTAGCTGTTGATTCTTTCCTGAAACTGCATCCTGTCATTGATTGCTTGTGAAGCCTCTCACTTGGCATCACAGTGCACATTCATCACAGTTCTCTTCTCTTCTTTGGCCCAGTCTGGATTATTATTCATTTATTTCCACAATGAACGTGAAGGAATCATAAACAGCATCTTTCTTCCTTCTTCTTTACTGAAGCGACTGCGTCTGAAAAATGCAGCCGCTTCGAACGAGGAGCTCTGCCCGTGTAAATCAAGGTCATTTTTTCTGATGTATCAGCTGCCAATAAACCACATTACAAAAACCGGACCTTCCTCTGTAAGATCTATTTGCTAATGGTGAAGCTCACCACTTGTTCTTGTCATAGAGCAGTTTGAAGGAAAGATTTAATGTGCAACAGTGCGCGGCATATGCCCTATATGAGTACACATACTATTTATGTCTCCATTCACAAAGCACCTACAAATACAGGTGAAAAACTAGTATTTACAAATTGCCAGCCCTTGGGAAGGTCTTCTGATGCTTTGAGCATTGTATACAGTACACGAATGAGCTGAAAAGCACTGATGTTTCATTTATGTATTCTGCTTCAATGTGGGGAGTTACCAAAAAGAACTGCACCGCCTGTTGCCCTTTAAATACGTATTCAACTATTGAATACAAGTCTGAATCAAATCCCTCCTGTGCTCAGCCCTCGCCTCCTTCCCCCCCCGTCACCCAGCTAATGAATCTCGTATTCTGTGGACAGTCAGGTCAATATGAGGCTGGGCAGCTTTGATTTGTATGTCCTGCCCCTCTGTCCTATCAGACTCCTGGTCAATAGGTCTGTCTTCCCATTACCCTGGCGATTAATGTGGCGCACTGCCAAACGCTACACTGTCATAGACGAGCTCTTAGCGGTTTCAGCTTCAAACAAGGACGCACAGGGCTGAATTATGTACTTTACATGAGGTTTATTGCACCCAGCCTTCCTCTGAACGTGAGCAGGTTTCTGTCTACCGGTGCAAGTCCAAGTCAAGTCACAAGTCTTCATATGCAAATTGCAAGTTAAGATACAACTAGTATACTGAATGTCTGAATGATGACTATTCGAAGATACAGCATTTACATGTTTTACATTCAAAGTTAGTAGAATTTTTAATGTAGCTTTAACAAGTAGTGAAAGAAACTGAAGTTGAATTCATACATCACTGTGTCCCTCTCCCTGAAGAACAACTTTATATCCGATATGTTTTCATTTAGGCTGAAGATGAAAAGCATGTTTTCAAATTCTCCTTAAATTATATACTGCGTGTGTGTGTGTTAAGCCAAACTCAGTTCTCCAGTTGGCCTCGGCATTCATCCCCCAGAGCTTCTTTTTTAACAGCTGGTCAAGGTTGATAGTGGATAATTTGCACTCTCCATTGATTTGCAAAGTTTTGTGGGAGGGAAAAGAACTCTTTTCTGGCAAAGTCTGTCACGAGGGGGAGTGAATGAGCCAGAATGCGCAGCAGCAAAGCAGCCAAATCCAAATTTTCACTGGGATTTCAGTGAGACAGCCAGTGAGTTATAGCCCTGGAAAACTAATGAGGATGCTTTGGGGTTTGGAAAAGAAAAGTTTTCACAAAGGCCCTGTTTAGACCTGGCATTAACATGCATCTCGGCTGAGCTGATCACAAGTGGACAGCTCTAAGTACAGGTGTGAATGTACCCAAGATGCATTGAGGACGTGTTTGAGACTCAGTCACATTCGGAAGTGGTCTGAGTCACACATGGCCGTATTCTTTCAGAAATGTGAATGCAAATGTATCTTGGGCCACACTGGAGGACCGCCTACTCAATGGACATCCTCTCATACTCATTCATGGTGTCAAATCACGTAAGCTGGCTTTGTTTACAATGTCTGAAAAGTTTGAAAACCCCCCAGAGATATATTATGAATGCGTCAAACATCTTGGACAATTTGGTTTGCCTGGAACATGCCACGGAAGAGACTCTGTTGTGTTGTTTTAATTTTTTCTTCTTTTAATTTCTGGCAGACAAGGCCAGGTGCGTGGCTGCCTCCCGCCGGTTAAAAACAACACATTTAGTCTCTGCAAATGGAAATGATGTGTGTGTTTATTTGCATATTGACAAGGAAGGGAGATCCAATCACAAGCGGTCACTCGAGACACATGTTAATGCCAGGTCTGAACAGAGCCAAGGGACTGGATTAATTATCCATTTCTGATGTGTCAAGTAGTGTAATGACTGCTGTTAAAACATAGCACTCTAAAGCTTATTGCATGAGATGAAGCTAAACGTGAAAGATGAATCTAAATTTGTCCTGAACTTTGTCCCAGCTTTGTCCCAATTACCAAAAAAAATACGATTCACTTCAATCATATAACACAAACTACAAAAAACAATAAACTAAACCCAAATGAATATTTTCAGACAGTCTTGCACCTCAGAAACATTGAAACACTCTGTAAATGACACTGAGATATTATCATGTCCACTTCTCCAGATTCCATCAGCAAATTGTTGATATTGGAGCAGCCAGTGGTACAATGAGCAGCTTATCCAGATTGAGTTTTGCCTGGAGGTTGTGGTTCAGTGGCATCAATCACATCACTGGGCCTTCTTCTGGCAGAGACTCGCTTCCTCTCCTCTGACTAGCAGCGGCTTTCGCCCCTCTCAAGCGGAGCTGTGCCAGATCTCTCCAGAGGTTGTGTTCTTTCAATCCATCATGGTCGGAGCTAACATGACACCTTTTCATTAGAGCAAAGTGTTCCAGGTGAGAGGCACTCCCGCTGCCCCAAATAAGCAAGCGGGACTAAGATAACAGTATATACTTGGCAAAAGCAGTAATGAGGTGTGCTTGGGTCTATCTTGGGAAATCGAAAGAGCTGCTCAGAAACGTGCAACCATTCAGTGAACATGAAGATTTTTAGTTTTTAGTCTCATGTTTCTACTTAAATTACCACTTTGAATGAGCTTTGATGGTACAATTCATGGGAATTATTAACAAATCAGACTGCAGCTATAAATTTCTTTAAAAAGTGGGATGTCTTCTTGACTCTTCCCTAATGGAAGCTGCTGGAAGAAGAAACTGCATAGCACAGCATCATTAAGAATATATATCTTGATTCCTGTTAAAGAGTCTTAATTTTAGAACATATAAATTAATATATTTCATAATATCTTGATGAAACCGCCTTTTTATCTCATTTAATTACATAAAGGATGTTGAAAAAAAAAAATCTGACTTGGAAAGCCAAGTCTGTGTCAAAACTTGTACAGCACTAAAAGTCATGTTTGACCTAAAACTGATTAATATTACCACCGTAACAAAGTCATTCTCCATGACTGATTTATGTAATTTCCCTTACTGTCATTTACATTATCAGTGGAAGTGCTAAAATCGATCTTTAGCCACTCCTCTGGCCTCAATTGATATTTCCGCCTTTTAAATTCTGGTGAAGGCTGGCCCATAAATGCAGCCTTTGCACTTTATGTGCTTCATTCGTTTTATCCTGCTAAACACACAACTCTAATCCTATCAAAGGCAAGGAATATTCCAGAAAGGGCATTAGCGGGGGGCTTATGAAGCGAGAGAGAGCGGAACATTAGTATTCATGGAATTTCTTGGGACAGACTCTTAGTTTTAGGGAAATTATCTTGGGGAAACTCTGATTTCACATAAACATTAAACTACGAGCGAGCATAAAGAGTCAGGCTGGATGTTGGAGATGTTGGGCTGGAGCTGAAGCCAAAATATGGACTTGGAACAGATGTTCTACCATATGAGATCTTTTAATGATGAAAATTTTCCTTTTTTTGTACTGGTCATACTCTCAGCTACTACTGCTAAAGAAGGACTGGGTGACTTGGTTCCACAATGACTAGTTATTTAATAAAAGCTGGAAAAACTGAGAGATCAAGCAGCAATTTTTTTCCTACACCTCTAATTCAAGAAGGGAAGTTCAAAGTGACCAAATTCAGCTTCCAAGAGATGTTATTCTGTGTGCTGCTGAGAGCGTGGATCAGGATTAGTGCTGTGTTCAAGGCTGCACAGCATGAACGACATACTGATTTTGGTTCTAAAATATAATGACTGTCTCAAGGCTTGTCTCTGAATGACACAGAATGAGTCACAAAACCAACTAAATAAAAGGGCCACATCCTCTGGGGAAATCTAATAGGCTCAAAAAGTGTGAGGGGCAATCATCTTGTCATTTTATGTGATATCTGTCTATAGGGCCACGGGAACACCAAAATCAATAGGTATGATCTTGCCGTTAGTTATATGTGCTCAAAGTTAATAATTTAATTGGCCTATGAGTGGCACTAAAACTCATGTAATGGCTAAATGAGAAACAAGTCCTTTGGGGAACAGGAAATTGTTCAGTAAATGTCATGATTATCCTCATTTCAATTTTCAGATCTGTATAAGAGGAAATTTGAGCCTGAGGGCCACAACAGAGAAAAGGTCGGGAGGGTTTCTTTTTTGGGGGTACCATGAATTTGTGCTACACATTTCCTATCAGATATCTTACTGTATGTTGTTGACTGTTTAGCATGGGTGTGGATATGCAGGGAAGCTGATGGAGTGTGGTCAGTAAACCTGTGAATGCAGATGAAAAAGGCCAAACATCTTGGTTTACTGCTTTGATGGAACACTTTCAATAAATGTAGGAGGTTATCACTATTCAAGGCCATTTTAAGTACAGCTGTAAAACACATGCACAGGCATGAATGTGTGGGTGAACGTCCGAACAGCTTGTCCAGGCTTATCATTAACTGTGATGGACAGTGAAGTAAAGAAAACAGTCTCTACATTCATCAGCTTTATGCTTCATTAACGTGGACCGCCATATAACCTATGCACTGTATAAAGGGTAATACATAGTCAACTTATTTATGTGGTATTTATCCAATATGTTGCATAGTTTTTAGTCAAATGAGTGTCCAGCATCAACTGCACACAATAAATGAACTCTACAGAGCCTATTTGTTGTGCTTTTAGTGGAAATAATATCAAGTTTTGACAGTGTGATGTCTACCATTGTTTGAAAAGTGCCTTAGCAGAGTAAACTGCCGTCAGAAGCTAATGAGCCAGTGAGATAATTTGGGTAATTAGTCTGAACTCTTTGATGAATGATCATGCTCTCTCAGGGGGGCAGTGAGACATTTCTAAAGTCAATAGGATCAATAAAAAAAGACTAATTTAGATTCAATTTTGCTACATTTGTCGGAGAGACATGACAACGTGAGCTGTGGGTCCTCCAACAGCGAAATATATTGGTGTGACTATATTATATATTTCCCGTTAATATCCTTTTAAATGTTTATGTTTTCAGTGATGTACATTATGCAGATATAATAGAATACTAGAGATACTAGATGGCTTCTACATCTTGTCCTCTACAAAATCTGGCCACAAAAAGATAGGCATATAATTACCTGTCAGAGTGCTCAAAACCACCTCTGTGTTAGTTCCTGCAACATTGAGTGTCTCCAGAACCACATTTTGCCATGATGACAAACACACATACACATAGACTCACAAGGTGAAAACAATACCAGCCACGCTGACGCTGCTGGTAATAAACAGAGCATTTGCTTGGTGAATAAAAGTGAAAAACCTGACAAAAAGCTGATTATTTCAACAGCAGCGGAGTGAAACCCTCCATGTCTCACACAAAAAATATATTTCCATGACATTATTCAGAAACAGCAGCATGACCATGAGTGTGCTAAAGGAGATTACCATCCAGCTACAGGCTATTCACTATCTAGTCAGTCTAATTAAACTATGAGTGGTGTTGCTAGGTTACCGTGATGATTTGTTGCTGAGCCAGGGGACCATCCAGCAACACTCGTGTGTGTCAAATCATCTCAGGCCATTATTGTTTATTTTAATCCTTTGTGCTGGCAACACTTTCTCATTTTCAGATAATAGATTTTTTTCCGTGTGATTTTTAAGTATTTAAGTAAGTATTAATATTTTTTAAGTACAAGATCCATACTTAGTCCTGAAACACTTTCTGCTCTCCCTTCTGAGATGCAGCTGCCAACCAGCAGCTCCCCGTCTCATACAGAATCAATACATACCAAAATGAATCCACATCACAGGAGCAAAAGTGTGGAGAACAATAAAAAGGGGCAGGCGGTGCAGCAGATGGGACTGTTTCATACGCTGCTGATTCACTGTAATGGGGCATCAACAGCTTATAGCCTGACGTATGCTTCTCACAACTCAAACTGACAGCACAGGTAAGGTCTACAAGAGAACCGAATTCTCTGAAAATGAAGCCAGAACATTAGTACCATCTCTTATGTTTTAGGTGTTTCTATTTATTATCCTACAATAAAATAAAAAAAAAACAAACATAACAAACTAATTTTCAACAGCAGTTTACGATCTTTGGTGCACAAAATGAGGGGAGAAAATCTGTTTTCCATCCAATCCATCCTGTTTTCAAACAAAAAGAATGCTAAGTCGTACTTTTAACAAATCACGTAAAGAAAAAGCAAGAAAAGTAAGTGAAGTAAGGTGTGAAGGGGGGAGGCTCTACAGACGTTTGTCAGGAAAGTATGAGCCTGAGCTGATGTCCCCTCTAATCATGAAACTGTCAAAAATGATTTAAAGAGCAGGCAGATAAACGTGTCCGCTGTTCTCATGTCTCTGACTGTATGGTATATCACCACTGCTGAGGTGAACTGTAAATACATTAGAAAGTGACACTTCTCGCTGCAGAAAGTGTATATTTCTGATGAGATGGGGTATTGCTGCATATGTTACCTATTAGCTGAACATAGATGGTACCTGCAAGATTTTGAGTTCTGCAATAACACAAATAAATATAAACGTGTGTATTAGTGTATGTATCATTTCTGATACAAGGGCTACATTTTGTGACTGACTCACAAGGCGAAAGCAGCATGCACCAGGGCATATTTTAAATCTTTGATTTAAAAGGCTTTCCACTTCTCCTTCAGTATGTTCTTGTGTGGAAGTATGAAAACACTAAAGATAAATAAAGATTCTTGTATATTCGTATATTCGTATATTCGACCACGTTTCTACAAATAAACTCAAAATGATTTCTGATGACAAAGTGTGATGCCCGGTTGAGCCGATTCTCTCCATGGCTGTTCACACAACGTTTATGTGATGTGGCACGGGTGTCAACCTTCAGCAGCCATCGGCGTGTTATTGAGTGACTTTGTCAGTCATTTTGGCAGCCACTACTGCTGATTCATGTCTCTCTCTACAGAGCAGTTTGCACCCGCTGACAAAATCAAGTTTCACACACCAGTTCAGTGTCAGCTACCACTGCCTTGAGCCTTAATTTTAATGACGAGCCTAATTGCAGGTGATGATGATGATAATAGACCTGATGCCGACGCATAGTCAGTCAGTCAGCTGTGATGATCTGCACTCCAGGTGGAAAACAATGACACTATTATGTTGTTGGAGAACCATCACTTTTGAACTGATTTTAATTAATAATATAAGCACATTTCAGTGTATGCATCAGTTGTGCTCAGAGGTCACTGAACTACAGTTAGAACACCCGTAACATTACAGGCTCACATGTGAGAAGCCACGTGAAGGTAAAACAAGACTAAGAGTCTACAGACATGCAAGCAGTCCTATCAGGGTGCACAGCAGTGCATTGAGGTAAATGCTAATTTTACCATGCTAATATGCTCACAACAACAATGCTAATTTGCAGATGTTAAGGTACACAAATCACCAGGTACACCCATCTTAGTTTACCGTGTTAGCTCTTCTTTTCATTTGCCACTGCCTAATTATTTAAAAAAGCAGAAACACATTTAGCAGTTGTGGAAGTGAATCATAATTCCATGTCAGTGTTTGCTTTTACTTTAGGGGAATAAAAAACGTGCCATAACTGTGCCCTGTGATCAAAAACTAATCTGTGTCTGTAATGTCTTCAGTGTCTGTTGCCAGCAGTATCCTTGAAAGTAATTTCTTCCAGGACAATTAATGATTGGCAAATATTAACCTCCTCTAAGAGTTTTGAGATGTATCTCGGGAACAGCAGACACAAAAGGATTATTCATGAAAATAATATTTACAAAGATCTGAGAATAATCGGCTTCAGCAAAAACAACATGAGTCAATGACACAGCAGCAGGGAATATTCTTGTTGTGAATGTCACCTCGCAGACCACTATCATTAGGTCAGTGATGTAATAGCACACACTTCACTTCTTCCTACAGCTGTCTCTAGGGCTTGGCATGACTTGACAATTTTTTTTTTACTGCACTTCAGGCATCACAATGAGGGTCACAAATGAGGGAACACTGCGAGGACACTTTCAGTGCAGTGAGAACGGTAATTTGAGGATGCCGCATTGAGCAGAGACCTTGCAATCTAGGCGAGATATTAGGGTCTGTGCTTTACTCAGTGAGTCAGTAAAGCATATGTTGAATGTGGCCCAGCAGTCTGTTAGCACTGATTAGATCGGCACCTTACACTGCAACGTGCAGCGTTAATCACAGTCGGTCACAACTGGTTATTAGTCTGGAACATCTTTGAAAAGGACAAGTCCTTCCTTAGCCAATTTGTAATTTCCTGTGTGTGAGCATATCAAACAGCAGTATAATAATAATGATAATAAGGAAAACAATGTGATTAGACAGAGTCTACATGACCTATTACAGCTCTACTTTATGTTTCAGCTGATGCGTTTGGAGTCACAGGTTCAGTGGCTTATTACCACAGCTGCATGACGCAGTTTCCATATGTCTGGTGAGGTCACGACCTCTCGCCCACTCAAAGGGGTAATGAAGACGAGGACGAGGACGAACGAATACATGAGAGAGATGGATGATCTGTTAAGGCTGAGGATGTGATTAGAGTGAGCGTGAAGCACGAGAGGGAAGGAACAGCGAGGACGACCTTCACACCTCACGCCGAACTCAGCTGTCCATCAAACGCCTAAAACCATGGAAACGCTTCAGTGAGGGTTCAGAGGGCGTATCTTTGGGTTTTCAAATGTGGGTTTGATGAAACAGTTAAAGATGTCACTTTGGACTCCAAGAAACTGGGATGTACATTTTTCACTAGTTTATGACATTTTACATACTTTTTTTTGGGGGGGATAATCATTAGATGAATCCGTTAGAGGAGTCATATCAGTGGAGATGAACCTACAGAGAATTACCACCAGAATCTGCAGCTCCCCTCAGCTCTGTGGACATTTATGGTGAGTTTCAGTTTGTTTAGCTGTGTGGGCCACAATTGAACCGTTTTACTTCGCTCACTGCTTTCATAGCGTTGTTTTCAGTCACAGCAGGCAGCTGTTTTCGGTGAAAAGGCTCTAAAAAGCCACTGTGTGCTACCTGCTCAGCACTAAACAGCAGGCAGGCAGTTAGCAACCAGCTAAACAACGCTGAAAGAGAAGGAATATTGGCTTTACATTCGCCAGGTGGTCAGAAACACAACTGGCAATAAATGATGATGTTGTTTCGTAACTTCTGGATGTTCTGTTTGAAGTTTCCATATCAACTTAAAACACCATTTTATGTCAAAGTTCACAACTTCACATGGTAAAAATGCATGCATCAGGTAAGGGCTGTAAATTTGATTGTACTATCCTGAGAGCTGCTGAGTTCTGAAGCAGTCTGAGCTTTGTTTCATGTTGTGTTAGAGCATAAAGTTACTTGTCTCGGCCGTGACAGTGTGCAGCGGAGACAGGGATTTACACAGATAAAAGTCTGACCTTGTGTTTACCTTGTGTTTGCCTTGGGTTAGAACCTTTGTCTGATTTTGTTTGAATCACCGGCGCTGACACACTGGGAAAACACCGTCCTTGTACTCTGCTATTCTGATCTCGAAAATGTCAAGTTACATCACTAGCCCATAAAATGTAGTCTACAAGAGAGATTTCCACTGACGGGCGACTCCATATCCTCACAGCTCTGACAAATCGTGCACAGTATTTTTCCAGACCACTTGGTGGCAACAGTGTCTCATCTTGTTAAAGCTGACTTTAATACACATAGAATTATATAGAAGTAAGTCAGAGAGAGACAACACACTCGATCTGACTCTTCCCTGGTGTTACTGCTGTGGTAGGCTTCAATTTTAGAGCCACCACACCAGAAACATTTTCATAACATGCTGGTTTAAAGATTGATCTATTACACTGTTGTCATATGGCACACAACATTCATGGTTCACACTATGGACAGCAGCCATTAGGCCACTGTGAGAGAGCAGCAGTAGAAAATAAAAACTGAAGGGATTCTTAAGTTTTCCATGACTCTGGCAAACTTAGAAACAGGCTGTGCAGTCTGACCAGACATCAAGCTTTTCCTCTGCTTTTCCTGAGGTCTGCGTCTAACTTCTGAGACTGAAATGTCCCGAAAAGCTCTGAAATGGGAGAACACATTATTTCTTTGTGGTGATTGGTCACAGTTTGGACAGTTTTCCCTTTTCAGTTTCCTGTGTTGGTTTTTAAAGTGGTTTTGGAACCAGTTAGCCTTCACAAATAAATACTCTGCTGATAGTACTCATTCCACAATAGTTTGCTTTCTTTGTTGCTTTTTTTTTCCAAAGCCATAATAGAGGTACTATTTTCGAATGTTTAAATAAAGATTGGTGGCTTTGACTTTCGATATTTATGTTTAAATACTGTGTTCTGATTGAGCTTTCTCTGACTGAAACTAGCAAGGCAGCATAGGGGACATTAGAGTTATACAGTAAACACAGTCAAAAGCTAAACTTTTTTAAAACTGGGGCAAAAGGCTGATGAAAAGGACCCAAAACCACAGTAAAACCAGAGACTGACAAGACTTGCTTTGTCACACAAAACACAGTCTCTCAAATTTCTGAACAAGATTTTGAACATCGTCCAAGGGGTATGAGCTAGTTTTATGATCTGTTCTTTAACCCGTTCTTACAATGAGAATAACATCAGGCTAATAACAGTGCACACAGGAGCAGCAGGCTTTCAACGAGTGAGTAATTAACAGCCTGTGCATGAAAACAGTTCAATTATTCTCAGTTTCAGTGCCTGCATACTTTACCTGCTTTAACCTCTCTGACTCAATTTCCAGGAACATCACTGTCATATCATTTTGCCGACTCAAATGTCAGTTCATGACATTTCTTTACATTTGGTGTATGAAACAAGGTAACCAGATTCTTTACATGGTCTCAGTCTCAGTTTAATATCATGATATCTACTATTCAGCCTTATTTTACTTGTCATAGTTCTTTTCTATCCATTTGTCAGTTTTATTTTATTTAAAAAATTTTTCCACTTTCATCGCGTTGATTTTCGTGTTCTTTCCCGTCTGACATTTCAATTTCCAATTACACAGCTTTGACCAAAATCCTCGACAGATGTTTTGGTTTGTGTTTAAACAGCTGTGGCGCCATGTGGTGGGATATCTGTCAGATCAGTGTCACTGTATTTGTCAGTACACACGACTCTTGTGACAGATCAATAGCCCTTGCATTTACACTTGACTTACAATATCTCAAACTTGAAGCTAATTAATTAAAGATACTATATATATATGAAAAAATACATCAGTCACTGAGATTGATGGGGTCCCAGGCCCCTAACTGCCTTGGGCCTTCAGATCTCTAAACCCATCCGATTTCAGCCATGACTTACTACAGTATTTTAAAAGAATTAACAAACATTTAATTACTAATGATGGTAAATGTTATGTTTGTACCTGGTTAAAGGAACAGTTCAATATTTTGGGAAATGCTTTTTGAGTTCTTACCAAGATTTAGATGAGAAGATCTACTTCTCTAGTTCACTAATTAACACATTACATCTTGTTTGTTTGATCCACACAAAAACCAAAATGTAAAAACCCTTTACTGGAGTCTGGTTGTGACTGTGACACTGTCAGCCAACCAGCAGACACTTTTTGTATGGATTAAACAAACAAGGTATACTGTTATCTAGGGTGCTTTTTGTTAGCTCAGTACAGAGATAAGCTAAGCTAATCGGTGGCTGGCTGCAGCTTTATATTTAGAGGACAGTTATGAGAGTGTATTGATCATTTAATCTCAGAAAGTGACAGCAAATTAGGCTGTTCCCCAACATGTTGAACTATTCCTTTAAGGTGGAACTAGTCCCTGTGTAGTAATTACTTAATTATGTACAAGTAATTACAAGTATTACTAAGCTTTTTTTAGCCAGCTTTTTTTTAATTTTTTTTTTTTTCCTCCAGTCTAATTTATGTCTCTTATTTATTATCTGTGGCCCAGAATTTCTTGCTTCAAGAGACAAAATCAAACTTTCCCTTTAAACTTGATTTTTAACTATATCAAATAATCTACTGTATTTGGCAACATGAGTGTAGCTAATGAAAGTGAGTATTGCATTATTCACTCCCCACACTCTTATGTGGCAAGCTCATAATTAGAACAGTTATTTTTCCGTTGGGTTTTGATTTCACCACACGAGCCTTTTAGAGTGAGGAGAGGGAGAGGATGTGGGGGAGAGGGTAGGATAAAGGAGAGGGTGACGTGAGGCAATTCAGCAAACTTCTTAAACAACATCCAGATCTATTGCAATCAGTGATCTTGGCCTCAGTCTCAGCCACCTCATATCTATAAACTATCAGCTGAGGATAGTTACTTGGCATTTAACAACACAAATTCAGGAATATCACTGCACACTCCTGTACTTGGTAGAAACTTGTGATAAAGCGGCAGCTCCGTCTCTGCAGGGGCTTTTTGAACCTTCCTTTCAGCCGTTCTTGAATATCAATACAGCCAGTGCGAAGAGTGAGGTAGATGAGACTTGAAAACATAAGCAGCTGATTACAAAAGACCAACATGCTCATTAAAGTTCACTCATCTCACGAGAGACTATAACTTCTAAAAGTTGTACTTGTGAATCTGAACTTGTGAGGGGAAAATGTCTCTTGTTGATTCAAACCCTGTCGTGGGAGATTCTCTTATTCAGTAAAAGCTATTGATTAGGACCTAAATCAGGCAGTGGGCACATCCCATCATTTTGACTGGGGTGGGAAGGGTGGGGCTATAACTCAAAAAAGTATGGCGATGCAGAGTCATGACACAGAAGCTGTGATCTGAAGTACTCAGATCCTTTACTTTCGTAAAAGTAGTAATACGTTGACAAAAAAGTTCTTCACTACAAGTAAAATCCCTGCATTCCAAATCTTAAATATAACTACACACGCATCAAGATTAATGTACTTAAAGTATCAAAAGTAAAAGCATTCATGCTGCAGAAAAAGGGTCCATGTTAATACTGATGGATTCACACATGAGCAGCATTTTACTGCTGTAGCTGGTTGAGGCACGGCTACTTTTATAAACAGTTAATTCCAGCAGGTAAAGCCACCTTCCATGGCTCACAAGATTTATGAGATGAACGTTTCTTTCTGAAATGCGGAGAAGTAAAAGAATAAAGCAGCATAATACAGAAATACTCGATTAAGTGCCTCATTCTAGTCGATGTGCCATTTTTTTTTAAACCTATAGTTTGGTCAGACACTTTTTATGTTTCTTATATTTAGTTTGACTCTAAAGATGCACTGTCCACATTTTTTCTAATATATGATTTTATGATTTCCGTAGGGATCCAGCACCGCACAGACACTTGACAACCACTACAAAATGCACCCTTGGGTTTCTGTGACACTTTAATCGATTTTTTTTTTCTCCCACACCCAACCTGCCTAATTTGCATCGACTTCAGACAGATGCCGCAATCGACAAACATCATCATCTCATCATATTAGCAAGGAAGAACTTACAGATAATTACAGAAAAATAAAACAGAGCAGAAATGTTGCTAAATGAGGGAACAGGCAGATTTGGGACACTGTGGGAGGAATTTTAAGGCATGCTAATTTCTCCAGAGTGTAATAAATGTTTTATTTCTCCTTTCAGATCAGCAGATACTGTCTGATGTCAGAGACATGCTCTCCTTAAGGTTTAATGAGGCTGCTTTAGATGGCTGTGAAGATAATTCCCTTTAACCCTGCACTGCTATTGATTCTAATAGGGATGAATTATGTCCCAGACTTGTTGCACTTGTTTCTTTCTGTCATGGGTGTCAGCAGAGAACAACGACTAACGTAGAAAACAGCAAACACACAGGGGAACAGCAGTGTTTACCTCCTGATGTCACAACTACTGTGACTAAAACCCTTCATGTCACATCTGAAAGGACATTATTACTCACTTCAAAGGCCAATTAGTGGAGAAAATGTCACTTTGAATTCCAGTACACAAGTTGATCTAAAGCATTTGTATCCCGCTACAATGATCTTACCTGATTTGTAGATCAGTGTGCTGTAAACACGATCAAGAAAGAAGAAGAAGAAGAAGAAGAAGAAGAAGAAGAAAAAGACAAAGTCATGAGTCAGTGTTTTGACTGTTTTTTGGCAGCTTGACAAGCTTTACCTATAAATCACATGCATACATAAGAGGCTGGTCAAGACTTGTGCGGGTTTGAAGGATTTTTTGTGTGTGTGTTTCTGTGCTATTATTCTTAAATCAGTTATTTTTGACAGTCACCACTGAACCATGAACTCTGAGGAAGTACACCTCAGGACATTTGTCCCTGCACCTGAGACGTAATAAAGCTCACACTCTAACATCCTAGACAGTCTCAACTGTCTGTCCTTCCTGAGGACAAAGCCTTTTAAAATGTAACAAAGTACTTTAATTAAGGGCAACACAATTACACATCGAGTCCATCAGTAATACTGCCTCAAAGTTCTTTCAGGAAAAAAGCTGAGTTAAAGCACAGAAATACAGTTGGATTCCACTCTGCCATATTTTACTTTTCTCAGCCCTTTTCATACAGGCAGTGCACAGCTCGCCCCACTGAATGTATTATCTTTAAATAGGCATGAAAAAAAACCCAAAACAAATTAGTCATACGGCAGACAGAGGATGTTCACCCTAACTGTGTAGTAGATTTCATAGTCCAAATGGGCTCTGCTTTGACTTAAAGGGAGGTTAGTGCAAGGGATTTAGTAAAAACAAAAAGAAGAGAAAAACAAATTAAAAAGAGACATTTGCTTTATTGAATGTTTTACTTACTTAAACAAGGGAAATAAAATAAAAATGAGAGTGCTGTATAGCACCTGTACTATTTTATTCCTTCTGAAGCAGTAAGCACATCAGTCTTCACATTTACCTACGTTCCTCATGAGAAACTGGAAGATGCTATAATCAATATTTTTATATTAGCGATGGGCAAATTTAGCAACCAGTTGGTGAACTCTCCAAATGAACGCTAATATTGCTCTGTCAAGGATTTGCTTTTGAGTAAGATTTGGACATTGGAAAAATGTTTGGAGATAATCCTGAGCATGGTCTTGTCATTATCTGCCACTTATCTGGGTCCAGGCCACCCAGCCCACAATGCACCTAGTCCTACTGCACCTCCCACAGGTGGTGGGCCCATGGGAGGCAGTGCAGCCCAGAGTGGGGCTCACACCCACGACCCCAATAGATTGAGTCTCGTGCTCTACCCACTGAGCTAACTGGGCGGCATGAGCATGGTCATAACTCAAAATTTAATCTATTTCCATTGTAAGTTGGCTGTAAGTGAAAGACAAGCCCAATATAGACTTTGAATTAATAAATACCAGCAATGTACTTCAGGTAAATTCTCCTTCATTCTCTCTCAGTATGAGGGTATATAAGGAAGTAGATGCAATGGACTTGGAATACTGATTTATTAGACTTTTATCCAGCCGCACCAGGACATAGATTATGGCTACAGTCCATATCATGACACATTTTTCTGTGTCAGTGTTGTTTTATATAATCTTACATATCTGTGGCCATGTGCCCGCCTGCCTGCCTTCAACAGTGAATTATACACTCATTAAAATCACATGATCCTGACAGGTGAATATTTACTGTCTTACTCAGGCTGTCACTTCAGAAGGAAACGATTCATACGATTAATGTGCGTGTTTACACCCCAGGGCAACATCCTGCAGTAACAGGAAAATCACACTACCACTATAACACTGACCTGGGCCAACAGGGAGGTCTGTAACAGTCACTGACCACTGGCAGCCACTTCACCTTCATCATCATCATTCATATACATATATATATATATATATATATATATATATATACACACACACACACATTCTGGCAATTTAAAAAAAATATATTTTTACAATATATTTAATAATTTATAAAGAAATCATCCTAAAACATAATCTGGATTTTAAGATTTTAAGCAATATTCTGTTTCAAAATTGTCTTTTATGCAAGAAATTGGCTGTGATAAATACAAAGGTTGCTGCTTAATAGCAAAACACAAAAAAGACATGAAATAACGTTAAAAAAAGAGTGAAAGAAAAAAAACTCTGCTCAGTTATCAAACAGATTATATATTTCAAACATGTAACTCATATTCTGACTTAGTTTTCAGCGCCCCACTGCAGCAGGGTAACTGTTAAACTGCTGGACTGAGCCCTTCGTTATCTTTTTTCAATCAGACTGATCTCAGGCTCATAACTGAAAAAGTGAGTTAATAATACTTCCATTTGTGGGTCAGCACTATGTGGGATAGAGAGAGATCTGTAGCCATAAAATGATAAAAGAGGTAAAAATCCTCCTTCAAAAATCACAGCATCTATTGAAGCTGTGCAGGCGGCTCTATATCGCATCCATATCGCAAAAATGGTGAATCCAACTTTTCATTCTCCTTAAGAAAGATAAAGTAAATGCTGAGGAAACTACACACACTACTCCTCTCATAGATATGTCATTGACCTTTTCTAAGGATTACAGGCTTTCTTGCAGTCCAATTTCCCTTTTGGTGAAAAATCCAGATTGTAGAAAGGTCAGCAGGGTATTTAAGAGTGCTTCAAACGTTAGAGAGAAAAGTCTCTGATTATCACTCGGTACGAATCAAAAAAATTCAACATTTTTTCTCAGTACAACTGTCAGGCCAAAACAGCAACTTTAAGGCAAAGGACAGTTCCTTCAGTTACTTCCATGAACTGGCACTGGCAGATTTTTAAAGAAAAAACAAAAAAAACAAAAACGTGTCCATTGTGGCAGCAGAGACATTTCTTTTCTCCTCGTTTCAAACATTTTGCGGTTATCATTTCCTTAACACAACAGGCCAGAGGACACATTGTGTTCGTGCTACAGTGGCTCTCGTGAGGAGTCTGTAGACTGTTGAATGTTTGCTTGGCCAACAGACAACCCTCTGTGGAAAAGAGCGGCTTTCAGACCAGAAGACTACAATCGCACTCACACACTGTGCAGAGAAAGGGACCTGAACTGAACCTCGGAGAAGTGAAACTAGACAAGAAACTGGGGAAATGAGTTTTATTGCTTGAATATGAAAAGTAATGAAAATCTGTAGGACACAGATTATTAGCAATATCATATTAATGACAAATAATGACTACTCCCATTTAAAGTGACCTTTTAACTTTAAATGTAATATTAATGAATGTTAAATTAACAAGACATATGTCATGAATGTCAGGTTCATGCAAGACTAGAGGAAGGACAGGTTGAGGAGGAGGTGACGAGCTCCCTGAAGAGACGGGTTTTCATGCTTACAACCAGGAATTATATGTGACTGCAGTTGGGAGGTCATTCCATCTCCAGTGAGCCGGGAGGAAGAAAAGTAAAGTCTGAGCGTTAACAATGGCCAGTTCACTTCGCCCTGAGCAGGAGTACTTCAGAGACAGGACACAGGCTGTGGTGTAGGGTTAAATTTGGTCTTGCAGCTGTCTTGTAGGTCTGGGCAGCCTTGTCTGCCAGCAGCAAGGCTTTTTAAATGGATGTGAGCAGCCACAAAGGGTTCCAGGACAGCTGACTGAGAGAATTTAGGGAGGCTGTGCGCTGAAGCATTTTGGGTGAGTTTTAGCAGTAGAGGGAGTAAAAATATACATCAACAAGTTTTCCAGATTAAACAACAAAATACGATGTTTGTAACTGCCCTCCAGAAGGACACATACTGTCTCAGCATTTCCTGATCTGATGCCCCTTTTCGTCAGGACGACATTGTTTGTCAGTGTCTCCAAAACTGCTGCAAAAGTAACAGCCTCTTGATCTGACACTGCTACAGTTAAGGTTTAGGAGCTATTTCTTAGGTAGAAGAATATTTCAAATGTTGAACCAATTCCTTTAAAAGAAACCAGTGTTGACTGTCAGTAGGAAATTGCAAACAAACACCGTCCACTTGTGTCCGGGTCCAACATTTTGTTGACCCATCCAATCACACTCCTTAACAACTCCTTCATCTGCTAGGCCTCTTTTATAGGCACATTTTGGGAATTTGCTGAAAGCACTGATGCAGGCCTAAACACATCCAAATGTTTTTTTCACTCGTTTGTTTTTTCATAATCTAATTATTGCTAATGAGCACATGATAATTTTCCTTCCAGAGGCTTTAGTGACCAATAAAACTCAATCATCGGCACATACAGCAGAGAGAGATGAGTCATGTGACTTTCTGTCCTCATGTATAATGTAGCTGTTAGACCTGACATGAGCTATATCTGTTATCCACAAAATATTTCCACAATCTTTATACTCTTTGTAATGGATCTCCAAAGCGCTGGCCAGGAAGAAAAGGCCACACTTGGTATTTAAACCTGGAATGAAACCACTTGAGTGTGCATAAATACATCCTGCTCGTCTGGCTGGCAGATTGGTGTGGAACAAAAGCCAAGAGTGACCGTTTTCAGTAATGAACAAAGGTGCAGCAGAAGCGAGCTCCCCCCTCGCTGTGCCAAGATGTGTCGGCACATTTGTTGCCATTCTAATGGCACTACTTAAACGAAATGCAGAGTCATATCAGACAGTTGACTCTAATAATAGCTCATGGAGGCTACTGAAAGAGAAAATGCTTAACTTTTCTGCCTCTGACAGCAAAGTCATAAATCTGAGGACGCCACCAAAAAAATACATAAAGCATCTGGCCCTTATTGAACAGTCTGGATTTGATTCAGATACTAAAACACACAGTGTGCCAATATTATTAATAGACTTTCTTATTACTTAAAGCCTATCGAGCCTGCTGTAAAAGACAGAAATGAAAATTACCCTTAAGGAGCCGTAAAGATTGAAGACACAACACATGTCAGTGAACTGGAAACGTAATGACTGACACCCAAGAGTGAAAAACATACTTTTCCACTGATTTTAATACAACCAAGTTCAGAAGAAAGAAGCAGAGAGGCTACAAACGGTGGGGGGAAAAAAACTCTGTGAAGAACCTCACAGAGCATCAAACAAAATACATAATGGATGGATGGACATTAATATAAAGGCAATCCTTTATGTATTAGATATAATACTAGCTAATGACGTTGACAGTTCCTATGCCATTCAGCTTTGATGTGTCAAGAGGACCAATACTCAACCTCTAATCATACCCTCTTGTCCTCTATTTACTGTAATTGCTCTTAAAATCCCTTCTCTTCTCTTAGGCCTCACTTCATCACTGTTTCTCTGTGATCTTTCTCTTTGATCATACGGTGGAACATCGTGACGGCGTGAAGGCTTTAACTGTGATTCTGTTTTATCATGAAAGACTCTACAGCGTCACGTCAATACCAAAAATGTGAGTGCTTCCTGTCTTAATCATTAGCACTGTTATAAAAATCTGAATTTTTTTAAAATTTGAATTTTTTAAATTGTATTTTTGGTCATTTGACCACCATAATTTCCTTGAGTTTGAAATGCCATGTGCCAAATGGCCTGTGAATTCCTCACTGCAGTGTGAGCATCAAGTGACAGCTTTCCCTGTCCATAAACCTCTCTACGTAATTTGTGGGGTCGTGCCAGTTTTGCACGGCACGTATTCTGTCTGGGATGCCGACATGTTTAAATGGTCCCTTGTGGAATATAAACAATGCTCTCATCTTATCCCCATTATAGACGGGTAAGTGGTTTAATTGCTTGTAATGTTTCTACAACAGAGAATAGCAGGTGACGCTGTTACAAATGGAACTGTATTATACACTTAAAATGATTTATACCCAATGTCGCCGAACATTCAACATTGAAATGTTGTGTTTTATAGGTGTGAAACCTCAAATTTAGACATTTGAATATGCGATAGCTGAGAATAATGTTTTTATTGAACTTGTACTTCCACTTCAAAGGCTTGAAAAAAGCTGCGTGTTATCGCCTGGTCTCCACTGAAGTGTTAAACAAAAAATATGTCTGAATATTAATTGAACCTGCTCTCTAAAACCCTGTGGGTGGGCGCAATAAATGCAAATGACTGAATGAGTGAGAGGCTAAAGATTGTCACTTCAGTGGTTAACTATCCTGCAATTACAAGGCTCTATAAAAAACAGGGTTCATCTACCTGTGGCATGAATGATCTTATAAAGTTGCCATGTGACCGTGAAATACGACCCATCGACGTGCAGGTCTGAGAAGAGCCATTGGTCTGTGTGGTTCAATTAACCTATGCGAGGTGGGGAATGGGCCAGGGGAGATGATTAAAGGGCACAGCAAGATGGAGTTCAATTAACCAGACATGTCTACGTAGGAGAAATGCAGTTCCCTTGGTATCCACGTAATCCATTACATGAACAGTGATCTATTTTTTTCTTCAAAAGGATAGTTTGTTATTGTGCAAAGGTGAACATTTGGCTTCCAAGCGTAATCAGTCTTTCTAACCAATATTCAAGTTAAAATAGCCTAATTTCTGACTTGGGCACATTAATCATAGAATGCTGTGCACAGCAGCTATTTATTTGTTCCTATACAGAGCACAGTGATAGCACAGTGCCCAGTATGTATAGTAGAA
>JBBMJY010000011.1:11234845-11349079 GCA_037833715.1 Toxotes lorentzi
AGGGGGGGGGAGAGAGAGAGAGAGAGAGAGAGAGAGAGAGAGAGAGAGAGAGAGAGAGAGAGAGAGAGAGAGAGAGACAGCTATGAATAATGGTTCTTCAGTGTGTCGGAACAGGTGAGGAGCTCTGCCAGTGCCTGTGACAAGTCCCCACTCTGAGCACATCAACTGGCATGAAACACACTGGCCACACTTAACGCACCACAACAGCCGCAGTCAGGCAGCCGCCAATCAGTGCGCGAGGTCATTGGAATCCATGAAATCTGAACCCGTCCAAGTTTCCCAGACAGATGATAATTAATTATTAGATTCCTGAGGAAATGGGTCCTTCAATCAACCTCCATTGCTGTGAATGGTTTGTGAAGGTTCAGCCATCAACTGACTGTAACTGATCATGCAAGGAGCATAATTAAACATCAGGGGAAAACAACTGCTTGTTTTGTTTTGTCCACCTTTACATCCAGAAGAGAAGCATTTGTCACATCTACAACAATGAACTTAATTCCAGTGATTCCATTGTCTTTTATCATAGATAGGATAAAATAAAATAAAACTGCTTTTCCGATTAACTGTGATTTTTAATTGAATGATCCAATAAGTATATTATACTCTTATATTCTTATATTCTTAAAATGCAAAGATCAATTTTTGCATTTGCACCTTTTCTCAATAAATATGTGCTAAATGTTATGTATAGGCAGTGGTTTACTTGTTTAAGTTAGGGCTGCATGACATGTAAATGTCTTTTGTGTGCATGTGCACAGAAGGGTTATTAAATGTTAAAATCAACGTACTATGACATGTTGGAATATGAGCCACCTTGAGTCGCAGCAGTCCCGTAATTTGTTACGTAAATAGTTACAGTCTACGTGGACCCCCTGCAGTTTATGGGACTGTGGTGAGCTGAAGATATTATCCATGGCTGTGAGATGTGAAGTGGTGGAAGTCGAGCTATACAGTTGAACATATAGCTATTAAGCTATTTGTCCAAGTGTCATCTACTTTCTTAAACTTGTAAACAGTCTTTTAAACAGAACTGTCTAAACTGGAAAAGGCAGTGATAACAACACTGCTGCCACTAAGGGAACAATACGAGTTAAACAGCTCCAGTGACCCTATTCCCTAAAAATAGCTCTAAAATTGGAATAAGAGTGAATTCTGACTGTGGACAATCCTTTTGCTACACTTTGATAACCATAGAGAATGGGTGGCTCAGCTGTGCAATAAAAGTGCTGAATTTAATTCATCTTTTCTTTATTGTACTTGAAACAAGCAACGTCTGAAGCAATCACCTCTCATAAGCAGATTGTCTATCAAGAGGTGAGAGGCTCTCTCCTGTCATCTGTTACTTTTGCAGCTGATAAAAAGGTTTGTGTCCCTAATTCAATTTCAGTTCAAAGGGATGCATTGTTGTAGGGCTGAGCCTAGACACACTAAAAAGCACAGGGATCAGGACTAAACTAACTTAATTGTTCATCAGTGTTGCAAGACAGACGTCTCCTTCTGCAAGCAGCTATCACACTGTTTCAACTAAATATAATCCAATAATCAATAACATGACTCACCTGTTTACGAAAGGCTTTCCAGAGCTTCAAAGATGTGGGAGATTCTGGAAGAAGTTAAAATGATATATATAGTGAGTAGACATACTTCCACAATGATTTTAATCATTTGAGCTGATGTTGAGCTGAACCCCCACAAAACACTGTTGAAATGAAGTCATGAGACCAAGTCTGGAAATAACATAACTCTTCATTAAATCTAATTATAGTTAATTGTATATTTAATATGTTCTGTTACAGTAAAATATTGCTTGGAACTGTACTGAGTAGCCTGGTCAAATTAATTTCTTTAACACTGCAGTACCAGCGTATTATGATATATGAATGAGCACTCCACGATTATTTACAGCTCAGCAGGCTTTGCTTTTGCTTTGCAGAACAATTTTCATTCGACAACAGTAAAAGTTATATCATCCTCTGGGTAGCAATCTCATTCAATTCCAGTGATTTAATTCAAATCGTGTTATTACCTAATTCAGGGAAGTATGATAAGATAATTTGTTTGGGAAATTGGCACTTTATTCACTTAACAACCCACTGTCTTTGAAGCAGGGACAGCAATAATTTCTTCTGAGGCTGTCAACAAGTAATTAAGACAAAACTGGGAGCTAACAGTTCAGGAAACTATTTTCAGTGGCCTCTCAGGAATTTAATTTAATTTTTACATTCAGGGAACCTGTCATGAGTCATTTACAGCAAATGTGTTATTCCACATTTAATGTTTACTCTTCCACAGAACATTTTCCATATTGAGTCTAACAGGAGTTTGAAAAAAAAAAATCACAGTTGTGGAAAATAAATTTAAGATAAAAATGATCATACAGGGTCAGGAGATCATCTAAGGTTACTCTGCGATGCTTTGTTACCTTTATTTCCCTTGAGATCAATGACAGTACTGCAGCTGAGTTTCGCACTTGTTACCATACAGAACGGGAACAGCAGTGATCAATCTCGTTCCAGTTTTAACAAATGAATCAGTAGATAAATGAAACAATGTAAAGTCTGCACCATTAAAGAGTCATTCAGTTGAATGTCATTATTGACCTTCAACACCCATGTATAGGTTTACAACATTCATCAAGTAGCACAGAGATCAATAGATAGATCACCTTCAGAAACACTAAACTGAGTGACACATCCCAAGGTCAAGCTATTTTTATTAGTATGTTGCAGAGGACAAAGCAAAATGAATTTGAACGACACATTGCATTACCTGTATGTGTATGTAAGGACTGCATTTATGAAACATATGACCTTCTAATGATGATTATAATCACTGTGCTTTTCATTTTATTATTTTTACTTTATTTGCTTGTAAAATAGAAAACAAAGCGGGGGGGGGGGGGATTCTGTGTGGCAGCAGGACGGGAAGTTAAGAAACAGCTTCAGAGCAAGAGACAGAGTTTAAAAAGAAAAAAAAAAGATTTAGTTCCATCTGTCATCCAATCAGGGGCTTCTGCTGTTTGACCAGGCTCATTTGCCAGTCGCCAGTTCAATCCAAGCATGGCTGCTGCATTCATAGACAGGAAACCAGGTTGTCACTTTGAATATGTTTATTTATTCTCACTTCAGGAAATCTGCTGAAACGTGAAGACAGCTGGTTGAAATTGATTTTCACATATAAATAAGCTGGGAAACAGAATGGGAATGAACCCGTCAAGAATAAGTACGGCGGCTGCATGCCCTGTGCTCTTTCTGCTGCTCCTCACAAAATGCAGCCCTGTATGTCAACTTTTTCATGCAACTTTCTGGGAAGTTTTTTGTTATTAGCTTTTATAAATTTTGTGCAAAAGGATACAGAGCAGTATAGTCTATATAGTATAGACTGATACTGATGATGTGAGAGTTAAAAAATATTTCATAAGCATGTGATTTAAACTCACATTTTTGATAGGGTCCCTTAAATTTAGTTCGCAAAGAACTGTGATAAAGATATGTACTGAACCCACTGTACTGACACCATTAAATCCATAATACTAGTAGACTGGTGTTATTATATGGTACCAACTGTGTGAGATGATTATGTGTTTAACATGTCATATGGTGAGCAGATGCTGTGCTTAATACTCCTTACAAAAAGTGTAAGAACTATTATTTATATGTACATTTTTATATTTTATATTAATTATCATTTTTTCTTCCATTAAATGCTTGTATTTGTGCCCATACATAGTACTGAGTGTGTTAAGTTCTCTTTCTACATGTTTCTCCTTAATGCTTTTTAGTTGCCTGAAACAACCTTTGGCATTTGGCACCAATAGGTCTGGACTAATCTAATATTTACCAGGCAGTTAATTACCAGGAAGAGTTTGCTGCTTCCCAGTTTTCACTCAGGCAGAAGCTGCATGGTGGGATGTTTTTGTATTCATTTATCTATTTTCTCAATGGGAAAAAAAACTGTATCTGTTGACTCATATCAAATGCATTTAAGAACCGGAAAAAAACTGTACGGGCACATATTTTGAAATATTTTGCAATGGCAGAGTTTTCCACACAGGATGGTCAAGTCGCTGAAGCGACCAAACTGTTCTATTCATAAACAGGGAAAGTCATTTCCCTGTGACGCATGAATTTGCTCATGCATACATATGCACTATAGAAGCAACTGGATCCTTTATGTGATTTCAGACTTGATTCATCTATCAGATACACAATTGTTGCCTTCCTGCTGGGGTGGTGTCTGAGAAGCTGTGGTTGTGATGTTGAAGGATCCCCTTGAGGGCATTTCATTTGTGAAATAAGCTTCTCAGGATAACATGGCAACCTGCTCCAGACTGACAACTGAAATCCAGGCCTTTCATGATCACAATCACATGGCCGTGTCCATTCATAACAATGACATTTCATCATCTGCGGATGCTGGTAACAGCTGTCAGCTAAGACAACTGAGAGGTTGTTTCTCATCTGACGTACAGTATCATTAAGAATACATGATGATTTGAGCTGTAAGTGGTATAAATAATGTATATCCATTGATAAATAATATAAATAATGCTATTTCTTCTATTAGTACCTCATTTTTAATACTGATTATTGCCCTTAGTTTTCTATTTGTTTCTATTCAAAGTTGTGGAAAAGGTAATTTTTCAACTTTTCACAAAGAAGTTATTCAGTAAAAATGACCAAATCTATCATTAATAGCTCATTACTGAAAAAAACATATTTTGTCCAAAATGCTACAAAAGGCTGCTTCTGCAGATGAACAATGGCAGCAGAGGATGATGAGTACCCAATTCTAGTTAAGGCCTAATGCGAGTTCAGTAATTAAATGAATTGAATTGATTTTACTATCACATTGTAACACATTGTATTAACTATAAAGGAACTACAACTGAACCTGTTTGTCATAAGCTAAAACAGTGAATACAGCCCAGACTGTATCTTTAACAGTGTTATCGCACATCTTGAACATTTCCCCATGTCCTGCACCCAAAGTGTCTCGGAAGTGGGCCTAGGAAATTTAATAAAACAGCACTCTGGTTATAAGACATCACAGTATTCTTTTTACAATGTGGTATCCACATATTGTAAATTGGTCAGCAGCCCACAAGCATGGTTGATTGTTTCAATCAAAAACTGGAATCAATTTTGCACCTGCACTTCCTATAATCAAGTAAAAAAAAACAACAACAACTCTGTTTATAATATGATTAATGAAGTGCATCAGTTGAGGAACTTCTTCCCCTACTGACACACTTCAGGAAAGATTTTATTATCGTTTATCGTTTTTATTCAGGTGCACTCAGTCTGTTAAGAAGCGATGGTAGCTGGAGGCAATCATTGATCACACTCAGTATCCACTGATTGGAAATGACAATTTAGAGCCTGTCAGTGCATTCACATCAACACAGAGAGACCTCAAATAGTTTTTTTTTTTTATAGTAGGTGAGAAAAGGTGGTCTAGGTCCAAAAGGAAGTAATTCATTGTCTATTTATTGTTAATCATCTGATTACAGATCAGTTTTCATGAGGGAGGACTTATTCATGCATTATTTTCAGTGGGCTATTCTTTTTTTTTCCCTGACCACAACCCTTTGAATAAGTGGCTGATGCTCAGAAGGACTCTCAGGAGAATGTTCAGTGTGATCCACAGATATACGGAGGGATGAGCTTCACACTAACAGATGATGACTGGCTGCTGTCAGGGGTACAAGGTTGTTAATTTATCTTTGTAGACGTCCTTAGACATGCACGTCACAGGACTCCACCGCTGTTACTATGCTCTCTAAAAGCTTGGGTTCCCATGCACACAGAGGCAAGACAGCGCAAGCATGCATGCACACTCACACACAAGCCATCTTCATCATCATCATTATCTCAGCTCAGGTCAGCACTAAGAGCAGCACTGTAACATTTTTAAATTGTTTCAATTAGTTGTAACTTATTGCAGACACAAATTCTTTTTTTCTTGGTCAATATATGTATTTACCAGGAGTTTCTTGAGTTTCTAGGCTAAAGACAGTGGGCCAGCCTCTTCAGCAGCCATAACCGTTCCTGGCACTTTTCTGAACTGTGAGCTGGAATGAAATGCTGATGACAGCTTGGTCTTAAATCATGGCCCCTGGCAGAAGCATTGTAAGCGCTAGTTGAGGGGTCTGCCGAGGTGACTCGAGGCTGAGGCCTGACCTTGGGGCTAAGCAGCAGTGTTCTGTACGTGTCACCCTGGCATTTCTGGCGTGATGGGTTGTTTCTGTGTTGTGTGCAAAGACAGGTCGTGACACCTATTTTTCAACCCAGAATGCTCTGACTTGTTCCATATACTTTATCTAAAAGAAGAAGGTATTTTCAGATGCCAGGACTTTGCTATCCACGTAAAAAAGAAATATGTGCCACAAACTGACAAAAAAAACTAAATATATCAGAATCGAAATCTTTCAAGGACATCCTTTTAATAATATATGAACAATAAAACTAAGATTACCGACTCGTGGTTGTATGTCTCTGCCAACTGTTCAAGTTGAAGTTGATAATCATGTCTGTCCAGACTCATCTACCATATGTAGTGAAGACTTTTCAACCAGGCAGCACAGAAGATCTCTACAGTCACCACAGCTTCGAGGTGGACAGCCAAGATTCATCAATTCAGTGTCCGACCAAATGTGAAATACAGTCACAGTCTCTCCTTCTATTCCTGAGTTATGGCCAGAAAGGTGTTTTTGCCTAACATTATGAAGTTTGACCTTTGACCTTCTGGATGTAAAATGTCCTCAGTCCATCATTTTTGCCAATTTTGACGAAATTCCCTTGAGGCGTTATTGAGGACGGACGTACAGATGTACGCGTGGACAGATGGACGGACAACCCGAAAACATAAAGCCGGCTGTTGCTTTCACAGAGGCATGAAAAGCAGAACTCCCTCTCTAGTGGTGTTCAAGTTAATAGCATTGTTTATCTGTTTATTTTCATCATAAGCATTCACCCATATGCCGTGATTGTATTTGACAGACTTCAGGCCGCTTCCTGTCAAAGTTAATGACATATTTCTATCCCTTTGGCAGGGTTATAGGTGCTCCAGTGTCTGTGTATTAAATTACATATGGGGTGATGCTCCTGAAGAGGCAGTAGGGAATACAGATGACTTCTGTCTCTGTCAACCAGGGTCTGTGATTAATACTGACTACAGCTGTGACTGGGTAGCGAGGATATTGGGCTGGACACTGTTTCATCTGTTAAGTGAATGACAGAGTAGGAGCTGGCTAGTGTTAGCTGTTGTCGCTCAGGGGCTTTGAGAGCGCACGGGTGTTTGTCATACATACTAAAAGCCTGTTTCTAAGGACGAAGCAGAAAAACAGCTCATGAGATCAATAAGATGAGAAACACTGGGCATCTCATTATATTGCAGATGTAACAAAGTTTAAAGTGGCTGACATGTTTGTGAGTCTGTCTCTCTAGAGTTATCTATCTATCTATTTGTGGTAGTGATACTGAATCAGGCTACATACTCATCGATCGTCCTGTAATATATGACTCCTCTGGTTAAGGCATTGATTACTGTTTCAGCAGAAACGTTGGTCCGGGGATAAAATATGCGATCATCAACATATTAATTATACTTGGCCCTCCCTTCATTCAAGCAGTAAGTCATATCACAGGCACAGGACATTACACAATGTCACACCGGTAATCAATAACAGCAAACAGCTGTTTCTGGCCTGATCCATACGGATAGTCTGATCAAGAGGAATTTTGTTACATTTGGGAAGAAACTCCTGTTACAAAAATACTGTTTTGATCTCATCGTACAGAATTTATTTTCTCTAATACTCATTTTCTTCCCTACAACAACTTCTTATTGAAAGTGACACACTATAAGAGGAGCCCAAAATCCACTGCCCCTAAATGGCTTTGACGGCACTGCTTAAATCTATGTGGTAATTGCATCACGGACGAATAAACGTCATGAGTTTTGTTTGGCAAGGTTGAGCAGGGTGAAGTATTAAGTCACTAAATTTCCCCTTGGTGAATTTCATTCCCCTTGTCAGCACTGCAAACAAAATTACAGCTAAGCATCTCACATACCTACAGCAAACTGCAAACGGCAGCAATTTTTTAAACGGCCTTTAGACGGAGGGGCCAGGTTTGATGTAGTGTGTTGCTATGACACCGGTCACCTCACCGTTTGACTCTGATGTCGCCCCGATGCCACGTCTGCTGGTCAGTATCTACGAGCCTCCCACATTCGTTTTAAAACGACGCAATTACCTTCTAATTGTAATCACAGCTGTCTGCATGTCAGAGGGACGCAGAGGAAGAAATGAAAGGCCCGACGACGCAAGGTTTTCCAATTTAACGGCGGCCTGAGCCTCAAAGTTAAAGAGATGAAGATTACAAACAGGTGGAATGAATTATTCAGCTCGAGAGTGATCCTGACCCCAGGTGATGAGGAAGGGTGGACTGTGCATCAATCATGTGTCTGCCCACTGCTGAAAAATGTGTTTAGGCCTAGATTCGAAATGACTGAGATAGCTGTTGGTTGGTGGAGTTTATGGCGAGTAGCCACATATAAAATGAGGGCGGAATAATTGACATGTCACTCATGAGATAGTACCTCAAACTCTGAAGTTGAGAGATTTATGATGCAGCGATTCCCAGACATTTACAGGTCTGCCGTCGTGCATGTATTTTGCAGGAAACAGCCTCTCTCTCTCTGGACTTTGTGGTCTGGAGAGAATATTTAAAAAATAAAAAAATCTGGCATTGCTCTGTACGTGTGAGAGATGGTCCCTGAGATGGTCATGCACCCAAAAAAGCTGTGAGGTGTTTCAGACTTGGCTAACTTTCTCATGTCTATTTTTTTTTTTTTTTTTTTTACAAAGCCATTTTGTGTCAACTTGAAAACGCTAATTTGACAAACTTAAAGTTGATGGTAAACTTTTTTTTTCATAAACAGCAAGAACACACAACACTTTCTTCATCCTTTGACCTCTGGTTCTCCGACAGTAGCGATGCTCATGGATGTTTCATTTTGTGCGCATACAAAAAAAGTGTCCTTTGAGATCACAACAGCAGTGCGATTTTAATCTGATGAGTAGTTTTTGGCAAGTAAACATCTGCTGACATTCCGTCCTTGTTTGAGATACAAAATAAATCAGTTATTGATTAACAGTGCAAGATGTATGCGTGCAAGCTGGCGTTCTATGCTGTTTCAAGCGAGGAGTCCACTTGATAAACGCTATTATAACCTTCATGCCCGACAAATATAGCAGTCAGAAAAATGGCTATACTCCTCAGTGTTGACGGCAGCCATAAAAATCAATTGGAAAATGTCATTTGGCCATATGACTGGAAAATATGGCCCTTTTAATAGCTCCGAATATTACAAGGAACAGACATCACAATTTAAAACTGTATCTATTTCAGCCAAATGACTGATAATTAATAGCACATTTGTATGCAGACTTCATTTAGTGTAAAGCAAAATTAGCTGCAGGTCATTTGTGCTTGTCAAATAAAGGTAGATAATATTTACTGTCATCATCGCTTTAGCCATTGCCTCTAAACCTAATTTCTCATCCAGACACAGGATTTAAGGGATGTTAACCTTTGTGCTTGGTCTAAGAATAACATTGTGCACTTTATGGTAAATAGGGAGTGACAGCCATCTTTGTCATTTCATGCTATCAATATAAAATTGCATTGAGCCCTCTGTAGGGGAGATCCACCGCTGCCCCATGCTTAGTGTACTGAAATTTGGACTAATGCATTAGTTATTCAATATGGGCTCAATTTTTTAACATAGCACACATCTCAGCACTGCAATTACTGTCATTCCTGTTAGACCATCTAGCTTGATTCATTCTTTATAGATCCTCAACATCCAATTGCTATAAATTTTATTCATCACATCAGTTATAACTGCTACAATTCCCTCTTAATGATAGACCTCATTGATCAGCCAGGAACCAACGGCCTTGTGTCATGTGAGCACACGTGGTCTGCACAAATGAGGTCCGCTGATCATGTTTCTTATTAACATTTTGTGTTGGATTTGAAGAATGCAGTGTAATGGGCTGTTTTCTAAAAAGTGTTGTGTAAAATCACTTTGAGAAGTCAGTTTATTAGACTGTTTGCGGTGCTACATCGTGAAGAAACATCTGACTCCAGCATTAAAATTACTGTAAGGTGAACTGGCTCAGAAAATAAATAAATAAATACTTTGACTTTTGTCCTTGGACATTTATTCTGCATTTTCTTCCCCCTAAAATATGCGTTGATGGAGAGTACTGAAATCCTACATTAGGATGTAGCTGATGAGATTGTGAACCTTATCAAGTCGCAAACGTATTTAATTTATGGTCTGCGACATTACACTGTGGTGCAATGGTAATGATAGAGAGAAAATACATTTCATTTTCAGCTTGTGAAAATTATTATTTCTCATTTTATTTATTTTTGCCTCCGCAATGTTCCTTATTTAAATATTCACGGGCCATGGAAAAGACACCTTGCTAATAGGAAACTGTGCTTGCCATTTTCCACCTCCACTGCTTGAGGGCAGGTTTATATTGGCTGAGTATTACTAGTGTCTTTCCTTTTTTTTTGTTAACCACATCATTACTCATATTGTTGTTTTCTGGCATATTCAAATCACTATTATATGTCTAGAATGCATTAATATCATTCTTTTAAATTTTGATAGCATTTAACACCTAGTCATAAATTAATTTATTAGTATATTGGCTGATCTGAAATGACTTTGCTGCCTCGTGCATATTGCAGGTTGGTCATTTCTGTCTCACAAGCATTAATTTCATCGTCCTTGTTTTGCATCTACAGATTTCTACACGATACACCAGCTGCAAACACATGAAAATGCAATCCACAAAGCATTTACATTTATCGCACCATCAGTAATAAACCCTGCTTAAAACACTGCTGCACGCTGCAACACAAAGACTTTGTATTGATGTCTGTGTGAAAGAGACAATATAAATAATGCATTTTATCTGAAATGAAATTGGATTCCCATTCATAGCGAGCAGTGTGAGCTGGGACTTATTGTCCTCCAGCTTCTTCGTTGACTCCTCAACAGCAGAGACAGTTTGTGTTGGGAGTGTATATCGCACCTGATTAGTACAATCACTCTGCTGCTCCAGTATAAACAATGGAAAGGAGAAATGCCCAGGACCGCAAAGTGGATTTTAATGGTGCCAACCCTGCCTCAGCATTACAGAGGGCACACTGTGTGTTTGTGTTTTTTTGTCGGGAGTCTCAGGGATTGACTGAGTGATGGAGAAAGGAAGACAGGAAATACATTTTGACCTGTGTGTGCATGTCTCTCCTATGTGCAACTGAGCTGCACACAGTGAGAATCAGAAAAACTTTGTTGATCCCCACAAGGGAAATTGCTTTGTTATAATTGCTCAACACTCAGGAAAGAGGAAGTACATAAGTGAAAAAGTGAAAACTACTATAAAAATACTGGAAAATTGTAACAATAGTAAATACACAATAAATGAAGAGAAAGGTACAAATGCAAATGTGCAAAAAGTAAACGGAACGCATGAGGTAGAATCACAGTATGGACAAAAGTGCAAAAATGGGAATTTGCTAAGCAGATTAACAGCAATTTTACAGTAAATTAACCGTAATGTGCAAAGGTCAACTGAATGAGAAGTGTAATGTGGGCCAACAGTAAATTAACAAAAGTTTAACTGCTAACTAAAGGGGAGGGATAGAACTGGATGACCACATGGAGGAAGGACCTTCTGTGACCTTCAGTGGAGCACTTAGTCAACCTGAGTCTCTGACTGAACATGCACCTCTGGGTCACCACCAGAACACTGTGTAAAGGGTGGGAGATGTTGTCCATGACGGACAGGAGTTTTGACAACATCCTCCTCTCTACATGCAGAGGGTCCATGTCCAACCCCAGGACAGAGCCCACGGTCTGATTCAGTTTGAGGAGAGGATGCAACTTAAATAAGTGACTAGTAAAAATTTAAACAAACATGACAAAAGAAAGAGATAAAAATTTGGAAAAATAAGAAAACAATCCGGAGCAACTGCAGCAGGCTACAGATCTGAATGATATCTGAGAAGGGACTTTGCACTCTTTTGACACAGCCTCAGATAAGGTTGGCAGGCTGCTGCAGATGTTAGAGCTAAATCTTGAGCACCTTCTTTTACACTGACTTTTTAACAGCACTGCATCTGTGTCACTCTGCACTGCCCAGCGCTCACGAGTTCCACTTTCTGTTGCATCAGTACACCCACAATGTGCCAGAGGATCCTCCTTTGCTGGCTAATGTGCCATGGCCCCAGTGAGATGGCTCCCAGTGTGATAGAGAATAAGATCAATATGGCTCACATCACTACTTGCCCCCAGATTCTTGTGTTCTCTCTGTTGGGATTTCAGTGTGAGATTAGAAACTGAGAGACTTGATGACAACTCACTTCACATGCTCTAAAAAAACACAACTCTTAATCTGTTTGAGAACATCGTTGTTTGACAATAGCTGTAATACAATCAGTTATGAAACTCAATGAGCAAAAATAAAGCAGTTGCTGGTACACAGTTCCCATCTGAGTCGCAGTTAGAGAGTGAAGACAGATTACTGCAGTGGACTTTAGAGCTCCTCGTCTAATCAGCTGGCTATCAACACTGACTCGTTTCAGATTAACTGACATTTGGGCAGACCACGCCAGTGTGCTCTTCCACTGCAGAGAGGTAATACAAAGTGGCATCTTCACTCACAGGGCACAGGAGAAATATGAAATTACCCATACCACCTGCCCATGGTCTTTGCCACGCTTGCTTTCAAGATAATGAATCTGCTGCACTTCAGCAGCTGAAATATTTCTAAATAGGCTCATTTGGCATAGGTACTATAACAGGAAAGATCACGTTGCCACATTGAAAAAAGAATTCATGTTCACAGTGACAACACTAACATGCTAATGTTTACCAGGTATAATGTTCATCATATTCATCATCTTTGTTTAGCATGTTAGCATGCTAACATTTGATAATTTGCACTAACCACAAAGTACAGCTGAGGCTGATGATCATGTCATTGATTGATCTGGTATTTGATTAAAAACAAAGTATTTAACACACAGAATTCTGACCTGATGATGGATGAAATGTTAAAGGATCAACAAAGTCACAATTTATCCTGTGGGGACCATGAATAACCTCTGTAGCAATCCTTAAAACAGTTGTAAAGACCTTTTCCTAAAAGCCAAAAGTATCAACCTCCTTGTGCCACAGGAGGAAAAGAGGATCAAAATTAGGATTCAGGCTCTGAGAACCTGAAGAATCTTTGTTAAAAAAAAAAAAAAAAAAATCCATCCAATAGTTGTTGAGATATTTCAGTCTGGACCAAAGTAGTGGACTGACCAACCAACATTGCCATTTCTAGAGCCATGCTGCCTTTTCACATTCTGTTTATGAATACTGACAAAAAAAAAAAAACCCAATAGCATATGCTGAGATTTGGCCGAAACTAAACACACGTGATCTGCACAGCAACACTGGTGGTCTTCTGAAAAGTTTATTACACTCCGAGCCCGAGGAAAGATGCAATAATTTGTGCACTAGTGCTTCAGTTTGTCAGTGTGAGTGTCAGTGTGAGTGTTGCCTCAGGACTGTCAAAACGCATAATATTAAAGCTCCAGGCGCCTGTTCAGTTATTAAACTTGTGAAACACAAACACAACCAAGATAAAGGGGATTTACACTGTTGGGGGCCTTGCTGAGATGAACTCATTTCTCAGTCTTGGAAGAAATGACCTCTCTGGGGTGTTGGGAAACATCTCTATTGATGATGAACAGTGGAGGCTATCAAAACTGTCAGTCACAAGCAAGACTTAAGGGCTAAAAACATTATTAGTCATGCCCCCTGTTTCTCCTCACAGTGGAAGTACATCCTTCACTCTGTCACTGCTTTCCATCATCTTAATTTAGGCCTAATTAGAACCTAATAGGTCCATTTGTCACACTACAGGAGCATGGAGACCTTTGATAGACTGTGATTAATCTGTTTCAAAATAGCAGTTGTTGATTCTTTGTGGTCCACAATCTATTCTGAGATTTGATAGAAGGAATAATTCTGTCACCAACTAGGATGTGTATTTTAAAATAACACTGTGATCTGTGTGTGCCTTTGTTTCTTTTTAGGTCATTCATCACTGTATAAGTACAGTGTGCACTGTTAAGCACTGTTAAGCTAACACAGCGTCCTGCATGAGGACAGTAAAGTGTGCGGTCATACACTAGACCGCATCATGTTGTGCACTATACATGTTTCAATGTATAGTGCACAAGCCTCAAGCTGGTTGAGGCTTATGCACTATACATTGAAACATCCATGATTTTCTAACTTTAGTTGTCAACATAAGTATTAAATGTCTTTCTTCATGATTGTTTTTTGGCTTCAGCAACACTGGTACTGCAACGCAGCACTTTGCTATTGTTACCAGGAGTTTTTACATTTTTACTCATTATTCATAGCCCCAGAACTTACAAAGTAAGAATGAGCTGCCCACAATAACTGCATTTACTGCACAATTTTTATTAGAGTCTAAAGTTTACAATAATATCTGAAACTTTAGCCGGAAGTGTGACATGAATTTGCATACAACAGCAGCCATTTTTTCATCTACATTATACAAGCCTCATGCTTTGTTTACCTTTAGTTTATTTGTCAGATTGATTCTGTCATATTTTCACATGATGAAGATGTTTTCTTTGCCAGAGGTAAACGAGACTGGTGGTTTGCATTCCATTCAAATACAGAGAAGAAATCATAAATCTGTGTTTTATGGTGTCATAAGCTATTTGAAGTGATGATTGTGAGACTGACGACAGTACAGTGCTGCAGAAGCACTTATGAAAAAAAACAAAAACCTATAGACCTAATTAAAATAAGCTGTACAATTGGTGTCAAGTGGGAAGTAGAAAATGTTTTGTAGCAAACAATAAATCATCCAGGATTCCTTAATTGACTTTCCCTTTAAGGGACTCAAATGTCCTCTCACTTTCACTTACTGTGATGAGAATGAATTAGGGAATTGCACAGAGCTGTGGAGTGCTCCCTGAAAGTCTTCTATAAAGTGTGAGCCTAAGAAATGTCTATAAGAAGTGCAGTGTCTCCAGTGAAGCCCATGTGTAAATCTATAAAAACGACCTCGTTTTAATTTACTGAAAAGAGTTTTTAAAAGCAACACAGTATTTTTTTAAACGGATGAATCGTTTCTCTTACTTTCGAGGCAGCCAGTGCTTGCAGTTCACATTAATTCAGTGTGTGCGTAACTGTCACTACCCACTCCCATACACTGCTTTACCCTACTGATAACTGCTGCAGTTTGATGCTGACAAAATATCGCTTTTCCCTTTAGTCCTTCTACATATGTCCGTGTTCTCTGCAATAACTCAGAGAGTTTGAAGGTTTTTTAAGAGGGAAAAGCTCTGAGAGAGCCCACACAATTTTTCATCTTGTGCCATCCACTAAAAGTGTTGAAAGGTGTTCAGTGTCCAGTGAGTGCCAGCATTTCAAACCTCCAGAGAAACTGAGGAGAGCAGACTCCTCCACCTCTCAAAACTCTCCACAGGAATCTTTACCACTCTTTATCTTCATTGTGGTGGGCCTCACTCACCCTTTCCCTGGCTGTCATTATTCCTCCACATCCATTTGGCTGTATATTTGAAATAATGGAATGAGCCCAGACTAAAAGAAAATTCAGGATTCGACAACCTTTACATGGAAGGGGCACACTCTGTTCTTAAAGACAGATACATTTCAAACCAAATTAACGAGTCGTTTTTGTTTTTTAAAGATAATTCCCAACAGGCTCACGGTCCAGTACATTGTCTGTGTGTTTGACATTGTGTAAACATACCCTTCAAAACTAATAAGCTTGTGTCCTATTTGCATAATTGGAACATTTTCTGTGACTCCAACTAAGGGCTCAAAGCAGTGAAAAAACATTTATAAACAAAGATGACATTGGAACAAAGTGCAGTAACCTTGCCAGGTTTAGCACCAATCAGCCGTGAATTTACACAACTCTGGCCAAAACATAAATCCTTGTATGGACTAATTTGCTCATCACTGCTCTTACAATAGTGCGTTTAGTGCTGTCTAGTTTCTACTATTGAATCTGTGCTGTGCAGCCACTTTGTCAAATGATACTGTAAATAAACTGGGGGCTGAATCAGTGACGGAGGTAAACTCTGATAACCGTTCCTCATACACATCCACACTAAATGAAAAGGACTACTTTGTCTCTAAGTTCCTGGTCATATGGCAGCCCTTTAAAGCTTGAAAAATAACTTTTGCTTTTTTCATTGATTGCTTGTTCTCTGGACCCCAGGATATAAATGAAATACCTGACAGAGCGGGAGGCGTTTTCTGTTTCTTTTGGTACTTTAAAACAGCAAAAACTTTTGTAAAAATACTGTAAAATTACATAGGTTTTGCAGACAACCTCCTTCTAGAAACCAATGTAGAGTTTGAGAAATGGTACCAACTTCTCTAGTGACCAAATATAGCAAATCAAATTTGATATGCCATTTACCACACCAAAGCCTGCCAGTATCCTCAGTCCAAATATACACTCTGATAGAGAAATGGGTCTCAGGCACAGAGTGTCCAGCAGGAGCCATTAGTGGCTATAATCTGCCAGTGTGGGGAATACCCTGACAATAACCAAAACACCTCTTATTAACTCTTTCCATACCGACAAGCACTTCTATACAGCACATCAACAACAATCATCTTTCTGGTATTAGAAGTGTTAGCAGAAAAACACAACATGGCAAAAATTCCATACTACTAAATGATGGTCACTGACTGTTTTGCCCTTTAGCACCTGAGCTTCGTGCTGCACATGCACTGTCCAGCAGCACCGAGCCATAATGAGATCCAAATCATAGTTCTTTGCAGTCAACATGGAATTTGATATACAGAGACGCACAACAGTGCTTGACCCTGACTAAAGCCATGCCATCAGCTTGTTTTGTAACTAAGCACAGTAATGTGAGAGGAACAAAACAGCATTGTCCTGAACCGAGCCCTTGACCCAGAACAGTATACACAGACAGATGGGCTGTGGGCCATGCTGTTTAGGAAATGTGTTGTATAACTGCCATGAATGGACAAGGGTACTAAGCAGACACATAAAATGGCTCCAGGAAGTATTCGGACCCCTTCACTTTTTGCACATTTATTTTTAGTTTAAGTTGTAGATTTAATTTTAAATGGATAAATTTAACATCTTTGCTCATCAGTCCACATCAAATAACCCAAAATGACAAAGTGAAAATTTGTTTTTAGATTGATTTTTTGTTTTTTTTCCCCCCAAATTTATTAAAAATCAAAAACCAAAATCTCTCATTTACCAAAGTATTCAGACCCTTTTTTTTTTTTTTAACCCTTTTTCAGAGATTACAGCATGAGACTTTTTGGTTAAGTCTCACTTGGATTTGGACAGTTCATATCATTCTTCCTGGTAGATTCAAACACCGTCAGATTGTACGGGTCTCTGTGATCTGCCATCTTCAGGTCTCTCCACAGATGTTCTATAGGATTTATGTCGCTTTCTTGGCTGTTCGTTTTGGGTCATGATGATGCCACCAGCACCTGGCCAACACCATGGGGATGGTGTTGGCCAGATGATGAGCAGTGGCTGGTGTTCACCAGACACAGTGCTTGGAGTTCTGCCCAGAGTTTTGTCTCATCAGACCAGATAATCTATTTTTTTTTTAATCCTATAAATCCCACTTGGCAAAGGAACTATCATATGCTTTTTTCCCCCAAAATTGCAATTTAAACACTTTAAATTAAATCTACAAAACAATCAAATGTACAAAAAGTGAAGGGGGTCTGAATATTTTATGAAGTGACTGTAGTTTTTAAGTGCAAGGACAGTGCAGAGGAGGGGAGTCCCTGAATCTGAGAAATACATTTGCAAAATGTTTCTTTTGACACTCATTTCTTTGAGTAGCCTGGCAGCTGCAAAGAAAAAGATCTAGGCAGTGACAATGACATTTTTTGCAGGTCAAAGAAGTTGACCTTCTGAACCAAACCTCTTTGTCCATTTTAATGAGACATTCACTGATGTCTTATGCATGGATTTCTTGAGTCTTTAACAGGGGGACCGTACAAATATGACACAGCTGACCTGTGAAGTTTCTGCCATTTTGTTCACGTCTCATAGCAGAGCTTTATAATGATACTTTATATCATGGGTTCAATCAAGTCTATGGCCACGGTGCCTCAACGTAGCAATCACATATCACATACCATAAAACGTGTCCAATCTTTGAAGATGGCTTTAAAACAGGCCAAAGGGAGGCTGTTAACCTTGAGAGAAAGAGCGACAAAGATCACAGCATACAATGAACAAACATATTTTTTATATTCATCCTGATCAAGACTCATTCTTGACCTTGGAAACGTCAGTTTGACAAAAAAAAATTCTGAAAAGTAAAAATGAATGTAAAGATTCATAAAAATTTGTCCTGAGTTTGGAAGGCAACCGCGTAATAAACAACAAAACCACCTCTGTGAGTTTTTCCTCCCAAACACAGAGGGTACATACGCTTGCTGAAATTTTATTTTTCCTGAGCATGAGCGTTGTCAGCTAGTTTTGTTACAATCTTCTTTTTACATTATTAGAAAAAAGGGAATTGACAGTGGTCAGAGATATCAAAATAGTGAGGGGGAAATTAGTAATCTAGGGTCAATGAATATCCACCAGTATGTCATTGGTTTATAGTAGTGTGTATATGTGGGGTCAATGTAAACGTTGAATAAATTATGAGTCTTACTGACACTGAAAGGCCCGTCAAAATATTCAGTGTCCATCAGTTGTGACTGACTGTCCCACCACTTAAAATAAATGGATAAAAGTAGATGGTTTTTTTGTTTATAATCAAACATTTTATTTCAGTACAGTCTTGATGGTGATAAAAAATTTTTATCACTGAATCATTTCTTCGCAAACGTTAAAGTGTCAGTTTACAATATGACTAAATCAAAGGCACAGATTCCAAAAAAACCTGTACAGTTTCCTTCAGCTGAGTCAAAACTATTACCGGCAGTGACAGTGTCTCATCATCCAGTAATAGCCTGAAGAGCGACCACTCAGCAGTTCAGGATACACACACACCCATAAGACACACAAGAGAAATGTACCTGCATCATCAATATAAAGTCTCTCTCTCTGTCTCTCATTTTTGTTTAACTCGTGTTTCCACATTTCAGTTGACAAGTCTCACCTAGAGAGATGTCTGTCTGACTCCTGTTTCCTCCGGCTGTCTCCTTTGCCTTTCGAGTTTGGAAGGCAACCGCGTAATAAACAACAAAACCACCTCTGTGAGTTTTTCCTCCCAAACACAGAGCAGGTGGAGGAGTCTGGACACAGCATCACCAGCAAATCTGCTCATGTATACAACAACACTGAACACTCCAGCAGCAAAGCTGCACTGGAATCCACAATTCAGACATGAAAGATGCATGAGTGGCACTGTCCATAATCATAAAACAATGAAACACAAATAAAAGGCTGCATCAAGAAATCGCTCACAGATATTTGTTCAGTCAGACAAAGGGGAGGGATGCTCTATCAGCGATATGAATCAAGCAATTTCTATGCTGATCCATTTCACATTCAACAGTCCCGGAAATAGCTCCTTCCACCTTGAGAGACCAAGCATTTCATCAAAATGCAGCACGTGAATTTTATGCAATACACTTGTGTGATGCTTCAGACGGTGCTTTGCGGACAGGTAATGTCCGTGTGTTAATACGATCACTGAGCAAATTCAGCCGTTGTCAAATTTCATGAAACATCGCGTCAGTAATGACTGTGTGAGAGTGTATCTGTGTGTGTTTGTGTGTATTTGTGCAGAGGTGAGAGAACAGGGCACACAGAGGAAATGAGGAGCAAGGAGCCAAAACACCAGAAATTCCAGACCCAGCATTCTTCTGGGTATTAGCACTAAAAGTGTCCGACTACAACATATTTACAGTAAGCAGCTATCTACTAAAATCAGTGTTTATGTTTGAACTGTACTGAGACCGTCCCACTGTGTGGCAAATCCAGAGCAGCACCATCATTTAATCCTTGGCCCGGTGCTTGGCTGCTCAGTGGTGCAAACTATTATTTCCTGGGCATTACACGTGCCACAGCCCCTTTTAAAGTCAATGTAACGTTGTAAATTCAATTTGGGACTCGAGAGCACCTTTCCCTGGAAATATTATTCTACCATATTAGCGCCCAGTGAGCTTGTATGTAATGTGTGGAAATCCCATTATTAAGGCAGGCTTTGCGAGAGTCTGAAGGATAGCCCGATTCCCTCAGAGCTATCTTGAGTGCATTTGGCGTCGGTGTGATCTGAATGCCGATGGCAGGTAGCGGAGCAGTATGTCTGTTTGAAGACCAACATCAAAAAAGGATTATTTACTTTATGTCTGCGTATGTGTGCTCTTTCCTATCAAATTTCACTTTTGACTTCTGGAGTACTGAGAGAATAAATCTCAAACTTCTGTGAGAACTTTTTTCTTTCTTTTTTGCTGAAACTTGAGGTCAAATCTTGTTGAGCTAGAGGGGAGAAATAAAATAGATTCTTTCTATTCTTCTTCATTCAGATAGGTCAGCACCCAAAGACCCTCTGCAACCCTGGATTGGAAGTGTTCAATTTGGCACATAAGACTAGCTTGATATTTGTGACCCCGGCTCCCACCATTCTCAACATGCCTCTTTTGGCTGCCTGGCATTGATTAGGAGTTCCTGCTTGGATGAGGACACAGCTGGGGTCTCGATTCTCACTTTCCTCCGGCTGACCTCCATCTATTACTCACCAGAGAGGCACAGAGAAACAGGGGATGCAGTGGATACTGGTGAGAATTACACCAACTGGCCTGCTAACACCATTTCTATTTGTCCGTCTATTGAGATTTTAGAAATATCCACTCATAGATTATAAACCACCACTTTATTTGAAATATATTTTCTAAAATCAAGTTTTTCTTCATCTTGCTGCAGCAAACTGTCTTCTTTCTTGTTTCAAGACACATCCATGTATTTCTACAAAATTCCCAGCGCCTGCAGATTGTTTCACCAGCTCGGATAAAATTAGGTGTCATCATATTCATTACCTGATATCCATTTTTACAAATAGACATGGAGGAAATCACAAAATCTTAATTTTCCTTTTTGCTTTTACTGGATCTTCTCACCTCTTCAGGCCTAAATACACAAAAAATTCAACAAACTGAGAACAGAAAAAAAATCCATGTCGAGAAATATTCGACAAGGATTCAAACATTCTATGATGCACTGACCTGCGCTTTCGTAATAAAAGAGACTTTTAGGCACAGTTGGGAAAGATTTTTTGAGTTTATTTTCTTCCTAGATGGAATCAAACACAACCACGCCTCTGACACAGTATGGCTGCTCGATTTTATTCATGTACAGTACATACGTATCACAATTGTAAAAAAAGATCAATGTGTCCAACCTAATCAAACAACCTCAGCAAGCGAATCTCCAGCTGTGACTTACATGGTATAACAGACTTAGTTCTTGCTATATTGAGTATATTGTTGCCTAAAGGTCCCTTATCGGTTTTCTAACAATATTCTTAACTTCATGGATATTTGCGAGAAAACGGGAAGAAAGAAAAAAAAAAGGATGGTAAAAAAAAAGGGACCAAAAATAGGAAATTAGACTGAAAGAGACTGCAGGACTCTTAAAGAAAAGTTGAAAAAAAAACTTGCAAAAAAAAAGTGCTGCCTGCTTAAGAGTTTTACTTTGGTATTTGAGATTTGTTAGGCTTGACTGTGGCGAATGAAGACCAAGGCTTCTCAAATGTTGTTTGCTTCCTATCCTGCTTTGATTTCTCATATTTACTTCAAGGATTACAGCAGGCTAAGTGGCCAGGGGCCTGTTGCACTGACACTATCATATCAAATAAGTGAACGGCCCCGACAAGAGGTCAGACAGAGGAAGCATCTGGTTTAACATCTTCCACTGTCAAACCACTGGGAGAGACTGTTATTTAAACCAAGCCAAAACTTGGCAGAGCACAGCAAATGTAGAGCAGCTGAAATATCTCATGTACAACTTATTTTATGTTATCTATGGCCAGTGTTGGCAAAATGTGGTTTTAATATTATTCATTTGTGTTCGTATGAACATTTTTGTTGATGCTACAATACATTTTGTTTTCTATGTTGCCATTTTGGCATCTTGTTGTCCTATGTTTTCTATTTCCAAACCTTTATGTCATTGGTTTCACAAAATCTTGCCAAAGGACCGCAGACCATGTACTCTGACATTATTTCCTAATAAGGTGATGATATGGATGGCTGCTATACAGAGTCAGAAGTGTGTGAATGAATTTTCAGAAAAATAAATATTTAATTAGAGAAATCCCTTTTTTTTTAAAGTGCTGTTTCAGCTGCTTTAAAGTGTCAGAGCATGCAAGGTATGTTAAGTCGTTTCAGAAAGGATTTAGACATGCACAGCTGCTGGCGCAGCAATTCCAAGACAGGAAGGATGTGTCCAACTAAAACTACCAGAAATGGGCGCATCAAGTCACCACATACTATACATGAACATCTGCATAATCAGTCGCAGTGCAGTGCAATGCTTCCTTTGTGAAACTTTTGCTGAAACTTCTGTCAGAGTGCTGTTCATAAGACTATATGGTAGTTTTTCAGGTCATGTGGTGTGGTGTTGTTGTGTTGGACCACATTATATTGTAACTGTGTCCACTCCCTGTGAATGCAGTTAACATTTGTTATTTTCCCAGGTTAATACATGTTTCTTCAGGCAATAGTGCCGGTGTTACTGACCATCAAAACATTAATATTAGGTAACCGGACTTCATCTCCTGCATTTCTCCCCACTAATAATACAGCATTCTGCAGAAAATAATCAAAATTCAAGGTAGAAAAAAATCCCTCTAGCTCTCTCCACGTTCTCTTAGGTGATGTATTTTTTTCCTCAATATATCTAGGAGGGGGTAATATTTCTGTGTTTAACAAAATATCTAACCTTAATTTTTCCACACAATGATAGTGATTCCTGAATGAGTCTAATGTGAAACATATTGTCCTAGGGGAAGCAAGTCTGTTTCCATCCACTGTTGGTGGGGTCAGAGCTTCTTTGACTTGACTGTAACCTCTATACCACACCATACGACCATGCCTCACACTCAGTAAGAGACCCACTTAAGATTCACTGACGTGAAAAACAGGTTCCTTTGAAATTAGTAGTTTGTAACATCCGACACTCCATTTACTTTACACCTCTCACTCTTGTGGAGGTGATTAAAGCTCCTTCTGGTTTCTCTGCACTAGTGTTTTTTTTCCCCACCTACTGGAACAACACATCTCTCCTAAGCCCATGTAATTCAATAGAAGAACCACAGGAAAATTCTGAGCAAGAAGTCAACAGTGCGTTATCTCCCTCGAATTTAATGATCGGTGAGCGACACTGGAAGGCATCCAAGCTTTTAACGATATTGGAGTTAAATAGTCAACAGCACTTTAAAAATGTGCCAAGTTGTCTTGATTAAGACTGCAGTTCCACAATTTACATTAGTTCCAAATATATGTGTGTCAAACGTGAATTTTAGATAATGGTATACGCAAACAAACACATAATTCAGGATGCAAATACAATGGTTAATTGAGACATTCTTTGTATTTTACAAGCTTCCTATCATATCCAATGACACTGAGATATGTTGCTTCCTAATATAATATTTGTATCTATCATTTAATTTATGTGTAATTTTGTTTTGTAGCCTTTCTGGTAAGTGGCGACATACTGTAGCTGTAAGAGGATGGCGTCAAGCAATGACTTCCATTATGTCTATTCTGTCCTCATGCTCTCCAGGAAGCATACAAACAGGCTAATTATGTTTGCCTGATTAAATTTTGGTTCACCATCAGAACATTTATCTTATATTTGTCCCGGGATATTTAATTACATTAAACTCAAGCTAAGAGAGCTGGGATGCTAAAGAACACTGCCTTTGTTATGTGCAGACGTGTATTTCCATTGGTTCAAATCAGTGTCAGTCTGATTGATCAGTGTTCAGAATATCCTTAGGCTGTCTCATTTCCTGCTTGTTGACTTTTATAATGAGGTCTGAATGGAGGTCTGTGTTTCCTTTTGCAGGGTGGCATCTGTTGTGAAACACATAACGCTGCCCAGACAGTCTGTGCTTGTGCCCTTTTGCTGCAACGGGGATGCGACTTACAGCCCTTTCAGTTTCCACTTAAACGCCATTGAGGGTGTTGGGTCCTATTTTTGGGAAATGAAATGTAAGTGTGGTCAAGTGTGAAGTGTGCAGAGGGCATGATGGTACTTTTGGTGTCTTTGTGACCCCTTGGAAATGGGGTGGGATTAGAAGTGACCAGTATCTTAAAATATCAGTGGGTGTGTTAGGGGCTTACATCAAACACAGCCTTTCACAGCTCATCTTGTTCCTTTGAAAGCACTGCTTTTGCCACCATGACATACTGACACTTTGGAAACGCAGCATCTGCAGAGGCCTGGTCAACATCTACAAACGAGCAAACTAATTTTGTTCAGGATGTGAAGTGCCATTAAACTGCAGCATAAATAAACATTCAGTTGCCCAAACTGCAACCTCCAAAATGATCACAGTTCAATCAACAAAAACTGAACATTAGACCAGATTCATTGCAGGGCTGTTGTATTAGACTACATTAGTTTCAGCTGTGTGTAGCTAATTAACTGGGAGTGTAAAGACATGGCAGAAAAAAAAAAAACATGCCAAGGCAGCTGGTGTTTCCTCAAATTTTCTTTTTCTAATGCCGGTCACAAATGTGCAAAATGACGATCGTTTTATTTGAAGTCACACTGATCCACAAAATAGGCAATTATGGCGCATCTCAGTGATATCACCAGGCTGCACAGCAAAAACAACAAAGCACTTATAAAAAGAAAATCAAACACGAAAAAGTTTGTGTGGTTCTTTTACAACATACCAGTGCTGCCAGCACAAGATTTAATCAACGCAAGGTAGAAGAACTGGCATGTTTAATCTTGTTTTGAATATGTAGCGCTCACATCAGTCAGTCAGTTCAGTCAGTCTACTGAAGGCCGTCACAAAGCCTACGAGCTGTAATAGTCTGCCAGTAAGAATTACAAAATAATACACAGGAACATTTGACTTACTACTCTTTTTATCAGATACATTCTCAGTTCATATTCTGGACATATAATGAGATAGTTTATTAACTTAGGGTGGAATGTTGTGTTTGTCTTTCTGATGATGACTGATTTATGGATTCAGCTTCTGCTTAGTTACGCGCTATTTCCCCTCATGCATGTCAGAATGTACACGTATGTTGGCCGTGGTGTGTTCACGTGCAACTTTATTAGTGGGACTTTGTCAGAGTTGGGGCATATCCCCCAGCAACAGTCTTAAATTTCACAGAACATTTCCGGTGACAGATTTATTAAATGTCCCGCGCAATTTGACATGTTATAGATTTAAAAAGTGAATGTTATCACAAACGCCTGCCTGTTACTCCCAAAGCTCCCAAATCTATGCTGCAAAAGGGAATATGGGTAAAGTGGCTGAGCATACTGGTTCTGAGCACTAAGAAAAGCCTGAACTGTGTTTGGGTCCCAGAGTGGATTAGCAGAGTTTATCAGCACCAGCACACTGTGGCACTCGTTGCTTGTGCTCTGCTGTGGATAAGTGGCTACACAGAGCACTGAGTCCTTGGCCTTGGTCAATAACAGCCCTCGGGGTGCACGAGGTGCCGGTCAATTAGAAAATGCCGAAACAGTTTCATGGTCAATAGATTCACGGTCACAGTATAATCTACTATGTATTTTGTAAGCACTCCAGTGGATCACCGTGTTAATTCATATTTTGTTTCATTTTCAGTTAAATTCTTATCAGATGATTTTAACATGGGTGATTTTAACATGAAGGAGGTGGAGGAAGGGAACGAAGTGAATTTAAATGTATGAGCGGCAATACACAGGGTTGTTACAAATATGGATGAATTCAGTTGAAAATGTGTATCATAAAGGATACTGGGTTATCATGTTAAATAAGCTAAGAAAGACAACACCTCAATGTCTCCATACATCTAATTATTGAAGATATGGTAAATAGATTACCTTCAATAATTAGCTGTGTTCTGGTATGTATCTGCCTAACATCACAGTGAGATTGAAATGTCTTTTAAAAGACATTTAATTCAAAATTCTACCTTTGCCCCCAAAATCCTTCCTCAGTCACGGATGAGTGGATTTGCCACAGGCCGTACAATTCAAACAGCGCTCTCTAAAACATTTTTTCCTATCCCTGTAATGGTAGCAGCCGCATTTCATCGCCCACATCATGTAACATTCATTGTAGATGTCAAGGATTTTGCAGTGAGTTACGTGACACAGTTTACATTGAGAATGAGAAACAGCTCCCATATGTTCCCTTCCTGTCCTCTGCCCCAAAATGGAGCAACTCGGACATGCTACATGCATGTCCAAACATGTCAAACAGTGTGATGTTTGACAAAGACCGTCTGGCCCACTGCAATGTGAGGATAATGTGTGTGGCTCAGAGGTGATGATTCTTTAAAATGTTACAGAGAGAAAAATATGAAAATATTGCAATAAAAATGGGAAGTTATTTTGTTGATTATTTATCTTTAATGAAATGGGTTATCCTGTCTGTGTTATGAGAGAGCTTATAAAAAGCTTTAAACTGCAAAATGGACAAACCACAGGATTTATGAGAGTAGATTTGTGATTTTTGAATCATTACAGAAGCTAAACCACTGATAAATCCATTTTTAATTACTGGAGTTCAGCGACCTGTTCATCTGAGTTTGACTTTACCATGTGGGCTCATGCAGCGCTGATGATGCAGAATGTCCAAAATGAATGAGTTACTGGTTAATCTGTATAACTTCATGTTATGGCTCTTGATTCGTTTCTTAAAAAAAAAAAAAAAACACGAACACAAACTAAACTCGAACTATAGGGTGATTTATGTGGCCCTAAAAGAGCAAAAGCAACCCAAGAAGTAAATACCGTATGTCTTTTCAACACAAAAGTACTGAAAGTGTGGTGACACACGTCTACATCAGATATCTGATCATCCATGACTTAAAATAATCCTCTTCTTAGATACGATAAACTCTGCAAGACACCTGCTAGGGATGTGTCTTGGTTGCCGAACAGAGGTCGATAAGAATCATAGATCTCTTCCATGCCCTTTTAAAACTCAGCCTCCGGTGAAACATTGTTCTGCAGTAGGTATCATGAATCATTCAAACCATAGCTGATCTGGATTAGTGGTTGCCATCAGCTATCGTGGATCTGTACCTCTAAGATTAAGAGCTGAAATTCTTTTTTTTTTTTTTCCTGTCTGTTTTTCTGTGCTTTCTTCCCAAAACAAATTCTCTTTTTTAGCATTTTTCATCTGTCTGTCTGCATTGAAGGCATACAAGCATCTGTGAGGGGAAGAGGAGAGCAGAGGAGAAAGATCCCTTTTATACCTGGTGTTAAAATGCACTCTGTAGAGGAAGCACTGTCAATAAAACAAACATGGCATCTCTGTAAATGTTACTTTAAAGGGTTGTCTTTTATGACCGTTTCCCACAAAGCAGCTCTCATCGTGGCTCAACATTTTGCTGCTTTCCCCATGATTTTTGTGGTACAGCAACAAGTATGGAGTAAATAGTCAAACCAGATAATGTTGCTGTCAGTCCTTGTTATTGCCCTGATGAATGTACACTGAAAAATCCAAATTCGTTCATGTTTGTTGGTTCATTTACTCTCTTTCATAATTTCTGACATCATGATTGTGCACTGATTACATGGAATTACTAGTCAGAAGCAGAAGCAAAGTTTTTACAGGATCACTAAACTAAATTTAGAACATTTCTATTATAAATTTAGTTTAAATCGTACTAGATACAGAGAGCAGTGAGAACTACGGGCCAGTATTTTCAAGTGCTATGAGCCTTTAAAAAACATGATTCTTAATATTAGATTAAACTACTGGAGCTTTGTCAACCTTGAAAAACAACCAGTAACCTCAAACTTTACAGTGAATGAGGAAACGAGGCTGTTGTTTTTTTCACATTTTACATTAAGTGCGTACTTCAGACATACTTTAATAGGACCATTCCTAAAGTAAATAGGAAATGTATATTCAGCATGGTCATAAAAGATGTATGAAACCAACATCCTTCCTCTGTCCCCCTCCAGAGCCCACAGATGTGAAGCAGATTACACCCTGTCTTTTGCCCTCCTTCAGCCAGCCCCTCTTTCCACTGCAAAGAAAGAAATCATTCAGTTTCAGCCTCTTCTACAAACATCCCCCTCCCCTACTATTCCCTCCCAACAGCAGACAGGGGCACACAGACGACCACACTCTCTAGCCAAACCCTAATTGCATGTGCGTGTGTCTGCATTTTTTTTCCCCCACTCTCTGAAATGAAGAAGGAAAGCGAGTGAGTATTTGTTCTCTGTGCTTGTGAATAGTGGCCCCGAACCTTTTGAGTCATTTTGTTTGACTGAAAAAGTGGAAGTGGCAGAATTTAGCCGTGAGAAATTACTGGAGTTAGGTAAGTTTGCTTTTTGGATTAATAAAACTTTTAGTTAGGGTATATTACAATAGGAGACTGAGGCTTTCTCACCTTGTGCTCCAGTGGTGAAAAAAAAAATCTCATTTAAAGCTTTTTCATAGCATTTATACTTGTTATATACAGTTAAAGAAATTATTTTAGGGCTGTACAATACTGCTATGGATGTGGATTGTTGTTTTAGAGTTGATGTTTTTATGTAGAGCACATGTATGTGTACAGTACAGTTGAGTATGTGTGAACATGTCTCCACTGTTCTTATCTGTCCAGTTATTTTGCTGCCAAGTATGTTTCCAGCATGTGTTTTTACAAGATTTAATATCATTTATCTTTATATAAACACTGAACCTGGTGAGGCCTCTCACTTTGCTACACTGACTTACTGCCAAAGAGACTTGTTGCCAATGCAACATTGAAGCAGATGAGTGTTGTGACACCTGTGAAACACACCTGTTCGAGCTCTGACAAGGGGAGTCACAAGGCTGAACTGCAGCCACACTACAAACACCAAGATTAGCTCTGACCCACAGCTAAGGAGGAGTCTCCCAGGCACGAGTATCAATTTCAGAAAGGTCTATAAGAATTTCATCTACAAAGCTTTACAAATGACAGAACTCAGAAATTCATCCTTCATGTTCCTGTTCATTTTGGAGCTGGAACAGTTGATTAATAAATTCATTCAGTGACAGCAAATTAACTGGTTTTGATAACCGATAAATCACCTTACTCCACCTTATGAATTGTTTCATTTACGGTTTTCTTTCTTAAATTTTCATTTAGTTTTAGAATACTTGTTGTTCAAAACAAATACTTTAAAGATGTTGCCTTGGGTTTTAGGAAATTTTTTTTCTAATATTTTTGGGACCAAACAAATAATTAACTAGTCAAGAAAGAAACTTAAAGATTACCCGATAACGATAATTGTTAGTTGATGGTGTTTATTATTGATTTTTTTTTAACCGAGCAGTATATTTTAATGTCACTATGCAACCTACACTACAGTACCATAAGAATAAATACTGGTTGTGGTCTCAGCAAGTATTCTATTCTTGAAATTGTTCAGAGCATCCAACTGACAATAACTGTGGAAGAATCAATCAGAGTTTAAGTCGCACCGTAAATCAGTCAGTTAAAAAAAGAAAAAAAAAGAAAAGAAAAAATCAATCAATCACTCTTTCAATAATCATTGGACTGCTCTTGGAAGAACCACTAAAGAAGAAGCCTTAAAGAAGGATTTAGTCTGTCTTATTTAAAGATTACAAACAAGAAATAAAATCTCCTAATGGTTGTCTGAGCTTGTGACTGCTTTCCTTCTGCAGGCGAGCTTCTGCTATTTTAAGCCAAAAGAAAAGTCAGCCTATAAAAGCCACTTCACAATGACAGAACCGTCAGAGTGAAGCCAAAAAAGGTCACTACGGGCCACAGAGAGTCTAACGCAAACTCTGTTTCAACTAAACCATAAGATGCCAGCGTGGAAACTGTGCAGACATTTTAGAAAGACAAAGGCAAGTGCTCCTGCCAATCTTTGATACACAGAGGAGCATGTGTGCTTCTAGTTAGCAGGCCTATTAGAGACTGAATTAATGTCACTGAATGTCCTTTTGACTTGTGCCTTTTAAAACGTGGTGGTAATTGAACACAGAGACAATAAAGTTATATTTTAAGACAAATTGCATTTCCATTTGGCTGTATTCTGTCATTACGTTGTCACTCTTTGCCATATGGTTTTGACTTTTCAGTTCAGTAAAACGTCTGAGTGATAAAAACTTTTGGACATGCTGTGCTCCAGCTCTCCAATCAAGCAGCTTTAAAATGTCTTTGAAGATGAAGATGCCATTCAGCAAAGTGTTTTCTGCTCCCACCTTAGACAGGTTTCACTCACACTGAATTGACCTACAAATGTGCTTTTTGGATAGAGTTTATACATTTCAAAATTAGTTAAACGTTCAATTTAGACTTTTTAACATGTTTTTCTAAAGATCTGCACACATACACTACACACTATTTAAGTGGCTATTTTAAGCAGATGTCTATTATAGTGCCAGGCTGTTTTTGCAAATACTAGTAAGTATTAAGTAAGTAATATCTTTTATATTCAAACTCTCCCAGGAATAAATCCCAGATCTCACACAGTATGAAATGTTTAGCGATAGAAATCTAATCCATATTCTCCTCATGACATGTGTCACCTCAGGCAAAGCTCATTTAAATCTGCTTTATTCGAGTGGGTGATATCAGCCTGTATGTTACAATGCACATGTCACTCAATAGAAATGGCCAAGAATATTACCCTAATATCCTGATATCCCTGGATTGTGTTACTGCTTGCAGTCTGGACTGGTTTGAAGGTGCCTGTTTACTACTCTTCTTACAGCTGCTGCAACATATGTGAGGCCACCATTTCAAGTAATCAGAGACATAGGGAGTGATGGAGAGAGCAGCCAGCTGTTGGTTGTTTTATGGGTTTGGGCCACACCGCAACTCATCTTAAAATAAATTAACAATTTTACGGTGTCCGTTCTAGTTCAAGTAGCAAACACAGCCGGGCGTTTGTTCAGTGTTCCTCAACAAAACATGGCAATAGCAGCAGTTCAACCAGCTCAGATTTTCAGTTGAGCAATGAGAAGTTGAAATAGTTTCAACTTCAGCTGGTTGGTTTCAGCCACAGTATACTGTAAAAGTAAACTGCAGCTGAAACTAAATGCGCTCTGACAGCAGAAAGAGCTCTGCAATGCCTCCACCTCCACAGGCCTGGTTCAGGTTTTTAATTATATTTCCAGATGCCGAAGGGAGACGCATGAATGCAAGTCTGTAAAATGATAAAGTCACACTGTTGCGGTTTGACTGAACACTGTAACACATGCGGCGACGAGGCGAATGCTTTGAGGGAAAAATTTTTTTTTGCAAAAGCAGCTACTCTCATGTGTTGTTAGGATTTACGAGGTGAATAGATGTTGTGAAAGATCCCCGGACAACCCGCCAGTTACAAAAAAAAGAACAACACAAACACTGCTGCAAGGGGCTATGTCAGCTTTCACAGCCCTTGCGTGACACAACTCTTGTTTCTGCTAAGCCGTGGCCCAACCACAGAGGGTGAGGCATTCTCTGAGATACAATGACAACTCAAACAGCACTCAACTTTGTGCAACATTTTTACATCACTGATGTTAGAAAACAGTGGACGAGCATCAATAAACAATCAAATTTCTCCAGGAAAGGCTTGTAAATTCTCTTGAAAAGCACAATTAGAGATGTCGTCATGTGGATTTCTATCTATATTCAATGCAGTGTTTATACTTTCAGAGTGACATTTTTCAGCAAGTAAATATAAGTGATTAAACAGATTTAACTGTACACTTTCTGTGCTAAAGCAGGTCGCTAAAACGTTTACTTTATTCTACCTAAAAATTTCAGTGATGTTACTCACCTCCTCCTCTTCCCAGGTTACCATGTGGCGTTGTTGGATGCCCTTCATCTTGGCCTGGGTATCCATGGGAACCCCAACGCTCTGCCAAAGTGGGGATGGTGATTGGGGTTCAGGCTTTGACATTGATTCTGCCCTAATGGCCACCAATGACACATCGCAGGCAGCTGGTGATGAGCCTGCGAGGATGAAAAACAACCATGACTGGATCGCATCGGCTGCGTTTTCACCATCACTCTCACCTACGCTGCACTTTGAGCCCCAACCGGACAAGTGCTCGGTGCACTTCAGCACTAACACTGCTTCAGCCCGAAGGCTGAAGGCCCAGAAAGAGGAGCTAGCTTATCTACAGGCCATCAAGCACGGAAACGAAGCGGTGATGGAGAACTTGGTGCAGTTCATGGAGGCAGAGCTGGGAGAGCAGAGTTATGAGGACGTAATCAAAGAAAATATCATGGGCATCCAGGAGGACCACAAGAGCTGCCATGAGGTGGTGGAGAAAGCCGAAGAAGATCTAGAAAAGCAGCTGGAGGGGGACGTGTTGGACGCCTCCGCTGGGATGCAGAAGTGAGTGCAGTAAATCAAATGTGTTTGTACTGAACTTCCTTAAGTAAATGGTTAAAATGTAAAGAGAGCAGATAAAAAAAGATCAGCTCTTGTTAGGCCTGTGTTAACATGACGGCAGAGAAAGGAGATTTGCCTTTCATCACACACTTCATTACTACTTTGTTAGCTGCTGTTTTATTCCTTATTTGTATAACTAATACTTGACTTCATCAGTGCCCACTCAGGCATATCAGACCATGGAGGGACTATACAGTCTAGTGAGCAACTTCTATGTGCGGTCTGAGCACCAGTAACTATTCCCAACTACGTACCTTCATCCATTGTGATGAATTTATCATGTAGTAAAGGGGGGTGGACTGCTGCTTCCTCTATGTCAAATGTGAGGATTTGCTGTTTTTCTTAATTCTGTGTTTTATTGTAGATTCATTATGTTTGAGTTTTGGACTGTTGGCTGGACAACCTGATTCACAGAGCACATGTGATATCCATTGTTTGCTAATATTTTATAAACTAAGCAATTAAAATAACAATGAACAGTTAATTAATTAATGAAAATATTCATTAGCTGTGGCCCTAGAGATGAATAGTCTGAGTCCAGTAAGTCACCTGACATGCAGCCCCTTAGAGGAAGCTGAAGTATCTAAAGCAGACACATTCATTTGTTGAATACAAAGTGGCTTAAAATGCAGAATATATTATGGTGCACCTCTATTTTTACAAATAATCCTGCTTTAATGCTTAATATGTGATTCTATCACTCCTTTTATACAGTGTTTCCTGTTTCATTACCAGCCTTAAGAGCTACAACATGTATTAACCATCTTTTAATGTATATAATGCCTTCAGCTGTTCTTTCACTTACTCAATCTCTTCACACATGTGCCTTTGTTTCTTCCTCCCCTTCACTCCACCTGGTGACCTGGATTGTTCGTCTTCTGGAGCAGAATCAGAGAAGAGTCCTTGGCTTTTGAAGACCTGCTTCGTACTGCGGCGGACATCGCCAACAGGCTAGAGACCACATCACAGGCCCTGCAGGCCTCGTTCACCAAGCAGCTGATAGACATTGCCAAAATCCATCACTGAGGAAAAGCTTTTAAAAACTGTTCACACGTCATCCTCTGACTCATGGAAGATGTCTGATGTTTGATAAACCAGAAAAAGGGAAATACACCTTCCTGCAATTTTATTATTTTATTTTTTACTCATATGTGCTTTGCAGCGCTGAGATACAACAACGTGTCAAGGTCAGCCATTACACCAAAAGACAAAGCTCTGACAACTGATAATTTCACCACATGTGAAAGATGAAACAAAACAGCAAAAACAAATTTTTGCCTGAAAAAAATAACACACATTTCCCTCTTATGGAAGTTATAGCCCCAGTAACCCATACACAATTTTTTTTTCCATCCTGGCATTATTTGTGGAATTGGGTGAGGTCAAACATGGCAACAGTATGTGGTGCAGGTTTGAGCCAAGTTGAGTGTTTATGGATCAAACTAGATTGGCCTTTGGAGACCAAACATAATGACTCCGTTAGTCTTCTCCAGAGGAAGCTATGGATCGGCCATCTGGTTCCAGGGTGAGGATGGAGGCCAGGATACACTTACGATGACTAGTGTGTTTCAAAGGAGATTTTTTTTTTTTTTTTGCGCAGAAAAGAAGAAGAAGACTGCAACAGGGACAGCTTTGTTATACGGAAATACCTGTGGACAAGACACTGCATACATGACTAGACAGTTCCTGTCATCAGGAAGAAATACGCGGGGACACAACCATAAGAAAACTCAATAAAGCTCTTAAAAGAGAAAAACTCTGAATATGCACATTGTTTAAAGAAATGCTTGTAAGGTCATGTGTGTTTGTCGGACTTACCCGTTCAAACGTGACAATAAAGCTTGTGTTTTGTGTCCACTTCCACTGTTGACGATGTGAATTGATGTTCTCTATTGCCACGAATCATGAGCAAATCCTTTGATATTTGCAATCAGAAAATATGTAATTGAATGAATTTGTATGATATGAAGTATGTATGATCCAGTAAAGAGCAACAAACAAAACACATCAGCTTTTTATTTACTCTTTTTAAAAGCTTAACAATATCTTCTGTTGCCATCTCTTGTCATGTTTGCACAGCTTCTACTCTCATACTGATATTTTTTTTGGGGGGGGGGGCTAAAACTTCACTAAGCATATCCATTCACCTAGTCTGCCCTCTAGCTGTTTTCAACAGAAATACCCCACAGACGTTTGGTTACTTAATGTTCAATCAAATCAATTAATGGTCAGCCTTCAGTATTTTGCAGCAAACAGGCTCTAATTTGCGATTTTGATAAATCATTTTCCATTCATGCAAGTTAGAAATTCGACAGTGAATCCGGTGTGTGTGTATGTGTGTATGATTGTGTGTGTGTGAGAAAGAGAGCGAGCAAGAGAGAGACAGGAGGAGGGACTGTTATAGGTACAAAAGGAAAGATGCGAAGTACTCAGATGTGGCCTCATGAATAAGAGTGGCCACTAACAAAGCTTTTAATCAAGGAAAAGAACTTAATAGCACATGTTAAATTGATATCAGAGTCTTATATTAGGCCACCAGGGACGCGTAAATCCTTGGCACCCCGCGCAAAAAAGCTGGAATTGTTTGGATGACATATTTACGCAGCGACGAGCCGGTCTGTTTTTCCGTGATTTTAATCTCTTGAGGCCAGACCTGAACTGGCAGTTTCACGAACCGGAACTTAAGTCTGCAAGAAGAAACCAGATGTAGGCTCCAGTGTTAACGCTGCCGCTCCCTGATTCAGCATCGAGTGATGGATAGCTCTCCGACGCGGTGCGCGGAAACAGAAGGTACAGTACCCGCTCTCATCCACTCTCGACAGCGCTGACGGAGGGCAGGCAGTCAGACTACCGTCATAATCCCTTCCCCCGCCCACAGATTTATATATGTAAAGAAACAGCCATAGTGACAGTAGAGGTGAAGTTGTCCTGACATGCCTCCCAGCTCCGAAGATGACACATTATGCTCACTCATCACGGTTTCAAGGTAACGTTTTGACAGCGGACGGAAGCAGCTCCGGAGAAGTTGGACTCCTCTTTACCACCAGAGATGGGACACAACCACCTGTTCTCCTGGAGGACGGCGGTCCTGTGGTCGCTGCTCCTCTTTCAGTCGGGTAAGGTATTTAAAAAAAAATGTTTCCTGGTGGTTTCGGTAAATGAAAATGTTGACGTTGTGACAACTTGATCAACTTAGGAAAAGTAACAACAAACAACAATGTTTAAACGGACGTTTTACAACAGCATTGCCCTAATTCTGTAAGATACAACAGTCCGAGCGCGTCTGGTGCATTTTCAGCACTTTACTAAATGAGAAACCTCGACATTAAAATGGTCCGTCGACCTAAAAGTAGCTAAGTGTAGCCTACCTCCCGGTCCTCACACCACAACTCCCATAAGCCTCCTCTCACGTTCAGATAATTCATCCCCGCGCGCAAATCTACTACAGGCTACACCGTTAAGTTACCTCGCCTCGTGCGAAGGTGCGGTTTGTGTTTGTTTCACATCTTAGTTATGTGATACAGTGTCCGACCATTGATTAATCTGGTCCCGCAGCTTAAATGAACTCTGAAAGAAAACCGTTTCTCCTGACTGATTTATTTATTTATTTTTATTTATTTATTTTTTTATTCAGGAACTGTCAAAGAGAAGCAGTGTACTTCACACACACACAAAAAAAAAACCCTAAACAATATTATTTATATAATAATAATATTTATATTTTCACAAGATAAAAGGTGCATTGTTATGGTCAGAACCTGGAGCAGGTTTCTGAGTTCAGCCCCACAGTTAATTCCAGTTAATATTTCATTTGGACTTTAAATCCATGGAGCCTGACAGTGAGAGTTGGGGCACCTCTCTCCGAGTGTCAGTCCAGGGGCTTTTACATGGACATGGTCTATTTACCATGTCTGATGTCTTTTCACTCAAATGCAAGCAAGGATTGTGCACACAAGTACACACTCAGAGGTGGAAGATAACATATGTCACCGTGTGACATAAACACAGCTTATATCCCCTCCCACCATCTCCACGTGCTACAGCAGTCAAATGTGCAGGTACTTGATCTCTTGCCAATTTACTTCTCATCATGGCTCAGCTCTGAGTTCAGCTCTCACACTTGCAATTTTAGACAACTCACAGAAAATTGTTGCATGTTATACTTTATACTGAACTTTTTTTTTTTTTTTTTTTACTATAAAAGTATTTGACAGCCCAATTTCGCCAAGAGCGCCTCTGGCCCGAGAAGCTGCTGACTCGATCATCCAAACTGGTCGGGGCTTCATACACCTCGCCAAGGGGTTTGGCCACAGTCCAACATCCACGGCCCAGTGTGCTCGATGTTGGAGGTGTCATCTCAAGTCTCTGCTGGCAGGAGGCTTTGATCTATGGCACCCAAGAGCTCCCTCCCCCTTTTTTTTTTTCCCAACCTCCACATCTGGTTCTTCCCAGATGCACAGACAGATGAACACACACTGTTGTGACTGTCAAGAGAGCAGATAAGAAGCCTCTTGTTTGCCAGATTGAATTTAGTTCATGATGACTGGAGATGAGCCAAAGTATACCTTGGGCAAACTAACAGTGAATTCACATACTATGCATGTATCCCTATGATTAGTCTCTGTGCAGCATTTAAGCCCCTCACCTGGCTGTCCTCCACTGGAGTGGTCTACATTTATGGGTTGTAAAGACTTGTCATTGTCATCAGAACCACAACTCACCCATGGACAGGTAATGATGGGGCCTTGGCTACGTAACCATGACTGCTGCCAGATGCAGGTGGTCCAAGGACTTGTTTTAGGATCCTTGATGGTAGTGCACTCTTCAACGGGCTGCATTAAACCTTTGCAGTGTCAAACAGAGCTCCAGAGGGAGCCTGGTGCTGATGGCCTGTAAAACCATTAGAATCTCAAATTGTATGTATTGATTTTTTGAGATCTTAAATCAAGTTTTGTTTCTGTACATTAAACAAAAGGACAAATTTCATCCATTTGTAAAACATCTGATTGCTTAAAGGAACAGTTTGACATTTTGGAAATCCATTCAAAATTCAAGTTGCTTACATTGGCATTTTTGTGGGTTAAGTGTTAAGACTGTTTTGTGCCACATAACTTTCCATAAAACAACAACTTGTCCTTTTTACATTTACATTTCTGTACAGATTAAACAAACAAGATATAACATGGTGGTTAGTGAATTTTAGAGGTGCTAACAGGGGGATTTTGTTACCTTTGGACAGAGACCAGCTGTTATATTGTTATTGGCGTATATCAGCTTATAGGTAACAAGTAACTGCAGTACACTAATGCCAGAGATATGTTTCAAGTAGTTGGGGAAACAGTGCCACCATTACATAGTTAAGTACATAGTTTGCCAACCACAGAGCACTTTGTCGTTGTTTGCCCTACTGAGCGTCCCACTCAGTACATACCTTCCAGTATCAAACGCACACGATCGTCACCCTCTGCTTCAAGCGAAAACTGTCAGTTAATTGTTTCACGCATCAGTTGTAACGCAGAGTGACAGGCAGCTCAACAATAAACACCCTCCACTACAGAGAAATTAGCTCACCTCCACTTAACACTAGCAAGTAATGATGTGTGTAATTGATTCTGACTACACTGATGAGGGTGGAAAGGTGGAAAGCAGTAATCCCCAAGGGACGGGATTCCTGCCTATTTCCGTGCTACTAAAAAAATAATATGGTGGCTCAGTGTGAGCTTGTGTGCAAATCTGTCTAGACTGCACATACGAAATCAATTCAATTACGCCCCCGCTCACTGTGAAGCCACACGTGCATAGCAATAACACTTAATAAGATAAAGAGAGAGGTTACCATTGAAATGGTGTTGCTGTCGAGGGAGGAGAGACAAGTCCCCAGTCTCCACCTACCCACCTTGAGAGATTTTCGCGGGCGAACCTCGTGGGAAGCTCAGCTCAAGAGATCAAAAGATTTGCTAAGATGTGGAAAAGTGGATAGGACCTTACCAAGAAAAGTCTCAGATGTTTTTCGTGCAGAAACACCATGATGTTCACAGCACTCACCCTCGCTCCCAGAAGCCACAGTATCATGCCAGCCTGATTTACTGTTGTTTGTTAAGTGAGGATTAGGGGGAGACACGGATGGGAGAACATGAATATGATCCCTATATACTGTGCAACTCCCTTACTCCCGTCCTCTGCCATTTAATTACTATGTTCCCTGTATATCATACCATCAAATATTAACTGCTGAACACCAACAAGCCACAAGTTAACACTATTCAAATGGCCATGATGTCAAAACATCTCAGCAAACATCAGCCGCTTTACTTTTTAACAGTGCCATATCAGCTTATTTAAATGTTGAAAAACTCTGTATTTCCAAAAGAGCTGGTTTCGAGCAATATTATATGGCTTTTATTTAACTGCATATTTAAATTGGAAAAGATGGGACTGAAATTTAATAGAATCTGAACTTTCATTTGTAGAGCGCTGAATAAATGTGAGCAAAATATAAATTCGATCACTCCCTTATTGTATCCGTCTTCTATAAATGTTTAACAGTTAACAGAGAGAGGGTACTGCTTAAATTAATGGAAATAATGTGTCCACAGTTCTTTGTCACGAGAAGACGCACTCGCATGCTGAGGATGAGCTCTTCAAGACACTGTTTGCCGGTTACAACAAGTGGTCGAGGCCCGTGCCCAACATTTCTGATGTGGTCATCGTCAAGTTTGGACTGTCCATAGCACAGCTCATTGACGTGGTGAGTCCTTCAAGTATGGACCGTTAACAGCATGTTTGTGTAATTTCTATAGTGCATAAAAACTGAAACAGATATTATATTTAAACTTTTAAAGCTCTTTTTGGTGGTGGCTGCCGATTCACCCAAAATCATAATTGTGATGATAAATATTTGACAGTTAATGTTTTATTATTTAAAAAGAAAGGCCTCATAATAGGGTTATTCTCTCTTTGATAGAAACCCCTTTACTGAAAACATTGGTTCAAAATGGAACAAAGTGCTACATATTTAAAGCTCAGACTGACTGTTTATTTTTCAGCACAATAACTTATCACTAAAGCTTCAGTTTGAACAATCAATACGCCGTTGCCCTCCCTGTGCCAGGCAAAACTTAGCGCTGCAAGTTTAACGCAGGTTATTCCACTGAAGGTGCTGGGATTTTTATATACAGTAGCGAAAACAAACTTCTGGAGAAGTGCATTAAGCGCCCTCTGCCATGTCACAGCAAAACCTGTTTGAGAACTGAACAGTCACTGAAGTTGCTGCAAGCTATATTTGGGTCTGCTTTGACAATCCTCCAGAAACCCCTCACATGCAGTATATTCTTCTGGCCTGAACCTCGAGCTGACAGCCTTGACTCCGTCTCTGAGTGTCTCTCCCTGTCTGTGTCTGTCTCTGTCTGGTAGGATGAGAAGAACCAGATGATGACAACCAACGTGTGGCTTAAACAGGTTAGGGAAAAAAAAAAAAAGTCTCAGTGTTTTATTTATCATTAATATTTTTTCCCCTCAATGTGGGGATGTGGTGACATTAAATGTTAAAAATATGACATTTCTGACAAGTTTTTTGAAGAAGTGAATGACTTGTATGACAATTAAATAAAGGATCACAGCCCCCGAAAACATCTCTGCTGTTTGTGTCTCCCAGGAGTGGAACGACTACAAGCTTCGCTGGAGACCGTCTGACTATGACAACGTGACGTCCATCAGAGTGCCGTCAGAGCTCATATGGGTTCCTGACATCGTCCTCTATAACAAGTAAGTGAGATGAGAATAATTTAACAGTAAAAAAGAGAAAACAAAACAAATCGAACTTAACATTACAGCTGCAACTAATGATTACTTTTATTTTCATTTAATCTGTAGATTATTCTCTTAATTAACTATTAATCATTTAGTTATGTTAAAAAATATAATTCAACAGTTCAAGACGACTTGTTCAGATTTCTTCAGGTATTCAGTTTATTGTCATAGAAGACTAAGAATACTCACATTTGAGCACACCCACTGATTGTTTTTATTTTTGCCTTCAAATTTTTCTAAAATGATAACGTCATTTTTCACATTATTGCCAATTAATTATTTGTCAATTATCTGCTTGATTAATTAACGAATCTGCACAGCTCTGCACAACATGAGCACAATATCTAAGGGGATCTCATGATCAGATCATGGTCTATTACACTGAAAAGGTAAAAGAAACGTCAGGGTTATTTTAAAAACAGTGAATGGTTGTAAGCTTGCAAACAAACTGAAAAGTGTAACAGCTACTCATCACTCTGACTGGATGAGATCTGGAAGGAGGATGGCGCCATCTAGTGGACTCATGCAATAAACATCCTGCTCTCTTGTTAGGATTTCTGTGAAAATAAAGACAACCTAAATCTACTGTGCTGTGAAATTAGCCTCTCCTAAATTTCACCTCATGGAGATTAAACAGAGAGGGTTGATAATGGAGTTCTGCTCCGTAGAGCCTGTGTAATCACGAGCTGTACATGAAATTAAAAAAAAAAAAAAAAGGTGCAGGACTGATGAAATGATAAGGACTCATCATTACGTCTCCAGCAGAAACTATTATCGCCTTTAAAGCGATAAATGGAGGGGAGATTACTGCTGAAGATTATTATTAAGTTGTGACAGTTTTTCTCTGCATGGTTTCAAGAATGAAAAGTAAGGCCTATTTCTCAGTAAAAAGGTGTAGCAGGACTTTTCACAATCTGTTATAACTGAGGTCTAATGCTGGATGTTATATGACTTCTGCTTTTCCAGTGCGGACGGTGAGTTTGCTGTGACTCACATGACAAAAGCTCACCTCTTCCACACGGGTAAAGTTCGCTGGGTCCCACCTGCCATTTACAAGAGCTCCTGCAGTATCGATGTCACCTTCTTCCCCTTTGATCAGCAGAACTGTAAAATGAAGTTCGGGTCTTGGACCTATGACAAGGCCAAGATTGACCTCGAGCGAATCGAAAACACTGTGGATCTCAACAATTACTGGGAGAGCGGCGAATGGGCCATCATCAACGCCGTGGGAACGTACAATACAAAGAAATATGACTGCTGCCATGAGATCTACCCAGACATCACCTACTTCTTTATCATCCGAAGGCTTCCCCTGTTTTACACCATCAACCTCATCATCCCCTGTTTGCTGATCTCTTGCCTCACTGTCTTGGTTTTCTATCTGCCCTCAGACTGTGGCGAGAAGATCACCCTGTGCATCTCTGTGCTGCTGTCCCTCACTGTCTTCCTTCTCCTCATCACAGAGATCATACCATCCACATCCCTAGTCATTCCTCTCATCGGAGAGTACCTCCTCTTCACTATGATTTTTGTCACCCTGTCCATCGTCATCACCGTCTTTGTGCTCAACGTGCACCATCGCTCTCCCAGCACTCACAAGATGCCCCGCTGGGTCCACTCTGTGTTCCTGGACCTAATCCCGCGCTGGCTGTTTATGAGGCGGCCTGCACCAGATGGCCGGCGTCGCAGGCTGCTGCTGCTCCAGCAGGAAGTAGCCGCGGAGCGGCGGCAGGGCCAGATAGCTGGTTACAAATCTGGCAACTGCCTCAGCACCTCAGCTAACTGGTTGAGAGACGGTACCACGTCAGAGGAGCCTGAGAGAAGCTGTTACGAGGATTTAGAGCTGGGAACACTGACATCTTATTTCTCCTTCCGTCCTCCTTCGCCCAGACCTCCGGAGTCAACTCCGCCGCCGCAACAGAAAACCCAGCAGAACAGCCAGAGCCGCCAGGAAGCGGCCGGAGGGACGAACAGACAGTTAACTGGGGCCAGAGTCAATCCCACTCAGCGGCCAACTAAAGTTGAAAATACAGCATTAGACTCAACATTCCTGCTTTCGCCAAGTGTTATACGCGCATTGGAAGGCGTGCACTACATTGCAGACCACCTGAGGGCTGAGGACGCTGACTTCAGCGTGAGTATCAATGAAAGACCACATCTATTATTATGAAAATGAAACAATACACTGCTCAACACTTCTCATTTGTCTGCAGAGGGTTGTGATTTACTTCATTCTTCTCCATTACCTACAGCATAACTTCCTCACTGTATGATCATGTGTATACAAAGACATAATATGTCCTGTACTGTAAACCACACAGCTTAAGTGTGCTTTGATTAAATCAATTTAGTTATTGAGACCACTGACTGAACAAGTTATCATTTCAGCTCTAATAATAACACTTATGTTTTATTTGTTATTGTGAATTTTATTTGTTATTGATCACACATCACAGAGGCAGTATTGTAAAATGATTGTTTTTGATGCGGTGATAACCAGTAAGAGGCAAAATGGTATTGTTTGAAGTAAACAGTAGAAACAGTACATGCATAAATATAAATAGTAGCCCTCCTGATGCAGCCATGCAGCTCATAATTACAATTTTATATCTGCTACTGTCTTCTTTAATTTCTTACTTTCTCTGTTGCTCTTTGCACAGGTGAAAGAGGACTGGAAGTATGTCGCCATGGTGATTGACCGCATTTTCCTGTGGATGTTCATTATTGTGTGCCTGCTTGGAACCATTGGCCTCTTCCTGCCCCCCTGGCTAGCTGGCATGATCTAGTGCTTTAGAAAAAAAAAAAATCCTCAACCACTTTCACTTGAACGATGTTTTAAAAATGTAGCTGGACTCCACTTCAACACTGAGGATGTGACTGAAGTCACAGATCCCTCTCACTAGTGGGGCACAAACCAAAAGGATTTTAGGATATCTCAGATTCAGCTTGTCAGGCTCAGCTACTTTCATCCGTCCATAAGCCGCACTTTGACAGCCTCAGGTGTGCTCCCTCAGCCTCACCTGTAAACTTACTGAGGCTGAGTGTTTGACCTGAATGCTAACATTAGCATGTTTACAAGTGGTGCGCTAACGTCCACCACGGTGACATGCTAATGTTTGTTTGTTAGCATGTTAGTTAAGATAACGTGCTAATTAAACAGCATAGTGTCAGAATCAGCGCCGGGTAATGTTTTACACTAATGTGATTATTTTCCTCTATAAATATAAATAACAATTTAAAAGTCAGTAAGCTACTCGCATTACCTTTAATAATAACGTTGGCATCAGTAAGAAACCTTGGTGTCTTACCGGGAGTTAGAGGGTCGATAGCAGGTTTTCGTCCAGGTGTAACTTGTTGCTGTTGATTAGAGACCAAACATCCAGTGAAGGAGAATAAATGTGGCTCCATTTAACTCCTCCTCCTACTCCTAACTTATTTACATGTTGTTTTCTTCGTAGCCGCACAGGTAAGGTACTCCCTGGTATATCCAGGAGTATGTGTAAATATAGGTCTTTGAGCACTGGTCTTCAGGGTTTGAGGTTGCTGGGGTGAGCTGTCATTGGACAGCAGCTGGCTGCCCCACAAGCTGTATGAGAGGGTCTGCTTCAGAGTCAAGGCACAAGCTGGGCTGAGCAACGGTAAGAAGTGCAACTGCTGCCCTTTAGTTGCAAGTAAAGAAGTGTGAATGCATTTTTGAATTAACGATAAGAAATTAGTTTGACTGCATTTTCCAAATTACTTGTACAACACTGGACTGCAGCACTGGGCAGGATTTCATTCTGTACTTTTAGAGATATCCAGCCTTGAGCTGAGATGACAAATGGATATTTAGATGTGTTGGTGGTGATTTTAATGAGCTGCTGGACCAGCAGTGGCAGAATAATACTGTAGAGTTATGAGCAATCAGATGTTTGATTTGAGTCAGATTGAAAAGCTTTGATGAATCATGAACCACGTTCAACATAAAAACAGTGGCATGATGTTCTAACAGATCTTAACTGGACACACTAACTGGGGTCATTTGTTCTGATTTGGAAAGAATTTGCATTTTTATTAACTTTTTTTTTTCTCTTTTTGCCACAATTGAAACTTATTTTTAAATGATCATACACTATGTAATAAATACCATGACGAAAAGTCGGTCATGACATTTATTCAGTGGTTTAAACAACGGGTTGTCATTCCTGCAGTTGTCTTGCCCCAAGCACTGCTCCACAACCATATCTTAGTCCTAGATGATTCTCTTCATATTCACACAGTCCTGTGCTTTACATCTAACCAGATAAAGGAGGCATTTCATCTTGACAGCAGTTATTCGTTTTATGAAAATACATAAAAGCCTTTTTATGAGACAGGAATTTATAGAGAAAAGAACAACCTTTCTTTTTGTCTTTTGGGGTAACTTTCTGTTGGTGTACTGGCATGAGACTTTTTGAGGCTTGTCATCTTCCAGAAACATTAGAGATTTTCTGAGGAAATGAACACAAAAAGATCATTATCAATACTTTACACCGGTGGCTGATAGCTAATAGCATTATAGGTGATCACATATCTCACAGTGAGAGGGAACGCAAAACACTCACATTTAAATACTCACCTTCAACAAGAGGTATGCTTCAATGAACAGGCATTCATGTACAGCAGTATACATCACGGTATTTATTTTTTATATCATTTGATTTACATGCTAGAATTTAGTATTTTCTGATAATAACAGACACAATACAAAAACCTTTTACTCTAGTATCTGAAACATATCTATCATTATTCATACCACTGTAAATCTTCATAATTTATAATGCTCACAATTTTAACATAATGCATCAAAGTGACACCTGAAAGACATAGATATATAAAACATTTTTTTCTAGCTGACCAAACGTTTCATTTTGTCATCTTTACATTTCACACAGGATACTACTGACAGGTTTTAAAGAGGTCTACTTGAGCTTTAATTAGAATTTTTCTGCAGTGACACCCACTGTATTTGAAATAAGGCACGTTTTATATTTACAAGGATGTTCCAATTTCTGAGCAGATAATTAAATCAATGACTAACCAACACTGAATGAGAACAGTTCACCTAAAAATAAGTTTGTCAGAAACAACTGCATCCTAAATACGATGCCTGATATTTGTAGACTATTCTATGAATCAGCCATTTCAGTACACACACTACTTTGGTAAGAATACCCATCCTTTTTTTTCCAAGTAGGCCTGAGTTCTACCATTATATATATATATATTCAAATTTAACAACAGACAAATTAAGCAATTTGAACACAACATTGATGTTCAGCTGTGTGCAAATGTTATTTCTGACAGATGGGAAAATGTCTGATGAAAGGTTAATGTGTAAACTGAACCAGGAAGTTTACAGTCCACTACGGGGCCACAGGCTTGGCTAAGTTGGCCCTGACTCTTGCTTGGTCCACTGCATCCAGCATGTTCTTGCTGTCCATAGCCAGAGTGTGTGCTGCAGCCAGCAACTGTTTCTTACACTCCTCCTTCAAAGAGGTGATGGCGTTCTGCTGGGCCAACCGCATTTTGCTGATCAGCTCCGCCATGTCGCTGTTCAGCAGCTTCTGGGTGCCCTCGATCTGTGGCAACGGTGAACAAACCATTTCTCACCAGTATTTTACAGTGTGAACTCATAAAATGAAAACAATAACAATATAGTGCAATCAAGGTAATTTCTTCTTTGCATCTTTGTGTTTGAAGTCGTATTCTGTCACTTTTTGTTTCGGGGACAAACAGAGGGACAAGAAAAGGAAGGGAAAGGAGCACAAGAAGCAGAAAGATGAAAACAGAGCAAACAAGCAGCAGATGATTTAGTGTACCTCAGTCCTGACAGACTCGTGCAGGGTGGGCAGTATGTCATCCACGCTGCGAATCAGATCTCGTAAAGCCATCCCTACAGACTGCGAGCAGAGATCAATGCAGAGAATAAATCGGCTGTACGACTCAGGCAGTTTAGTCCTCGAATAGAATTCACACCCCTTAAATTTGCCAATAAAATAGAAACAAATTGTGCAGAAAGTAAGGGGGGAAAAAACAGGAATTTGTTTCATTGTACCTTGACAATGGTGATATATTCGTCTGACTGCAGTTCAGTGATGTCATTCTTGAGTTGAACAACCACTTTAACCAAGTCCATGACGGAGGTATACACTTTGTCATCAGAGCGGTCCAGTTCAGCTGTGGGCGCAGGCTAAGAAAGAGGGAATAATGTGTCTCTTAATAATTGAAATACTCATCCTCATTTATTTAATCTGGACTCTATTTAAAATGCCCAGTGACGTCGATGCCCTTTCAACTGCGGGGTAATTAAACTTTTTTTCAAATGTCTGGCTTCATTACAAATTCTTTTTATCTTAAAATCAAAGCTAATAAAATGAAATGGTCTTTCCAATGAGATATAAAGATATTACAATGCAAAAAATGAATTGATATAATTACCTGCGCTGTGAGTCGGGGGGGCTTCTCTGGGGCTGCTGTGAGGCAGAAACATGAACGTTATAGGAGACACAGAGAAAGAACTCAGGAGGATTAAGAGAGAGATAATAGTCTTCAGAATTAATTTAATGTGACTTTCTTTGAGCACTCACCATTCTGTGTGTCAGCTTTAGGGGACTAGAAAGAATAGACAAAGAAAACTCTCATGAGGACTACAAAAGCAATCCTGTCCAAACTGTACTCATTTCAGTTCAAAGTTTTTTGGTCAAAATTTCTAGATTTAATTTAGATTCCTCCTGAGAAAAGTATATAGAGATACAAATCTTAAAGAAAAAGCCTTTAATTACTGTTTTACTGTACATCTGTGACAATTACTCTGTTTGTTGCGATTAAAACTTGCTAATGATTTTTTCGTGTATCCAAATTCTCTAAACATGCCTCCTGTACTTCAACTGGGGGTTTCCTACATTTCCCAGAATGCCCAGAGTTTCACAACACCAAACCAAAGTGTTGTATTGATACGTGACTTGAGTTATGACTGCACTGAATTGTTACTAATAAATGCAAAGTCCATCAGTTTATATGTTTGTGTTCACTAGAACAGGAAGGAGAATATGCATTATTTTTATGTGCCCTTTCTCTTATGCTGTCTCAAGTATTTAAATATATTAAATATTATTAATATTATATTATATTATAATATTGTGAAACATACAGGCCAGTGGTTGTCGTGGTTCTTTCCAGTAATCACCGGCATCACTGCCTTGATTTCTACTGTAAATAATCAGTTTTACTTCACTGTTAGGCAGCTGAATGTTTTCTAATTCCATTGTAACAGCACTGAAAATATCTTGCAAATTACATAAACTACTACATGTTGTGTGACATCATTCTGACTACACCTAGTCAGTCAGTCTAGTGGGAATAAGAAAATAATGCCCCCAAAGACACTGCCAAAAGCCATTTATGTTCGAGTATTTTAAATTTAGATTCAATAAATTTGACTGAAATGACTGTGTGTAAACACCTACCACTGGGCTGCCAACATCATCTGGTCCCATGGGGTCCTGCAAAAGAACAGGCAAGTTCATTTTATAGAATATGGACATGGACCCTCTCTTCGGAACTGTTATCAGTGGAACATTTAATTTAAGACTAGCGGGGCGTTGAGAGTGAACGAGTGGGTTGATATTGTTTAACGATGCCTCATTCAGAGTAGCCTCCAGGGCCACGATTTCAGGTGCAGGGGGACACAGAGACACAGAGATTGGGTTGACAAAAGTTAATGATGCTCTGTTTCCCACCAGGAGTTTCTCCTCCTTCTGCAGCCACTTTTTATCCTCCATCATCTCCTTCTTCTGCTGGCGGAGAGTGTCCTGCATATTCTGTTTCTCCCTCTGCCACAGGCGCTGGGCATCCTCCATGCTGTTTGGTTCCACTCGGGGAAACTCATTCTCCTACAAGAGTACCAGGGAAATGTGATGGGGAATTAATACCACACAACATTTGTCTTTTTTTAATCTCTTGATACTTAAGTTTTTTACTTCATTAAATGCAGCACTTTTGTATTATCTACATCTGAATACATGACTGGGGCTTAGTGTTTCTTACCCCCATGCTGCGATGTCGAGGGGACCTGACTGGCAGAGTAAGAGTGTTCATGGAGTCGACGGGGGACTGATATTCACACGGGCTGGCAAGATCAGGGGAGCTGGCACACAAAGCCTCATTCAGCTGCACAGATACAGACACATATCAATTACATACAAACATAGTTTTTGCTTTTAAATGAAGTCTGTCATGTTGGAGGTTACTTGGGTCCACTAATATACCTGAATGTGTAGACCAATACTGAGGGTGTTCCCGAACCGCCCTGGTTTCATTCTTGAAGGCTACAGTAAAGGTAAAAAGATTTTTTTTTTTTTTTTTTTAATTGTGTGTCATGTTGTAACATATAACAGCGGCTGAATTTCACACCTTGGGCGGAGGCTCATTCAAGTTGAGCTTGGGATCGAAAAATTTTGTGGAGCGTGCTCTGTCCCTCTCTCTCTCCACTTCCTGCTCCTTCTCCATCTTGTGGACGTCACTGACGGATTGAAGACAACAGTTCAGTGTTTATAAGAGAGGTCCAAAAACACACCTAATGGACTGTTTTAGCAGGTCACCACCTACTCGACTAAATCACTTCAAATGGATAAATGATTTTATGATCTATTGATCTTCTCATCTTTCAATTTAAAAACCAGCGATCCGTGGATCCAACTTCTTCTATGTCAAACTAAAACTGAGAAGATAGTTGGACTAATAGTAACTCAACATTTGGATCTTTGCAGAAGGCTGTAACCATCACTGTGATGCCTGAGTCCTTGTTTATGAGTCAGAGGAAACCGGCAAATGAGAGCAGCAAAACATTCACTGGCGAGAAAAACACCTAACTTTTATTTATATGAAGTGCTGTGGTTTATTATATATACGTTAATACTGAGGACATTGTAACAGAAAGATCTAATTTTATAAGGAGCTCCTTTTATATTTAATACAGAAATACCTGATCTTGACCACAAGATCTGTGAAAGTCGGTCTCTCTCTATGGTCGTAGGACCAGCAGCGGGTCATGAGTGAGTAGAGGGCAGGAGGGCAATTTTCTGGTTTGGGCAGCCTGATGCCCTGCTCCAGTTGGTTGATTACATCTCTGTTCTCCAGCCAGAAAAACGGCTGCTGCCCACGACTCATTATCTCCCACACACACACAGCTAAACAGAGATACAAACACAGAAACAAAAACATGCTTGGATATGTTCACCCTGTAAGGAAATTTTTAAGGAATAAAAACGGAAATAGCAGTGGCAGTTACTGTAATTACTGATCAATCTGCTGATCTACTGATCAATCAATCACTTATTTTCTCAATGAATTTATAAGTCTATAAAATGTCAGAAAATGTCTTCAAATGTCTCTTTTGTCCGACCAACAGTCCAGAACCCAACAATATTCAGTTTAATACAATGTAAGACAAAGAAAAACAGGAAATCCTCACAACCGAGAAGATTCTGTCACTCTTTCTATATTAGCCTTGGCATTCAAATGGCATTGTGCTGAAACAACACTGTGATCCACACCCACATCATCCGTTAAAACTGTTCGCAAACCAAAGACCTCGATGTAGTTGTGATATCAGTTCCAATAATTCTTACCATGTCATAAAACCATGCAGTGCTTGTTTTTGGTCTTTTGCCATATGTGAGTGTGTGTGCTTTCTTTTCTTTCTTTGTGTGTTGTGAACCAAACCGCCAAGATGTTTTTGCACTAAGCTGCTGTAAGTTACTGCATGGCTCACCAAACATCCAGACATCACTGGCTGTGGTGAAGCGTCTGAAGTTAATGGATTCTGGAGCCATCCACTTGATGGGCAACCGAGTAACAGACGCTGCAAAGCAATGGGAGAAGTTAGTATTTTACTGCTAAGATATTCAACAATATTCATTTTTGAAAAGGAACATTATGTTCATTAAAATGAGGCAACTAAATTACTTGTTTTTTGTCCTTTCATTTGTGTGGAGTATTTTAGGAAACACTTTTTGAGCTGAATGGGAATTTCACAACAACAAACATGCATTTTTGGTAAATTATGACAATTATTCAGGTATGCAAATGAAAATTTCTGGGACAAAATACCATGTGTACACAGCTGGGAACAGTGATAAAATGTGGTCACCATATTCTTTTATGCAAACCTTTGCCTGTAAATTATTTTTGAAATCTATCTGGCCATGTTTAAATGAGGTGACAAAAAAAAAAATCAGTCATATCAGCTTTTATTTTCCTAGTCTGCCTCGGTTACCTTTGTAATATTCTTCATCCTCGATGTACCTGGACAGACCAAAGTCTCCGAGCTTCACACACTCTGGACTGGCAACTAACACGTTCCTAACTGCGATGTCTCTGTGAGAAGACATGAACAACACAGAGACAAACTTCATATATATAGAGATGGAGATGAAATAACTAAGACATGATTAATGCAGATAATACAAGCAGAGTTTGTAGAGGAGCCGGATATTGCATATTATCACTCAACTAATAACTTGTTGGAGTTTGTTCTCAGTGAAAAAAGAGAGTCTAAAATAGCCCTGAGCCCTCACTGACTGAGCTAAATTTGCTTCTTAGTCACTGCAGCGCTGCGGTAACTGGAGCAGAAAATAATACAAAGGGGATGTTTACATTTTCCACGCAGGCAAAAACTAATTTCCTTTTGTCTGCGTTTCCACTTCACAGGAGACTGAATCCTGCTGATAGCACTCTGCAAAGTCGACAAGTGAAGCACGGTTCTCTGTCATCTCAAGTCAACTTTCTGTAATGTTGTCTCATTGCATTGTCACTACCGTACATGACACCATATACATTAAGATTTTCTTTTTATGTGGTTCCTGACCATCGCTGCTTACATCCCAAGTTTTGACTGAGTCTTTCCTCTCCTCTCTTAAGCCCTGGCCAGTATCTCATGGTAATCACAAGATAAAGCACTTTAAATGGTCTTGCCTTGCCTGTAGTTTCATGACTTTGGAGTTCTTGGAGACTTCTGACATATTCGCAAATACATAGCCTAGTGACCCTTAACAAAAATGTTGAGCTTGTTATTAATCTACTAAAAAACAAAAACATAAGAAAGCATCTTCCAAGATTTGTCAGTTGAAAGGACAATCTGATTATAACAAGTATTCAACTGCTTCTTCACATTTTAAGCCAAGATGTTGATAAGAGATTGTGACAAGATATTGTTTAATACAGTACATTTAGGTTTATTATCTTTTTGGATGATAGGAACAATATAAATAGAAGACAATAACACTATCCCCACTCCCTGAATAAAAACGAAAATTATTCTTTCACCTGTGTACCACATTGACCCCTTCGAGGTAGACCAGGGCTTTGCAGATCTGTAGGCTGAAGAGCACCAGAGTTGTATCCGTCAGCTTGTTCTGGTTCTGAGTCAGGTAGTTTCCGAGCTGCGGAGACATCAATGTTTAAGTTAGAACAGGTAGAACAGGAATTTATTAAGACTACATCGGCACAGACATACAGCAGCTCAGTTTCACTTCCTCTTTCTCTCCTGCAAACAAATCATGGCTGGTACTAACCTCTCCATACTGATAAAGCTCCATGACAATCCACACAGGATTCTCCTCTATGATTCCAATCAGCTTGACGATGTGAGGATGGTTGAGGTTCTTCATAATTACTGGCAAATACACAGAGTTCACAAATCTTACAACTACTCTCATGGTTCCTGTAATTACTACTATTCTATTATTTTCTACTCAGTTTTTTTATTACCTGCTTCACTCATGAACTTCTCCATCACATCAGGTGAACAGTCTTTGCAGGTTTTCACTGCCACATTGATCTTGTCTCCACTCTGTTCAATCCACAAACAAAAAAGTGAATATGTAGTCTATTGCTGTCAGTACTGATGTATATAGAGTACATACATATACAGTAGAGAGATACACTTACAGCTTTGTTGTAAACTCCATCGTAGACTTCTCCAAAAAAACCCTCACCAAGAATTCGGCCGAGAACGATGTCATTTCGGTCAATCCCAAATTTCACCACTAGAGGATAAAATTTGTCAAAGCTCAAAGGTGAGTTTCCACAGGTCCTATTCTGCATAAGGCATTAATATATGCTTTGGACAAACCTGACTTCGGCCTTTCATCGACAATCTCACAGTAGATGTCTGAACCTGCAAATGCAAAAGAAAGAACTTTGTTTCTTGATCATAACTTCATCACCTCTCTCAACAGAATTTTCACAAGATAATTACAGAAACAATTAGCTGTTAAAAATGTAAAGACTGTGCGCCGTCTTGTACAGTGGAGGTTGTGTAAAACTAGGAAAACTCTCAGCTCACCCATACTGTGTCTTGCCGAGCTGGTGTCTCTGCTGCTCCAGAGAAAAGACAGAATGAGAGAAAGCCCCGGTTATAAATTTTCAAGTTATGGCTCCTCAGAGCGCTGACAGCATGATTCAATAAAACAGCCTCTCTCATCAATAACTAACTTTTCATTTCATATTAAATCCAAAGAGGATTACTACAGCTTGGACTCTGCTGCTACACTGAGGCTGAGAGAGGGCACAAATCATTTAAAGTTGTAAAACAGTCAAAATCCACTCACCCTGTAGGAATCTCGGGTAGGGAAGTTCGTGCATTGGCATCTAGGACAGAAATTACTAATGTGAATTCCAGCCTAGTTTAAATAACACATTTCTTAAAGACTATAATTTCTTATAAGTCTTCCAACAATGTTTAAATCACAGTGGTGTTAAGAAAACATTGGGAGAAATAGCTGACTCAAACGCACTTTTATTTGGTCGGTAGATAACAGTATCATCTGTATTATTTTCCAAGCGGCAGTACCCATCGATAAGGTCCATCATGTTCTCCGCCAAAGGGACCGTGGCCACGTTGATCGATAGACGCTAAAGAACAAACTGTATTAAATTTCCTGTGCATTCTCTCTCTATAGTAAATGTACTTTAGCTTTAGCTATTTATGTAGAAATACAGTATAATAGGTAGATTGTGTTGTTGTGGTACTTACTTGTCTGGCCCCCTCTATGTCGAGGTTTAGGAGAGCCTTGCCGTCACTCTGAGGTAAGCATTGTATTTTCTTGATCTGTTTGAAGTCGGCAAGAAACACAGCCTAAGGTGCAAAAGAAAAGGAATGCAGTAAGTTAAATAACGGTGGGACTGATAATATTTGTGTGACACTGTGTGAGACGCTGCGAACAGCGTCAAGTGATCTGAACTAGTTTCTTTGTAAAATATGTCTTGACATGATAGGATGGTGTGGGGCAGAAAAAACTAGCAGAATTCATTTATTCTATGGGAGCAGTTGCCAGAAACTTCAAGAAGTAACTGTTAATCCCTGAGCTTTGGTGGATTCTGTTACCTGTGGACAGAGCCAGGCTAGAGCTGTTTATCCACTGTTTCAAGTCCTTATACTGCGCTAAGCTAACTGGCTGCTGGCTGTAGCTTCATTTTTAACATCCATTTTAACATGAGATCAATCTTCTCATAAAGCTTTCTGCAATGACTCAAATAAATGTATTTCCCAAGAAGCCCAACTATTCCTTTAACAAAAGATCCTAGACCAAGGCTGGATATATTAGATGTATAACACAACACAGTGTTCTGTATGATGAAAGATCAAAGTGCTCTGAAGAAACACCTAAATCTTCACCACGCTTACCGCTGAATTCTTGTGTGTGCGTTGGCGAATGCCTCTCCCACCGATGACCAGCTCCACTGACAGGCTCCAACCTTGCTGTTGATGAATGAGAATGATTTAGGGCCCTAAAATACGAATACAGCAGCTCAAATGTACTGCCAGGAGCAATCTCTTTTAAGTTGAATTTACTTTAGATAGGTAGAAACTGTAGAATAATTCATTTTCAATGACGAGTTTAATGTGCACATAAGCACTGCAAAGTCGCTCCTATTAAGAGACTGCAGATGGAGCAGATACCTGCCTTGAGATGGCTGTAAAGAGACTCACCACCGTAAAGGACAAGCCATCTGTATAGACTCTCTATTAACTGTCATGAATTACAGAACTGTTAAGAATCACTCAGTCACAGCGACCTTAACATTTGACCTTTGACCATCAAAATCAAATCAGTTCATCCTTGAGTCCAAGTGAACATTTGTGCCAAATTTGAAGAAATTCCCTCCAGGTGTTCCTGAGATATAGTGTTCATGAGAACGGGGGCGCAGAGGAATAAAAAAGCGTACCGAGCAGTTGACCTCCTCTAAGCAGGCGGGTGGAGGGCCGCGCAAAATGCCCTAATTTCTGGCACCAAGACTGCAGCACATCACTGAATTTGTTGTCACTCACCACCAGTTCACATGGGAAGACCTCTTCATCATAGCTGACGAATTCTTTGAGGGTCTCAAAAAACTTGACCATGCAGTCATCCTCCTTGAGTGTCGCGTACTGTTGAAACGTTTGCTGAATCAACTTCCGTAGCTGCCTTGACTGGATCACAACAAGGACGTTTGAAATTGTTATAATTTATAAACAGCAAAACAAAATTTGTTGGCATCATACTCCACTCAAGGTTTGAATAGTTCACCTTCATGCTGTTAATCATTTGTTGAGGAAAGAACAAATCCAGGCCCACCTCCTTCCTTCATTTGAAAAAAAAAATTGAGGAATTAAACCAAGATGAACACATCATAATGTTGCCAATGTCAAAAATGTGTAGCCGAGTTGCTACCGGGCATTTCTAACATTATCCAAGTGGGATTTGAAAAGGGTTTAATAAACTCAAGGCTCATTTTCAACATATACAGGGCCATGTCATCCTTCAAGTAAAATCATATAATCAAAACTACCAAAAAAAAGTTAGAAATTTAAGAGAAAATAAAAACTTACTCTAGCAGCTCAAAGTTAGACTTCTTTTCTAGACCTTTAGAATTCATGTCTTTATAGAACCTCCTGTAAAAAGAAAGAAAAACAACGCACAGACACAACACATGGACATGTTCAGTATACTGTAAATCCAATCACCTCACCCTTATCACTCTTAAACAAATGGAATTACAAATGTTCAACCCGTGACAGCAAAGGAATGCTGGGACTCACCTGATCTCCAAACAGCCGAGCTGCAGTGCCATCCCATCACTGACTTTACTGGCATGATACTGCACATAATCACTACGCACCTGTAGTGAAGTTAGACAGAGAAATCAGATTATTACGCTACTGTAAAAATCATTTGGATATGGTGGCAAAATTGATACAGACTGATACATTACAAAAATTGGCAAAAATTACAGCAAAAAAAGGTCAAAAACAAAATCCTCTGCAGCTTGTTACCTGTTGGTAAAAATACAGCAAGGTGGATCTGTCATCTTTTAATTTCTCCAGGAAATTGACAGGAATGTATCTGATACGAAGGTCATACCTGCATTCAAGACAAAACCATGGCAGTTTATCACACACTGTAAATGTCTCTCATACGTTCAAACTTCAGACTCAAAAAAAAGATATGAAATCATGAATAAACATCGTGGTGATCCATCTGTACCTCCACTCAGCTTCCACGTGATGGCTCTCATAGCGTTGCTCTACCTCTCCAACAGTCAAATCTGGATGCAGCCAGTGAAGTTCTTCAGACTTCAAGTGTTTCAGCAGGAGACCGTAGCATCCTGTGTGTTTGATGTTCGGTCCCAGTCGACCGCTCACCAGGATCGAACGAATGATGGCCTGAATGAGACATAATGAGCAAAATTCAAAAGCCTCATCTGAGTCTTTTTATCATGGATTTTTAGTTGTTCTTGTCAAATATTAAACTTTGTGATGGGCGATTTAATGTGTGAGAGCTAAATTCATGATTCATGTTTTTCTGAAAACATCCTCTCCAGTTCAGGTACACACAAACACCACATGCTTGACAGATCGTCTTTGATTTGTTTATTATCTAAGATAAACTAAAATTTCCCTCTTCATCACGGCTTTCTGACACATCAACTCCCTTCCCCATATTTTCTAGATTACTCTCACCCTAATTTGCCAAGAGCTGTCACATTTGACCAGCTTGAAGTTCTTGCCCAGGTTGTTGTTGATGCAGAAGCACACTTTGAGGATCTTGACGGGCCCTCCGTCCCCGGTGAAGTGTGATTCGGGGCTGGACTCGTTGCCACTTTGTCTGGGACTGGACGCCTTCCAGGCCAGGGTGTCACCGGACATCACTTCATACATTGTCAAGGTTGGCTTGGCACTATCATACTCACAGCATCCTTTCGACAGACAAAAAAGGGAAGATTTGAGTTTAGTTGTAATGTGAATAATAATATTTTGGGGCCATATCTCATTCTTTAAGTAGTTTCGACCCTAAAGTAGACAATCTACAAGGAAAAACAGAGTTGGTTTTCTAAATTGCAATCCAGGTAAGAAGGCCTGTGATGACACAACTGTGTCTGTAACATGAGCGTACACGCCGTTCCAGGACTTGCTGCAGCACAGTAATACAGTCATGCTACCCTTCACATTCATGCTCTGATCTGGTGCCATGTGGTGACTCACAATATTTGATTCAGAGATCTGCTGATTATATTCCTTCCTAACCGTGATTTCAAGTGAGGGCCTGTGTGATTCATAGAACAAAATTGTGACAGTGTAGAGACTGGTATCATCTATATCAACAAGGAAAACTTTCTTTTTTTTAAATCCCTCTAAAGGAAAATATAGGTGAAGTTTCAATACCAGACTGTTGAAACACAATGTGGGAGTGACAGCCTGTGGGAAGCTACCTGCCTACAGGTTAAAATGGGACAACAAAATTTAGTTAATGCTCACCGGAAACGAAACAACAGCGAATGACAGAGTGATGACTAACCAACCCAGGTAGCAGAGTCTTGTGTTGATTTGTTCTACATATACGAGTGAGGTGAAAATAACTGAAATGAGAGCAAACAGGTGGCCAGTTGGTGACGGTAACTGTCACTCACTCTAATGATGATCATTATTTAACGCGCTGTATTTCCTTTGTTTAATAAGTGCAACAATTGAAGTGCAAAAACGACAATCTGTGGTTTTACTGGGAGGTTATTACTATTTCTGGGCTGATCGCAGCGACTTACTCAGTTCACTGTGAGGTTGTGTTTTCGAGCAAGATACAATTTCGGACAGTCAGCTGTTGCCCCTATTTCCAGTCGTTTACACTAAGTTATGCTAACCAGCTGCTAGCTCCAGCCACATATTTACTTTACAGACATGACAGTGGTATCAATCTTTTCATCTAACAATTGGCAAAAAAAAAAAAAACAACAAATAAATATTTTTCCTAAAACTACTCCTTTAAGAAATGAATACATCATAAGAAATGCATCTTGAAAAGAAAACTTCAGCACACGACCACAACTACACACCCGGGAAAAGTCATTTCAAACAACTTCATCTTAGGTGAAAAATCTGAAAGCCTGCACACACTCTGATAGACATTCAATGTTACATCTGACATTGAGAAAGGCAACAACCAACTGATGCATCACAGAAAAAGTCAATAAAATCCAACCAGAGCTGCTCTCATCTTACAAATCCAAACATAAATCTGACTCTCGTGTTAATATTCTGCTCTGTCAATCAAAAATCTGAGGGCATATTGATTCAGCAAACACGCTGACAAAGCTAAATACTTAAAAACTGGCTTGACAACACACCTAGTTGGGAATTAGAGATTCCCCCCCGTTACCCACCTCACAGCAGTGTCCGTCAGAGAGGTGCCTTTTAGCTGTCATAACATGTTTTCTCATAAATGAAGCTCCACACTGTTAGTCCGCTGTGAGGGAGCTGAGCTGTGTTCGTTCCTCTCAGGGCTTTCCACTGCTGTCGGACAGGGTTGTGTTTTGTTAGCCTGAGGCCATGAATTCCCCAGCAGGGCTGCGTGCGGGTGTGTTTGTGTGTAAGCGCGTGCATGTGTGTGTGTATGTTGTGAGAAAGAGAGAGAAGATGAGTGTGCAGCACGGCTGGCACATTGCACCATCACCTGGGTGTGGGAGGCCTGACAGAGGTGATTGAGGAGGCAGAGGGGGAAGTTTAAGATTACTTCCACAAAAAAAAAACATATCCATGGATTCAAGTATGTGGAGGACTGGATATACAAATACGTTCCTCAGCTAACATGGAGGAAACACTGAGTAAACACTGTGACATATGTACATTACAGACTGTAAAATCTGCTGAGCCGAAATATTTTGCGTGTATCAGACCTTTAAGTACAATAATGCATGACAGAAAGGGATGAATGGTACGTTCTCGTTAAATGGTCTCATGCATAAACAGATAGTAAAGAGTTTGTAGCTGAAATTGTCAACTATGTAAAACAAACAAATAAAAATGGGGAGGAAAGAACAAACGCCATAAACATCACTGGCTGTGCTGGAGCTTTGTCAACGTTGAATTCCTGTGACCTCTCGTCTCTAACGAGTGTGTGAGACTTTTTTTTTTGTCTAGTTTTAGTTTTTAACGCTTAAACACTAAAATACAAAACAATGGGACACTGATAGTGAAGGGCTGAGTCACAAATCTCAATCTTTTGCAGCCACTATCAAAAACTGTAAAACACATGTAAATGAATCAGTTATTCAGTTATTTGATTGAATAACAATGGCTGCCATTCTATTTTCTGTCAATCAACAGTTTTTCGCTATTTTCTGACATTTTGTAACAACAAAAAACAGCTGTAGGTAATCGATTGATTGAGAAAGTAACCAGCAATTTGGTCAATAAAGAAAATAACTGTTGGTGCCGCCCTACATTGAATGCCAGGTCAGATTCGAAGCATGTGTATTTATACTTAATCAATACCCCTTACCCTTTAAGGTAAATCAAGCCATGCTGATACTCTCATTTTGCACGACAAGAGTCTGCCAATTACTTTGTAAGCAGGACAGTCTTGTCCAGTAGAGCTGTCACAAAAAGTAAACAAATGTTAGGCACTAAACAATATAATGACAAAAAGCCCCTAATTAAAACCACTGACAGCCATGATGTCCTTTCTTCTGCCTGTGTTTAACAGCTCTCTAGTTTTTTTTTTTTGTTTTGTTTTGTTTTTTTTAAGTGAACAAAAGCAACACTTTCCAGGCACATGGTGTTGTTGCTTCTCTCACACACTGTCATGCTGGCACTTGAGTTGTTATGGTAACAACTGTTCCAGAGGGAGATTTTTATCACAAACTGAGTGAACAAAGTCTTTCAACACTCAACAAACCTCAACAAACCCTGCAGCGGGACAAGAAAATAGGAATATTCAGTACCCAAACATTTATCTAGATTAAAGAATTACTCCTGCACATAACTGCTGACGTTCTTCTATTCCTAAACTCCTCTGCTCTGCTCCAAATGTGCAGTATTTACTTGTGCGACATCAGAGGGTGAAAGACAGGGACTGATTCTGGGTGAGAGACTGTGACAAATGAGAATGAAATTCCACAAAAACTGGCAACAAACGTCAACAAGGCTGCACCTGAGAGACCTGGGAAGGGGCTGTAATGAAGGGTGAGAGTCATTTCGCAGTACAGGATGTTCTGAGGAAATAATTGCCTGGGGAAATGTGTGGAAAAAACTAAACAAAACAAAAAAAAAAAACGCCAGCCACAATAAAAGCACAAGGTTAGGCTCTGCTTTCTCATCATGTGGGTTGAGCTATTTACTAGAAGTCTATTTTCATTCTTTGGCTTCTAGCATAGTTTAACAACCTTCTGATAACTGTGCAAAATAAAAAAGGAAATAATTACACGGTTGTTCATGTTCTTGATGCCAGTATGTATTCTGATCACACACAAAAAAAATCTAAAGGATTTTAATCCAAAGATTGTTTATTTATGACGTGTTAATGTGAAAAAAAAAATCGCCAGATACGTCAGGATCTGTCTCGACATCAATAATCCAGTATCTGTCCTACACGTGTTGAACTCTCTGACTGTCTCTCTGCTCTGTTTAAAAGTAAATGGCACAGTGGTGCAATGGAAGACACACTGTCTTTGCAAGACTCTGTCATGACATGCACTCCTGACAATCATCATGGTGTTTCTGGGTAAGGACATCATAGGGAAACTGTCAGCAATGCAGCTCTCAGAAATCATACTACACCCAGGTACCTCACCCACTGAAGCGTCGCTTTACCAGACTCTCTTCTTTTAAAAGGTAGTTTGAGAAAAGGAGCTTTTTGAAACGGAAATCTGAAGCTTGTTGGGCTCGTAAATGAACTGTGAATTTGGGGCATTGCTGACACGTCATTAGACAGTATGAAAAGAGACACTTTTTCTCCTATAAAGACCAAATCAAGCAACAGGTTACAAAAATGCAGCGGTTACAGTGAAGCCTCTTTTCCTGTTAGGTGCCTGTCAACACAGGCAGAGATTCAGACACAGGCCTGCTCTCTAAGCACTGTTATGTTGAGGGTCTGCATATTGCGCCGTCGTGACCCCAGGCACTGGAATGTGGCTGGCTGCTTCTTCACCTGCACAGACATGCTTTGATAATGAAGTTCTCTCTCCGGGAGAAAAAAATGGCAGTTTGCACTTCACATTGTTCCTTTACAATCAGTTCATTACCGAGAAAATGCAGTTATTGGAGCTTCAGAGCCAAAGTTTCACACTCTGCACGGTCCAACATATAGTAAAAAATATTTAAAAATGAAAAACATACATGCTTTCGACAGCCAGATAAAGCAAAAAGCAGCTCGTGTAATCGTCTGAATGCAGCCCTGTCTGATCATTTCATTAACCTCTATAAATGTGGGCCTTTAGCAGCCACTTCTATTAGTTGCAATAAGCCGTTAAGCTCAACATACCATAAATGAAATCCGTATAAGGTAAAATAAACATAAGCGTACATACATTTCGAGTCTTACCTGATCCTGATTAAACTCCTCAAAGAAATAAAGCTTGACAGAAAGCGTTATTCCCCGCGGAGAGTCCAGGCCTCACAGTTCGTCTCTCACACTGTTGGTTGAGAAAGAAGGTGGCAGGTGGCCACTCCCTCACCTCTGCGGTCCTGCTGTAAGGTGGGCCCACTTCCTCATTCCAGCAGCCTCATATACCAAGAATATGGCGGTTTGGGATTTATGAGTTTTCAAAACAGAGTGATTTTCTGTCTGTTTCTTGTCTTTGTCAGTTGTTCCTGGCAGTTTTTTGGGGGGTCTCTGTCAAACGCACAAAAGATTGTGAAGCGTTACGTTAAATTTCAAAACTTTGCTAGTAGCAAAACGCTGAAAATACAAGTTTTTTTAAATAACGACTATGGTGTACAGAACACTGAATATTACTTTACGAACGACTCCTGTCGTTAAAACTAAAACTAGACAAAAAAACAATATGACAGTTTACGAACACTTAATTCGTCTTTACATTTCGTAACTTCCCCTCCATTTACAGACGAACTGAAAACAGTTATTGGTGTTTATCGGTGTTACAGCGCCGTAATAACGCCGTCTGAACAGCAGAGGGCGCTACATGCCTGATTAAAAACAACAGGACCTCAAATACGCAGCCGTGTTTTAACCTGATGTGTTACGGGTATATTCAAGAATGATAAGAACAAACGTTTTGTGTGTGTTAAAAATATTCACAAACAAGTTTGTAAAACGTTTTTATAGAGCAAAATTTATAGCAGCAATACAGCGAAAAAAGTTGTAAGTTATGGCAAGTAAGACTAAAAGATATATTATGGCATGGCAGACTTTAAAAAGAGAGAAGCAGAAGTAGTAACAGCACAAATGATGCTGGAGGGTTGAATAAATATGACTCTCTCATGTAGCTACAGTTACAAGGCATCCAGACTACTCCTAATTAATGAAGTATCCACATTTACAGTTAGACAAATATTATTTTGACTGTGTATCTCTGGCTCTTCCACCACTACACTTAAACACACTTGGCGTTTTACTTTATGATCAGTTGTCATTCCAACATAAACAGATGCACAGGACTACTGTATAAAATGAACAGTCAGACAAACCATGAAAACATTATGGCGGAGCAGTGCAGCCTGGTATTGCTTGAATGTTTTTCATTCTGTCATCGCATAATACTCCCACAATGACAGAATGACTAGGATGACAGTGAATCATATTATTAGCTCCTTTGCCGCTTACTGCCATAACATATCTGATACTTTTCCCTCAGCACCTCAGACTCCCTGGAGAGGGGCGCAAGAGATGCTCTGCATGGGCATGTCACAAAGCCACCTGTGTGCCCCGTGTTTATGTTTCTAAATACTGGCACAGCTCCATACAGGGAGGTGGCACCCAGCAGGGGCACAAATGAAGGGGGACGGGGGTGTGATGCAGATGATTTAGGCATTTTAGGAAAGGAGGGGTCTTAAAAAGTCCGTGTTAATGATCACCAGTGAACATTTGAACCACTGCAACTGTGAGAGCTTACCGCTCCAGTGCCCCTTCCTGCTACTGTCTGAATGCATACAAATCCAAGCTTGGCGGACACCTGTTGTGGATTCTTGCCCTTGACACTGCTCTGGTCTGCTGGATGGTGGGTGTGGTTTGGACTTGTTCTGCCCCAGACTTGAACTCCCTCACAGCTGTCACTGTTCCACACTGCTATGCCAAACCCTCTGGCACAGAGAGCAGTACTGGATGCTGCAGCGAGGGTAAAGGGAGGACTGAGAGAAGAAAAGATGCTGCTGACTAGTCTAGAAATCACTGTACTTGCACTGTATGTGTTTAGACATAATATGCAAAGAAAGCCAAACATGTACTGTATGTGTCAGTGAAGATGAACCTTATTTAAAAATACTCTGTTACATACTAAAGACTACAAAAGGAAATAGTCAAGTACCTCAAAATTGTACAAAAGTATAGTATTTGAGTAAATATACTTAATTAGTTTCCACCATTGCTCTAGTTTGTGTTTATTTAGATTTCTATCGTCACTGTCATGTCATAGTATTTTTATTTCTATTACCAGCTTTGTTGGGTTTCTTTAGCAGCAGTTCTCTCTCTGTCCACCAGAGGATTCATAACGCCATGTGATGTGTTATGTTCAAAAGCTTTAATTTAATGTTTATCCTACCAATGTGACACTTTAGCCCGGAACATCTGATGGAGTTTCCTCCCCTAAGAGCAAATATTTCTGCTGAACCTGCCAAAGACATTTTGGGGGTCGAATCATTTGGACTTGTCCCTATATCTAGAGGCTGTTCTTTCACAAGGGATGAAGTGTTATAAAAGCTCTGATGACTCCCACTCCTGTCCAAGCCTCCCTCACCGTAATGACCAAAGTCCCCACCCTGAACGCTCACTGTGCAAATGGTTGGCATGGAATTTTTTGATCTTTTGGTTTGCTCCCCCCACCTCCTACAAACTTGTTATAGAAGTCCTCGCCCCACCTTCTGTCTCTTTAATAATGTCTGAAATATTTATCTTTCCCTTGATGGTCATGTCGAGTCTACGTTCTTCCACCGTTAACCTCTGAGGTTGAAATGTTGTTGACATCACTTCTCTGAGTAATGGTTAGCCATGATTCACCCATGTTTCTCTGTTTGTTCACCTTTTGACTTGTGGAACGGACACCTGCAAGACAAAGAGATCGGACACCAGAACCCCGGAGGAGAAACAGGGGAGTTATTTGGTTTGGGTAGCAGTTGTGTAGCTCTTTAGTGTTTATGTGTGTGTGTGTGTGTGAGAGAGAATGTGTGTGTGTGTCCTGTAAAGGGGTGGTCACTCACTCCCATCCAAACTCAGCGGGAGTCCACAGTGTTCACCGAGGTGTGAAGTGGCCCAGGCCAGGAGTGGATTATAAACCTGGGCCTGCATCACAATAGAGGTGAGAAGCAGCAGGGGCCCCACATTACAGCTTTAGCAAACAAGTTAAAATGCACAAGAATATCCCATGTGTATCCTTAAAGTGGAATTCTGAATAGAGACCTGTTGTTTAAAATGATATACAATTAAGCCCCCTGGAGGAAAGAGTAAAGGTCACGGAGCTGGTTGAATTGGTCCTGAAGTAAAGAAAAGAGCAGGTCATTAAAGACAGGTTTGACTGGTAAACAACAAAAGCTAGATAAGGCTGATTGTGTAACAAAAAAAGGCTATTTAAATTTACACATAGACCCTCAAATGCTGTGGAAATTGAATGTTAATTGATAAGCCTAAAAAAAAAAACAACTTTATTTGGCTATTAAATAGGTGAAACATTCTTTAAGTGGTTCCATTTTTCAGCTTATTTCAAAATGACACAAAAAAATAGAAAAGTATTGGTCATTTCACATTTTGTGATTTTCAGTAAAAGCAAAAACAATTATCGCAGTGAGTAAAATAAGATAAACTTTACCGACCACACAGGGAGATTAAGTGAAAAGTACAACAAATGCCTAGTAACAATTGATAAGTTTAACAAACTAGCCTGTTTACTCTTTGATTACCTACAATACACAAACATGAAAAATAAAAGATGCAAAATGCTAGATACACCTTTATACATAGTAACTCTGAAGTATACTGAGACAAAAATAGTCAAGGAAGTTGGAATAAAATCTAGTTTTGTTGTCCTGTACCACGACAATTTGAAACAACGTTGACAGATCAGAGATAGTTAAAACAGAATGCCGCTAAGTTCCTGTTGTACATGTAGACACTGTACTGTAACATCGACCGAACGCCGTTACGCAACTACAAAAGAGAAACGTGACATGGAATAAACTGCCTTGAGTAACAAATGTTATTCTGATGTATATAGATAAGGGAACCTGCAGAGTCAGGTGATAACTGATCACTTGATAACTTTCAACTTGAGGTTCAGGCTCAGGGCCAGTCCAGGTTACGCTTTACTGTCATTTCCACAAACGTGTTTGACATACATATGCAGGGAAACAAAATGTCATTTCTCATGGACCTCAGTACAAAGAACTGAACTTCTCCATTTTACCCCGGATTGTACATTGTACTCACTCTGCCAGTCTCTATACACTGCATACTAACTTCTGAACTAATGATTGAATATATAAGGTTTTTAAATATAGCACTGCTCCATAGACATTGAATGGGGCGTTGATTTTGTTGACCCATTTTCATGGGGTGACTCACACTCAAATGAGGCTTAAATTCCAGGTCATACACCTGTTATGAATGCCTGAATATGATGTTATTGTCAATGTGGTAACTTAAAACTTTGTGGTTACAGTGGCACCACAAGGTCAGGGGTTTCTCTCAGATTTGTAGAAGAGTGATTCAGGTTCACAGACCATAAGATAACTCAACTACGGCATTAGATAGCATAGACAGCATTAGTAAAAAAAAAAGAAAACAAAAACAAAAGGCAACTGACAACATATTTATTTCAAATTAGACATGCGAAGAGTTTAGATTAGATGACACATTTACCTGTCACCCCCTTCTCCTTTAACTCAGACTGAATAAACTATTCATGGGATGTCATCCAGAGTGAGTATATTCGGGGAGCACAGAGAGCAGCGATGGCATGGCTGGCATGCTTCGGTGGATTTTATGAGTGTCAGCTGCCGAGGGCATCAGATGGTGTAATAACATGACAGAGGTCAATCCTCACAATGGTCTACTGAGACACACGATGAGGACAGGAGCATTGGATTAATGGGTGGGGGGGTGGGTTGATAGGTGGCTTGTGTGCACCGCTGTAAATAAGGTTTGTGAGACATCGCTACGAGACACTTGTATTATTGAGGCCTTCATTAGATGGTCAGCTGTAGAGGGATGGCAAGAAATGAGAAGGGAGAGAATGGTTGGATGCGAACCAGAATGGTTGGATGCGAACCAGTGATATCACAGCTCTTTTTCCGACAACCTAATTGTTAGAAAAGCAAATTTTTATTTGACTGGATGTTTGTTTGTGATGATGTCTATGACCCTATAAGGAAATATGGGCAGGACGAATGGTCAAGGCAACATATTTAAGACTCAAAAGTGACATTCCTTTGCCTTCAGTGGTTTATAGCCATGGAGAGTTTTTAGTTTCACTTACTGAGTTACTTTGGTTATGAGACTGTCGTCTCAGAGATTTCTGCAATTAACAGTCTTACTAGGGACTACTCTCTTAAATAGTCTGTATGAAAACTATTGTGAGCAAGGCCTGTGGATCATCCAGAGTAAAACTGGACTTATATATTTAATTATTGTTTATAATATTACTGTTAACGGACTGATATCTCAGAATCTGGACAGCTCAAACCAAAACTATCTGCGTGGTAAAATGCCTCTGTTTCGTCCCATTTAGATGCAACAAACAAGTTCAGCAACCCTTTTATGTGACAGCAGCAAGCCTCTGAGATAAGCCACCTATGGAAATAATGAGACACAACGCAGACAGTTTTTTTGAAACCAAACCTAAGGTCAAAATCTGCTCAGATGTGCTCATGAGTGATCTGAGGTTTTCATGGTGTTGTCGAGGTAGAAATATGCTTTAATTTGATTGACTGCCTTTTTAATATGGTTCCTTTGTGTGACTTCAGAGTTTATGAACTGTATGTAGAGCATTATACGTAATGTATACAAAGCAAAATGCCCCTTAAAAGTGGGACATATTTCGAAAGCATAACAAACTGATTGTAATTTTAACTACAATAGAGGAATCAAAACCCACTAAAGTGCCATTGAAGTAGGTTTTACTCTCCGTCTCCATATTAAAGGCATGAAAGAAGGAGCACAGACAAACATCCACTCGCGCTTGTGTCTCTCTTGAAAACGCTTTCCTGCACACACTCTCACACGCCTGTGTGCACATGCACACAAACAAATACGCTCTCTCACCACACGCAACCTCGGAGAGAACAGGGGGGGAGGGGCAAAGAGAGGATGATGTCACCTCTGTAGACAGCTAAGCTGAGGCTTGAGATAATGGTGACATTTCAGGGAAGGTGATGTCATTCTTCCACTGCTACCTCCTCCTCCTCCCTTTCTTTCCTCTGCTGTCCGCCTCCCTTCCCTCCCTCCCTTCCTCTCCTCATCCTCGGTGCAGGTGGCTGGCCAGGCTCTTTGAATCCCAGTGCAGGAGAATTAGCACGCACGCACACACACACACACACACACACACACACACACACACACACACACACACACGCACACACACACACACACACACACACATTAAGTGTGAGACACTTAATGTGTGTGTGTGTGTGTGTGATGTGGGTGTCATGTGTTTGAATGTGGGTGTTATGTGTTTTAATCTGTGGGTGTTTGTGTGTGTATCCATTTGGATTTGGCTGTGCTCTCTTTTGCGCTGTTTAACAGGCTTTTTTTTTTTTTTTTTGAGGATGTCAGCTTGTCCACGAGTTGAGTTTTGTTGTTGTTGTTGTTGTTGTTATTGTTAAAGCATTCGTTCATATCATTGTAAGCGTGTTCATGTGCTAGCATGTGTACGGCCTGCATGTTTATGCCGGCTGTGCGCATGCATGTGTATGTAGATGGGATTTCTGCCCTCCATCCCGGTCGCCCACTGAGACCAATCAAGCAGAGAGCTGCCATGCTGCAGGGCTGCTTGGCACTGAGTCCCTCGCTGAGCTCCTCACCCTCAGGATCTGCTCATTTAAGGTTTCCCCGAGTTCACACAACCCCTATTTCTCTCCAGAAATATATTATATTACGTATTACACTAAGTGGTTAGGGCTTAAGTGGTTTTATCCACTCCAAAGCTTTGTGCTGGCTGTAAAAAAAACCAAAAAAAAACCCAAACTGCACACTGTGGAGGAGTTTTATTTAAAACTGATTCAGAAACAAAACAAAAACACTCAAATATACACCACCAACAAAAACACAACTCCTATATTCAGTGATATAAAAAGCCAACCTTGCTTTCCAGTAAGTGTAATTCGAAGACATACAGGCCATTTGCATTTTATAGAGATTTGGTTTAACCTACTGCAGCGCACTGGGCTGATTGCCACAGATAGTGATGCTTCAAAGCCCAGAGGCTGTTGTACCTCTTGTCTCACCGCTGAGCTCGAGGCTGCTCACCGGCAGTATTTTTATCCCTGAAAACTCACCACTAGTGCGCTGTACTTTCACTCTGCCAAGTTCTGGTACACTGTCTTTCTTCCCCTGTTGAGAGAACTCAAAGCAGCGTGTGTGAGCTGTAAACAAGTTCCCACCCCCCACCCACACCGCCACACACACACACACACACACTCAGGCTGTATCTGGGCAAAAAGCGCTTTCTGAAACCATAAGCATCTGTCTTATCATATGATTGCTCTTCGTATGTCACACACTTGAATCACGGGGCACAGAAAGCTTCCCATTGCACCTAGAGGAGGAAGTCGACCAGAAACAAGAGCACATGTTACAACTGTAGAGAGAACAACTGCCCACGAATGTGTGCAGAGAAATGAACGTGAGCGAAAACGAGGCAGAATGGCAGCTACACACTGCTGAATTGTAACACATGGCTCTTTATTATTCGCTCCTTCCAAAATGCAAACCGTAGCTGTGAAAATTCATGATGTGACAGTGTTTTTTTTTTTTCTGTAGTCATTATTCCTGTACTGCTTCCTTTTTAGATGCACAAATGCAGCACATTCCACATCAACAAGTTTTTAATCAAAGATAGAGGAAACATTTGACTTTCATGCCGAACATCTTCAGGAATCATAGCATGCATGTGAAGTATATTTAAAAGGAAATTGCATGCAACATGTAAGGTGTTACATAACAGTGCTGCATTGATACTGAGTTATAGCTCATCACAGAATAACAAAGCTGCAGGATTAGCTTTCTTTAGAGCAAAGTGTTGTTTCCAGATACACAGAGATTATGTGAGCTGTCAAAGAGCTAAAATGTGCTTGGTTAAATCAACCAAATTAAACACATGTACCACTCTCACATGTACACTTTTTTTTTTCATCTTATTTGACCTGGTTTAAACATTTTTCACCACTATAGAGAGAGTTGCACCTGCACATAGCTCGAGATAAAAGTAATTGACTGAACGAAGATGTGTAATGTGATGTTTACATGCCAGCCGTCGTGTCAACTGCTGAAAAGCTTTCCAACTTCTGGCTGAGGATTGGCGGCAGAGGAGACGTGGTGAAAATATTTGCTGTAGCGAAAGGAAATTGCTTTTTCCAAGTGTTGACAGAATCTGAGAGTTAAAACCTTTCAGCGTCAAGTGCTATGAAGAGGTTGCTGATGTGTAGCGTGCAACAACCTTTTATTATGTGAGTAATTCCACCTCACTGTGTCTCCCCGGGGAGCCTTTTAAAATCCTGAAATGCAAAGTTAAGTTGATATACATCATTTTCACTTTGATTGCTTCACCTGATGTGTGAAAATTGTGTTGGTGACCAAACGGGATGTAGCATCAATTATTGAAATCTTAATATGCTGCATGTGGTCTTGAGGTACGTGTGGTAAATCATTCATATCTCGGTGGCGTTTGACATATCTGGGCTCATATCTTATGGTCCTTGAACGTTGTCTGTTACACAAACACACACTTTTGACTTGCAGAGAGTATAGAGGAAATGAGAGAGGTGTGACATGTGATGGGAGCTTGTTTGACTTTGTCAAAACAACAAACAGGTGCTGCTTGCGCGTGAATTACCTCGAACCCCTGTTTGGTAAGCACACAGTCAGATGTGAGGACAGATGGCATTCTCAATCCTGGAACATTCATCTGCGATACACTGGTACTCATGAACGGAGGGTCCCCCAGGATGCTGTGCTGTCAGTCTGATGGACTCATTAGACACGCATGGATGTCAGTACAGGAGTGGGCCTGTTTCTGTCACCCCTGGGTTGTTTGTGACACAGTTAGACCAGCCCCCCCCCCCCTAATCAAGGATAGATAGTAGAAACACTAATTAAGATGTAGAGATATTCTCTGGCACCTGAGGTGTCACTAAGGTACATATTACTAAATGCTCACAGGGTTTCACATAGTTAGTTTCACATTAATAACTCTCAGCTCAGTTACAGAGCTGCTGGGAACACTTTCCAGGTAATCAATTCTAGCCAGTGAACAGAGATGGTTCCACTTTCGAATAAGGCATACTGTATCTAGTTCAAACTATTTTATGGTTATTAAATCCTTCATCAATGTTTTATAAATCAGTGGTGAGGCACTTGAGAAAAAAAACAGTTTAACCGGTGTACCTTCTCCTCATTTCTCCTTTTCAGTTGCCTCTTTAATTCATCTTGATAGCTTATTAGGAAGTGAGACTTACTAATTACTTACTAACATTATTAACTGACTTGACGGCTTACGAGAAAGATTGTTAACAAGAGGTCATGAGCTTCTCACCATATAATAAGCCATCAGGGCAGCAAGTGTTAATGTTTACACTTTTAATAAAGAAATGAAATGTTAATAAATAGATTTTGGTTTAGATTTTTGCTCAGCTCTGCAAGTGGTCGAGCATTCAGTTCATTAATGCAGGCTGCAGGCATGATGAATTAAAGAGGTCAAAAGACAAAACAAGTTATGCTAGAAGAAGATATACAGCTGCCAAACTGATTTTTTTTTAACAACCTGGAAACCCAAACGCTTTTTTTTTCAAGTAGCTTTCCATCAATTTGATAAAATCAAAGCGTGAAATAAACAAGTCTGCACAGCCACCATACTATCAGGTATTTAACAGGACTCATAATCAGTGTCCCGACTGGTAATTCCTGAGGTGGATTTCCCCTGACCAGGCTGACAACACTCAACAGGAATGCCATGATGCATCGGTTTGAGCCCTGTGCATCTCTGGCTCCCATTGTTGGCTATCTGGGCTGTGGCCCTTCCTGTGAAATCCCCTGAGACATGCACACGGGTGATGTTTATGAACTGCAGGTGGCTCCTGAGGGGTCATGGGGGTCCCCGAGGGAGACCACAGAAGAGCTGCTTAGGGGATGACATCACTTAATCCTGACGTGTCGACACCTCAGCCACCACAGGAGTGGAGGTTGTGCACTGAAATTTATGTATGTGTGTGTGTCTGTGTGTTATATGTGTGTGTGTGGGAGGTGATCATGATGTCATTGTTTGCCTCCTCTGCTGCCCCAAAGTCCTGCCTGCCCACCTAAAAGAGTGGTGAAAGTTTTTGCAGCTATTTCTGTCCGCCCGCCTCCCTGATGACTTTCTACTGAGCAAATATTCACTTCCTTTATTAAATCAGGGAAAGGATTTCAAAGCTTTGGCTCTAAAAATTCCCCCGTCTGACAACCTGTACGGCTTTTCATTAAAAAGATGTCAGCCTGTGGACCTTGCGGTAGGCTTTTATGTCCAGTCTGGACAGATGAAGTTCACTTCTGGGAATGTGGCTGCCCTGTAAGAGTCTCAGGACTAAAAAAATACTAAACCAGCACTAAAAATAACAGCCCAAGGTCATGGAAAATTAGAAGCAAGAAATTAGAAGGATTATGAGAGGAAGACCAGCTAATTTCTATTTAAAAGGTCAGCTCACTTGTTGGTTAAAGATGACACTGAATCACCTGACTTGCTTTCAGGTGATTTAGGTGATTGTGGGGTTAAAGGTCAAATCAGCCAAGGAACAAATAAAACCACATTGAACAATATTTTCCAGTTTTTAATGACGTGTCTGTCATTAACCTCTGAAAGTGCAAGAGCACATTCACATTTTTTTTTCTCACTTCCTCAGAAGTATGTGTGATGGAAATGCAAAGACAACAGCTTGTCATTTACACTGTGGGATGACGACGGCACGTCACAGATAAAAATAAGGGCTGTTTATGCTTTTGCTCACATTTGGTTATATGAATGGGTCAGGATACAACTCCTAGGAAACCAAAGGATGTTTATGTTTCTCTTTTTGTAGCCCATGCAGAGTTTGTGATCACATCTTCTACCAGGAGGGACAGTCATGCAAACATCAAAGCATATGACTTAATGCTCCCAATCCTTCTTTAGCATTTAAGTCATACTTGTGACTTAAGTTGCGGACTTAGGGGCATCAGGGACAGCTAAACTGACAGCTGGATGTTATATTCAGTCAGAGGCTTCATGATGAGCTACATACGGCAATGGTAAACCATTTTGTTTAATTCTCTATTAAACATTTTACCGTTTCTGCTATAAAAATTATTGTAGCCCAGTAATAGCAGGCTGCATCTGGCTGTATATCCCTCTGTGGTGGCAACAAGCAAGACACCACTTTGTGTAAAAGACACTGTAATTAAGTGATGGTGTCATCCGTAACATAACCATTTTCATGGGTTGTTTACACGACTTCTTTTGATCCCGCACCAGTTGTGCTTCCAGACGTAGCGGTGGTGGTGTTTTTAGGGAGGAGGGGGCGGGGGCACATGCTTATTCAGAGAGACTCAGCAGACAAACAATGAAGAAAATCATTCAAGGCTTGAAGGCTACAGTGTACTGGAAGCAAGCGAATGTAATTCATTTAACTGTGGCATGAACTGGCTTGATGTGAATAACGATTTCCAAAAAAAAAAAAAAGCTGCTCATCAGACAAGATGGCTCTTGGGTGTTATTTTTCATGACATGCATAAAACGTATTCATGAAATCTAACGATGTTATGTTGTGTAGCTTTGACATATACACAGCGACCACTGTGCAAGTCGCTTTTATATATTCTCTTGTGTTCACTCACACAAGAGAGAAAAAACATCATCGCTTTGTGTTTGCTTTTTCACAATTTCCCATCAGCTGATGTAAAAGTAAGCACGAGGCCTTACGTCATGTGCAATTCAAATGTTGACAGCAACTTTGCGGCCAAAAAAGAGAAAGTCCCCAAAACTCTTGTTTTTTGTGGCAATCATACAGGAAATGAGGTCATCTCGTCTGCCTTGTCACTGTACCGGTTTATTATACACATAACATCATTGTGGGTTTGGTTACGCTTGGCTCCCCAGCATTGTGTGTGTGTTGTGAGATAATGGTGTCTGTGTGATGTCACTAAGGTCATGGACAAATTGAAATAGAGGAGAATAACCATTTCACGCGCAATTACTTTTATCACATGATGAGTGAATAAACAAATCTTTACTGATGCTCCTCTCTCTTAATTACTCAGCATATTAATGTTGGCATCTACATGTCTAACATCTGCCAACAATCACAATCACAATATTTCCTTTTTTGAATGTGACTCATTTTGTTCTTGTTATCTTTTGTCAGTGTAAAAAAAAACTTTCGATTGTCCATCTCAGTTTTTGCTTTAGAGACAGCTCTACCTAACTCCTTGCAGCACACAGGATACAGTGAGATGCATTTCCAAAGCTGTTCTCTCTGTCCTTATTGCACCCAGATCTGTACTTCCATTCCTTCAGTGCTAGAAAGCGAAGGCAGTCATGCTGACAGTTGCCTCTCTTCAAAGGCTCTTTAATGGCACGTCAATTCCTGCTTCCCCTGGGATGCTGACTGGGGGAAGATGAGGAGACTGACTGTGACTGCTGGCTATGGAGGACCAGCCAGCTCCGGCTCATATCCACTATGCCAAGAATCTACTCATCTTTCTCTCAAGTAGGCAGAGACATATTCGCCTTCGTGAACTCTTGAATGTAAGGCATGGCTGTCATGATGATGTCTAGCTGCGTGTGCGAGCTCCCAGATGACGATCGTTTGATCCGGATGAAAACGCTCTGAGCAGAAGATAATGTCTCCAGCCATTACTGCCAGTAAGGTGCCTACCTGGTATATTCTATTATTAACTGGGAGCGAGGCGAAATCTCTTACAATTACAATAACTCTGCTGTGGAAACATCTTCATAAATATTTAATATGATTTCTTGAAAATCCTGAACACTGCTCATTAAGTTATCATATTTTATGCCCTGGCTTTGAACACAAGTGGCATCTTTTCTTGACTTGACTACACTGATCTTTAGCTTTTATCAATGTGCATCACTCCTCTCAGATGTTTCATGGCCCGAGGTAAAATAACATATTTTAGCCAAGCGAACGGTGTGGACTTCTTGACAGATTGTCATATAATATTCCGCAGATATTCATGGTCCCCAGAGGATGAGTCCTAGTGACTTTGGCGATCCCGTGACTTTAACTCGCGTCATCATGATGACAACTGTTCATGTGTTCATGAGTTCATGTTCTCCTCAGGACAAATTCTGATACCTTGAGGGTTTAATGCTAGCTGGCAAATGTTAGCATGCTAACGCACTAAACTAAGGTGGTGAACATGGTAAACATTATATCTGATAAACATTAGCATGCTGGTCATTGTCATTGTAAACATAGCATGTTGACTTTAAGATTTAGCTCATAGCACAGCATCACAGAGCTGCTAGCTAGCTGTAGACTTTTACTCTTGTTAACAAATTGGGGGTATTTTTCAAACATTTTCAGTATTTGGAGTGTGTTAAAGCTGCTCTTCCCTCACACACACACACACACACACACACACACACACACACACACACACACATACACAGGATTCAGAACAGCCCATTAATTCCACTGACTGCAAGCTGCAGGAATGTGCTGGTCGTCAAAAGCAGGTGGTCCTGGCCACTGGTGTGTTTGTCAAAATCTCTGCCTGAAACGGAGTCACATCTGTTAAAGGGGTACGAGGGGTATTATGGTACCAGTACCATCCTGGCACACAGACTGCTAACATCTGCTGCCCATGTGCAGTGCGCAGCGGTGACAGAAAGCTGTGTAAGGCTCAGTCGCCCAAAAAGCAAAGCTCCTGGGAAAAGAGGAAGGAAGCCAGTGCAAAGACAGTCAAATAAATTTGCAGCTCAGTCATGCAGCCTCCTCTTTCTTTCTTAAATTGACCAGAAAATAGAATTTCACAAGCATAAAATTCCTCTGTGGCAACGGGATCATTTCTTAACACCAATTGACAAATTTCAGTAAAGCCGCTGCTGAGGGGTACAAAATTGCATTCAGCATAGTCTAACATTTGAGGTGTGAAACATAGTGGGTGTTAGTTAAAATGCTTTTCACCGTGTCTCTAGTGTGCACTGACTGAGCTACTGGATAATGGCTGTCTAATTAAGACAACCTTAAAATTATTCAAAACATGCCCGGGACTAACACAGCTTGGTTACAGAAAATCTGCCTTTCCTTCCTAGATATTCTCCAGCGCTTTTATTTTCAGGAAGATGCTGGGAATCAAGGTTCACGCTGTGTGCCTCTGTGGCTCGCTCAAGTGCCACTGCTTTAATGTGAGGAGCGCTTGCGACTGAAGAAATGGGCAAAGTGTCCTCAGATCTTCAGAGGCGGCAGTAGATCAGAGGGCGGCTGTCACACCTCCAGGCAATCTTCAGCGGCGCAGTGGAGATCCTTCAGAGCTGCTGACCCCCCTGAGATACACCGGGGCTGCCCAGGAAGCTGCGCCAGTGTGAGACATTTCAAAGAAAGGAGCAGCTGCTCAATTGATTTTGGTTGCTGTATCTAAGCCGTGTCAGTGAGGTGATGTTGTGAAATTCTTGTGTGTCTTTTGTGCCTGCTAATCCAAGACGAGATAATTGATTTGACTGATAAAAGATTTTTGGAAAAGTTGCTAACTAGGTCAGAGCTGCATAAATAAATGAGAAGCAGTTAAAGCTACCAGGTTCTCAGCATTTGTATAATTTAACATTCTCTTTCACTGATGAGTATATTCAGTCTTTAAAAATAACATAATAACAACCATATAGTTAGTGTATCAAGATGATAAGAATAAAATTAGGTAGTATGTGGAACCTTTATAGCCAAACGTTATGGACTTCTATTACTATGAATGAATATTGGGTACATGAATCCCTTCCTTAGCATTTCCTGCTAAAGGAATTATTTGCATGATAATACTACATCCTGCAGATGTCACAGACCAGTCCTTTCCGGAAACAGCAATGTGCTTAAAATGCTGAATGCACACTGTTTTCATGGAGACAATACCTTTATGTTTTATTTCCTGATATTATTCCCCCTAGCTGTGCTGTATCCAATTAGCTTCGCACAGACAGAAGAGGTGATCCTCTACAGGCCAAACAGAAAGAGAAAAAAAAATATGAATAGGTCATTTCATGGATGAGCACAACACACCACTGACACCCCGCCCCCACCCCCTAGAAACCCAAAGATATGTAAATCCTTATAGCCTGGTGGGATGATGTAATGCAAAACATAAAATCTACAAAATCATGACACATATCGGCTTCTGAGAAGTGCCTGGACTGGTGAAAGACGGAGCCACGTATTGAAAGGGAGGATTTATGGTCCCTTAAAATGCAACTTTAAATTAGGTGAGTCATCAGATGCTCCAGGCCATGTGGAAAGGCCCTCAAGGGTTGTTTGTCTTGAAGTCATCCCCTCTGACATTAATGAGGCCTTGGCAAGGAGAGAAATTAAGACTGCCGACCTTTAACAAGTCCGATAAAGCTCGGGGCAGGAAATAAAAGAGTTTAATGCTGATCCTGTTAACAGCAATGTCTGCAGAATTTGGGGGTGCTGACAGTTCACATATCAACTTTGAAGATCAAACCTGCTGATGTTTGATTTGTTTTATGATATGGGGCTGGGTAGGCTTCCTTTAATCTCAGTTGTACATGTCATGTAAGACTGTGCTTAGGTCCCAAGAGCTGATATTCATTTTGACAATAGGTGTATGTTAGAAATTCACATCTAAGATCTCACAAAATTTCCCTCAGAGAAATCCCCCTGTGATGACTGCTAAATGCAATGTGATCTATATCTAATAAATCCTCAGGCTGCCAAGGACCCAGGGGACTCTTAATATGAATTCATTTGGGGAAAAGATTTAGTTTCTATATATCCACATAAAGCAGAGTATGCATACTGATGAACTGAAATGCAAATCCACAATTAAGTGCAGAAGGGCTGGGCGAACGAGAAAGGATAAAGTCCCATTTTAACCACTGTTGTCAGTCTTCACTGAGTTAGTAAAAGGAATAATTTGATATTTTGGGAAATGTGCTTCTTCACTTTTTGCTGTGAGTTGCAGCCGTACCACTCTCATATCTGTCCATTCATTATGAGGCTGGAGCCAGCTACCGGTTAGCTTAGCTCAGCATAAAGACTAAAGATAAAGAAACGAAGACAGATAGCCATCAGCACCTCAGACCTCTAGAGGTCGTTCTCATCGACGTCTTTGGAAGAAAGTGAATAATAAAAAAACAGCATAAGAAGAATTTCCCCCCTCCTCCAGTCTCAAGGCAGATTTTTACTGCAGATCTGTTGTGTTTAGCCAGCTGTAGTTTTAGCAAGGTGTACCTACCAAACTGTCAAGTTGTGGTAGGTACAGTGAGTGCATCAGAGTAGCCTACAGTCAAAACCTTTCAAATCCCTTCGTACTGGTGGAACATTTTCTGACTGCAGTGGTGTTCGACTCAGGCGTATCTTGACTCATCATGTGATAAAAGTGAGCGATCCCTCCGTCGTGTCGCCACATGAAAAACATTCTGCTAGGTTTGGGTCTGTAGTATCATTGTCTACGCGCTTATCGGCTCCAAATCACACTTTAAAATGAAACAATCATTGCAGTATAAGAAAAACACAGAGCAGCATTTATTGTTGAAATCAAAAAATAAATCCTCTAATCTATATTCAGTTTATCTTCCAAACCAAGTAAAGTAATTTGTTAGGGAGCTATGAGCAATTTCTGTGTTGGATGGTAATGTTGTTTTTACTAATCATTGCCGTATAATGTTCCTGCCTGAGTGAGTTTTTGCCTGCAGTTATGTTAAATTAGGCAGTATGCATGGCATGCTCGATTCGCAGAATTATTTGAGTCCTTCTCTCCCCCAACTCATTAACTATTCAATGTGAACTTCTTATCCTGCGGGGTATTGACATTAATTCCCCACACTACTGGAGCAAGCAGTTTGGAATGTTTAAAAAGAGTCTATAAACCTCGCCCGGGCTGTCTTCAAAAGCTAAGTTTTTCAAAACAAACTAATCATTTGCTAATTTGTGTCTTGAAACTTGCCCAGAGAACAGCCCCGTCAAATGCTGCATTATTAAATGAAAAGCTAATTATGCCTTTCGCTGGCCCGTGTCCATGCAGAGCAAGACAATAACAAGCTCATCAGCAGTGACAACAGGAAGAGCACTTGTGTTGTTTAACAAGTTGTTGATCTCAAGCTTTAATCCTGCACTGACATGTTGAGGTAGACTTGTTACTAGGATCTTGTTCTGCTCCTGCTTGTCTAAACCAATCCCTTTTCAGCAGCACAGTCTTTGCCTTGACCTTGGGCAGTGGATTTCCTTGAGGGCAGGGTGGCCACTCTGGAAGTTGAACGAACTGGCTGAGGGTGGAGGAAACAGAAGAGCCTAGTGCTGAGGCAGGCAGAGAAATGTATGAATGACTGCAAAGAGAAGAGCATCAAGCCAATCAGAACAAAGAGGAAATCTGTGGGCCAATCACAGAGAGCTTTTCTTCTCTCCCTGCAGCGTCTCCCTGACTTCTTCTCCTGACTGTTACCAGGTCACTGTGCCTGCCCGCGCCTCTGAATAATCTGTTTCATTGGGTCAGTGTGCCTCTCACAGCGCGCCTGACTGGCTGGTTGGGCATACGCGGTTGCTAGGGAGCTCGGCCAATCAGAGCAAGGCGGAAGTTTCCCCTCGGTTTCTAGGCAGGTTTCACGTGCTGTAGATGTTTTGGCGGGAGAGTGGGAGAGCATGAGCAGGAGGGGCGGCTGCAGGGTGAAGTGGAGCATGTGATTGTGTGTGCGTGTGTGAGAGCGAGTGGGTGTGTGTATGTGCATGTGCGAGACGAGTGTGCATGTTTGCGAGCGCATGTTCATTTTGCCCTGCCTCTTGCTTTCTGATGCAACATCGAACTGTGTCTCCTGGGCTACTAGGGGACCTTGTTATGTTTTTTTTTTCTTCCTGTCCTCGCAGGAAACGAGAACCAATTGCTGTGCTGTTGCCATCGGAGCGGGGAGGTTTGTTTTCCCTCCACTTTCATCCCTGGTACCTCCCCATCGACAGTTACCGTAGAAACAAGAGAAACTCCAACTCTATTTCCATCCATGTCTCCTTCCTTCAATGATTTTGCTTTCTTTTTTTAATCCACTGCACAGCACCTACTTACCAACACTTTAACAGCCAATGAAGTATTTAGAAAACTGTGTGACATCTCTGAAGAGAAACTGTATAAAAGCAGAGATGAAGAACTGCACAGGCACATGCTGAGGTACATCTTGTACAGTGGCACCTGAACTTTTGAGCTCTGACAGAGCTCAGAACATGTCAAGATTGCAAGGAAACAAGATTAACTGTCTCGCTGTTGTGCCCCCCCATCCCCCACTGAACTCCTCTGTCAACAGAGGGAAGCAATTCATCACATCTGACATGGTCCACCCAAAATCCCATTACTGCCAATTGAATGCACACAGAGTTACAACAACCAATACTATCACCAGACAAAACGGCAATTCTGCAAAACCCTTCAATTCAAATGTTTTTTAAAGCAATAAGTGTGCACTGCAGAGCTTTTTAGTTAAGGTTTGGCAAGACTGTGGTTTTGGCGTTCGGACTCATAATCTGTATAAACTGTTGGTTTGTCAACAATGTGTCTGATTGTCTGACCACGTGGTGCTTGCCCCCATCAGATTGTGTCACAGCCAAGTTCCTGAACTCAGCAGCTCCTTAGTGAGTATAGTGTTATCATAATATCGGAAATTATTACTGAAATTATGAAAATAAGCTTCGTAAACTGTTACGAACATCAGCATATTTTCACCCTTAGTCACCCGTAGTCACCTATATTTCAAGCTATCTGTTATTACTCCGCTCTTTCACTCTTATAGCTCAACTAGTGCAGTTTTTTTTTTTTAAGTGTGGAGTAACTGATGAGTTTGACTATGTACAATCTTAGTCATCTAACCTCGAGTAATGAGTCAAATGCAGCTGGACTTCCTGTTCAGTTGTGACTGATGAACTGTTGAACCCTTTTGGATGAGCACAGTGAATTGTCTTCAAGATCAAATTAAATCTGGTTGCTTCTGTCTAACTACTCCCAGATAAATGATCTGCATGTGTGCAAAGTCTATGTTGTTATAGGATATAATCAAATAATAACAAACAAAATCCACAGGATTTCAGTAAATGGTATATGCAACAACATATCCAACAATAGCACTGTGACAGCAACAATATATGGCTATACACCGATGGAAGGACACCTGCAAATTGGATCGAGGAATTGTTTCGGATGTTGCACAGGTGTCATCAGGCTGCCAGTCTGCCTGACAAATGGTTTGTTTACCACCTGAGCTGCCGCTGCTCAGTAATCATTAAGTGTTCATTTACTGGAACTTGTCATCACAGCTGGAAACATGTGAAGACAAACCGACAGACACAATATAACAAATGAATTACCATACAACACTTCATCCAAAACATGCTCAGTGTTATTCCTGTATAGGATTACATTTAATTCATAGCATTAAAGCAGTGTCAAAATACACATAATCGTGGGGAAGTGTTTCCCTCGGGTGTTTCTGGGCTTCAAATGTGTTACCTTTGGATGAACTCTGGGAGAGCCGCGTTCATTGGCTGAGCCCCTGCTGTACCTGTGGTTAAAATGAAGAGGTGTTGACAGAATAGGCAGGAGGAGGGGTGGAGGCGGACAGAGGTTTCCAATACTCTGTGAAAACTTGGCATCTCTGTCACGTAATTTCACAATCAATTTTTTGTGAGAAACAGCCTCCTAAAACAGGGATTTAGGTATATAATTAAGTAGCGTGGAGATGGAAACCGTAAAATCGTGATGCGAAAGTGCAGGCGGCGCAAGCACAAACACTCACTGAGCTGTTTGGGTGTGGAGCGGATTGAAGATTGAAGACAAAGCGTCTGGACGTCTGGCACCATTAGGGAAAAAGCCACAAAGCAAATTGTATCATTATGCAGTGAACTTTGAAAAATTTCAACATCCAGAGCCTTATCACCTCTGCTGGCAGCATGTAGTCAGAAATAACTCACTGTGGAGAATTTGTGACTGCCTCACTGGGGGAAAATTGCTCAGATAAAAATGGGCTGAGACACATTGTCTGCCACTGCACCTGACACATTAGAGGTACTGGAAGTTTCAGTTTAGATGACAAGTTCTGAGTTCAGCGCCAACACAAAGGCTGTTTTCTCTCTTCAAAGGGGTTGAAGCAGAGCACTTGAAAGCAAAAAGACAGCAAATGACTTAAAACAGTGGATTAGATTGCACAATGCATGACGTTTGTGTTTCTTGAATGTCGGGCATTGACAGCGCATCATGTTATGTTCTCTGCCAAAACAGAAATAAAAAAAAAAAAAAAAAAATTTGCAACACAAATGTGGTTAACAGCTCTGTGTTCAAAAAGACAACAAGACTTCGCCAAACTGCAGTTTAACTGATGAAAAACTACAGTGTCACACTGTCTATTGGCCATGAGATAACTGACTGTGATTGAAATGCACTATTCTTGGAGCTATTGTTTGGGAACACTAATTAGTTATTGATAAAGGGAACTCGGGGGAGAAAAAAAAGCAATGAAATACTAATGGGAAATACTTTTTTTTTTCATTTCTTTGTTTTTTCAAAAGCAGCACACAGTGGACTAATTAGTTTTTGAAAGGTTCCACCTCTGAAAACTAGCTTTAAATGTCTGAATACCACATCAAACTGCTGCAAAACTGATGTTTTTCACTTTTAAATTCCAGTGAGACTTTCTTTCTTTTTTTCTTTCCTTTTATATTCTTCAAAAGGTGCTTTAATAATGAGGTATTTATTGGTAATTATTCTCATAACAGCTCTGTCCTACAAATTCTAAATATATAAGCATTAGTCAACAAAAGAACAACAATATTATTTGCTGAAAAAATAAAACTTAGTACACATTTGCTGCTGACACCTCCATGACTCTTCATGGTGCCGCTATGAAATACAAACTCCATCTCAGGTTCAGTAGTTAAAAATGTAGCTGAAGAAGTAGCAATATTTGTATTAACAACCAGTCAGTAGCTCTACTTTACCCTTTTTACTTTTTAATGGAACTTGAATGCACCTGCTAGGTTGCCAAGATTTAATTTACGTGGTTCCAGTCAAGCTGCAGCCAGTATAGGGTTGGGCTTCTTCAGAGCAAAATAACTGAAACATGGTGTTATTTTTGTCTGTTCCTATCCATGCAATCTGTTTGAGTGTCCATTGATTGGCAACTGATGGGCTTTATTGAGGTTTACAGCACAATCCCCCCCCACCCCACCCCACTCCCCCAAAAACAAACACACACACAGACAGGGAGTAAGAGAGAGCGAGCAAAAACAACCACATCTGATCTCTTCTTCCAAATTTTTGGGTGGGGTCCCTTTCGCTGCAGGATTGGAGTTGGAGGGGGGTTGGTGTGGATGGGGGGTTGGCAGCCGTCAAACAGCGGCTTAAACAAGGCAGAGCAGGGGTTGTTTGCCAGTCTGCCAGGAAACTGTGCATGGGAATTTAGTGAAAAGTTGAGAAAATCACACTTCACACATTACCAGCTGCACAAGGAAAGGAGTGGGACAGTGTGAAAACATAACATCCTGCAAGGGCTGACCAACGCTCCACGCAAACGCAGCAGCATCTGCTTTCATCCAGAAATTGTCTCCTGGGAAGAATCTGACTCACACGATGGATCAAATAGTCTCACTCTTCTTGCCTGTGTGTTTTGCACTCAATAACCCATTTTTACAGATCAGGCTTCATTTCAATGCACTTTTTTCCCCTTCCTCTTTTGAGTGATGCCATGCGAAGGCGTGCCCCCACCCTGCAGTGGGGGTCACCAGCTATGGCTGCTGTTTATTCCACTGTCATTGTAGATCCATCAGAGGAGCATGCCATGCTCAACAATGGGTGCCCTCAGGGGCTGAACTGAAAATGGCTCAATGCTTGTATCAATACATTGTTGTCAAGCTAGGATGCATTTAAGGACATCTGAATCCTACTAATGTTGTGTTATGTTATTTGTTACTTTAATAACAGTACAGCGTTAATAACAGTACAGCCTCATTATCAGCAAATTTACTGAAGAGTATCAAAAGTGCAAACACTCATTATGCAGAAAGCAAGCGGCCTCCTTCATAACAAGTGCTGTGTTGTTATATCTATTAGGTTTTTGCGTTACTGTTACTGGCGTCATAGTAATACAATAATAACATGGCATTTTCACTTCACAGTTGGTCTAAGAGGAGGTATTTTGTTCTGCTTTGTATATATGTTATGTATAGATGCCGGGTATTTTCATCTGTGGAAATGCATTGTATTTTATATGGTAATCATATGTTTTGTATGCAAAATCATAATTTATATAATATATAATATAGTATATATTAAAAGTTTTTTATAATGTTTACATGATGCAAACATAAAATGTTATGCTCTATAGTGGGACACACTTTGTGACATGCCTATGTGACAACTACATTTGTGGATCTAGTTGTTGCCTTTACAGTACAGCACTCATCATCACAACAACCCCAGCAACTGGGTGGGTGCAATCGCTCTATCTAGCAGCAGCTCCCAATCAGCTGAGCTGAGCGCTGAAAGCGGTCACATGTCTCATCTGGGTTTGTGTTTTTCCCTCTCCACGTGTCAAGATACACGAAGCAGAAGGCGGGACCAAAACAAACCATCTGATTGGCCCGCGGCGTGTCACCAGCTTGTGGTCGCGAGGAGGACTGTTCTCTTAAAGGGCCAGGCACAATGTTTTTTTTTTTTTTTTTTACGCCCCCACCCCCCCCCACACCTTAACAACAATACATCATGAGCTCAACGTCTTCTGCAAAGATCAGTTTAAAGCTCTAGTAGTTTTAACATTTTAAGTTTAAATCCTAAACGATTCAGACATAAAAATGGCAAATGGTACATTCATTTGGCAAAAGATGACATCAGCACATTTGCATTGGTGTGGCTGTAGCTCAGTATCCATTACATTAAGTAATCTGAGGTAATTGTACTTCACTTGAGTATTTTCATTTGATGTCACTTTATACTTCAAAATCAGAGGGAAACCTTGTACCTAACTAGGTCACTACAAATTAAGATTTTGCATACAAAACATAAAATTAGCTTATATAATGCATTGTAGATAAAGATTTTGTAGATTAAAAATACCCAACATTATACAAATACGCTTAATTTGTACCTCCCTGTTCAGATAACAGCAAGGTGCTGCTCACACATTAGCGGTTAAAATAATCTGATGATATAATAAAACAATGTGAGATTCACAGGGGCCATCTTTAAGCATCAGTGCTTTTACTTCTGTTACAAGTGCATGATAATACATATTTACTATTACTGACGTGAGGCGCATTTTACATTAACGTATTACCACTTTTATTCAAGTAAACGATCCGAGCACTTACTCCACCACGACCCATTCACTAGAATGCACATGTGAGATGATTTTAAATAGCAATAACTGCAGTTTATATCCTCTTAGTCTGCTGTATTTGCATAACAACTGTGTGGCTGTGACTGTGTTCCTTTTACGTTAGTGAGAGGGGGCGGCTCCCGGCCGTGAGGGCGGACCGTTTTGATACAGGGGGAGAAAAAAAACAACCGCGCTACTCTACTCAGCAAACATCTATGAGTAGCTGTAATGCAGAGAGGGATACTGGTCGCAACAGTCCGTAGGAAACACGGTACCAGCAAGTTGTCAAGATACCACCGATCACAACGGAAAGCGCGTTTGCTGGCGGTGAGTGTAACCGTCGTTTTTTGTTTGTTTGTTTGTTTTTTTTTACCTTCTTCAGATTCAAACGGAGGAATTGTGTCGGTACGCCGCCGCCGCCGCGCGCGCTACGCTGTTTTGTGGGAGTTTGTCAACAGACGTGCGGGGAGCTCGGGGCATGCCCGGGCAGAGACGAGATGAGCGGACCTACCAGGCTGGTGGCATATGTGGCAGAGAGCGTTTAAAGATGCACTCCTTGTCCTGCTCTGAATATCAGTGAGGTTTTCCTCTTTAGTTTCAGCGGACCAAGTGAATAAGACACGGGTTCGGTCCAACACCTCTCGCGCGTGGATTCATTCTCAACGTCCCGGCTGATGTTCTCCCGGTCTTTGAGACACAACCGTTGGTCTGTAGTTTTGGGCTTATTACACAAAATTACAGCTAATTACGCTGTTTAACACCACAGTTTAAATGGACTGTCCTGTTGTTTGTTTCCCGCATTAGTAGCTAATATCTGCTTCGAGTAAGTGAACATATCGGATTTCGTAGCTCGGAGGTGTTTGTTTTGGGGAAGAGCTGTCAGGCGAAGTGAAGAGAAAAGTGGCAGCGGAGCGAGTAACCGTTATAACGCGGTCCTGCGTATTTCTGAAATACTACTAAAAAAAAGAGCCATAGCTCAGGCATTAGTTGCAGCTACTTAACAAAGAAAAAAAAAAGAAAGAAAACCGGGAGGTAGAAATATTCTCAACTTTACCTGTACATGTTATCTTTATTGTTTAGCGCCATGTGTCAGCATCCTGTTTTGGACAGTTTGTTCACCAGAAGCCGTGAGGGGGCTGCCAGGTTGTGGATCTGGCGTGTTTATGCACCGAGCTGCCCAGGGCATTGTGCTCCCTGATGCGGATAAAGATGCAGCATATTTCCGGTGGTCGGAGCCCACCTATTAACATTTTGAAACAACTTGATTAAAATCGTAGTTAGTTATTATTATAATTGTTGTTGTGCCGTTACAACACATTTGCATCCCCGTGGTAACCTACGACAAAAACATCATTCACCATACAAATACAAAACATTTAGCTGGATTAGCTCTTGTTCTCTTGCGCTGATAAGTAAAGCAGGGTTCATGACTTTATTGGAGCATGTCATTTGCACACTGATATCCACAGGATATGTACTGGAAGTTACATGAAGGCAGTAGGTGAAATAGCAGCAGAGCTCACCTTGTCTGCACCCTCAGCCCGAGAATGGAGGAGAGCCTGGTGCACAGATGGTGCAGCAGAGGGAGCTACTCTCTTCTGCAGCTCTGAGGCGCTGACCAGCACTGTGGTGGCTGCCAGGCCTCCCTGCAGCCCCAGGCACTGTGTGTGTGTGTGTGATGTCTTTCTGTGTGTTTCCCTGTCTATGTTTGTTTTGATGTGTCTGACACTATGGTAATCTTGCCAGACCTGTGTTGACTGCCAGTGGAAATTCAAGACAGGATACAACACAAGCGCACATTTGATGTCAGTGAAACTTACTGCACAGAGATGCCCCCACTGCTTGGATGGAATTAATAAATCTGCTACTTACCTTTCCTGGAGGAGAGGTTAATATAAATGGGGCTGTTCCGAATTTCAGTAATGCACAATTACTTAGTGCACACTTTCAAAATGGACCAATTTCATACTTAAGTGCCCTCAGAACCATGGAGGCCATAGGATGTGTGGGTCAATAATGTATTTATTGTTTACCATTAAATAGACAGTCTGATTTACATACAATATCCCTTTCAAGTCACTGGGGAAGTGGTTCCACAGTTTTTACTCTAAAGCTGTTCAAGATGTTGTTTCCTCCTTTGACTCCATATGATATGACATCATGCAAAGGGACAGTTTCACCTAGAGTTATACAACTGGCCGCCTCGCTCAGTAAACACAATACCAGTGTATCCAGTTTCAACTTTTGCATCTACCAGTCATCCCAGCCCATTTGTCTCCACTTGCACAACAAAAGCACGAGACAGACACCCTTGACAAAAAGATGAAACAGTAGTTCAGATTGTGGCATGTGGCCAACAAGGAAGAGAGTGCGAGTGTTTGCTTTCATTTGAGGATGGAGTGAAACTCGTTATCTCCCTCATGAAACGGCTGCTGCATGCAGCACATGACAGTCTAGCCAGAACTTTGGTTTCACAGAGGTTTTCACTCACACACACCACCCGCTACTGACACTTTATGACTTTATAGTCATAAAGTGATTGTGTGGTTGAGAGAGAGGAAACGGTGAACATAGGTCTTAATGTAGAGCAGCAGAATTGCGCAGGAGGGACCTAATCCCCTGACTGTGCACTGGCCCATGGCACACTGTTCCAGATTAAGGTAATTCTGAGAGAAAAAAGCCTCTCTGGTGGATCTTTTGGCACTCAATTACAGTTTGGCTCATTATCAAGAATGGCTTGGCAAAATCAGCTGCAGAAGGGTGGCAAATCTGGCGTAACATTTTTAGCCGCCCACTGGGTCCCCCCTACACAGGGTGTTTCCATACATTTGGCTCCTGTTGCTACTCATCTCTGTGTTAAAAAAAAGAGAAGATGGCTGCAGCTGCATCTGGCCTCTTGTATGTTTATCGTCCTTCTGCACATATGGATTTACATTGCCAGATCCATCTGTGCTTCTGAGGCGATTCATCTCTTCTTGTTTGTTTACAGTATTACCTCACACAACATAAGCCTCTTAGAGGGTATTACAATGTCTAATGATTTATTTCCATTTAATGTAGACAGGGTGAGATAATTTTCCATCTGCCAGAGGGAAAAGTTTCCACTAATAACAGGATGATATTTGGCAGTTTTTGTTTGGTCTTGAAACAAATCACACCCAAATTACCTGCGAGCCAAAGATAATAAACACATAAGTATGAGTCAGGCACAGTATTTACCCTATCAAAACGCTTTCAAACACACATACTTGTCACCTCAATCTAAAGTTTCCACCTCGTGTCCCCTTCTTCTCTCCAGGGAGTTTACCGCTGAGGCGTCGGATGGATGATGAGGAGGAGGACATGTCACAGCCCATCTCGCAGCTCTGGGGATCGTCCTTTAGGGACGTCAAATACGAAGACCGAGCCTCACCGATTGCAGCCGGACAGGCCCTTGCTGCCGTCACCGCTGCCGTGCCCACGTCGCAAAGTCACAACAACAACAACATCAGCATCAACACGCTGCTCTGCAGCTTGCACCGGCAGCCTCGCATACCCTTTCAGGGTAAGGAGGGATGAGATATTTTGAACCAGCTGAAGTGATCTGGGCTTACAGATTTAGAAACTGAGTGTACAGCATTGAGTGATAGTAGTATAACCTCATCCTATTAGTCAATCTTTACTACAAAACAGACATTGAGTGATAGTAGTATAACCTCATCCTATTAGTCAATCTTTACTACAAAACAGACAAGCCTCGAAATTAATTTTCCGTGTAACTGAGAGATTCCCTTGTAGCATAATATGCATGCTAAGAACTTGAGAAACATCCCATTCAAAGAAACTGTCTGTTTCTGTGTAGTAGTTTTGTTTATCATTATAATATAATTTTTTCTAAATATGTCATTAGCCTCAAACCCCAAATTTGCAAGTTCGTGGAAAAATATAAAACAGACAAACAGTAATTTCATACTTACATAAAGTAACACTAATATGTCCATTGGTGTTTTTTTTGGTGTTTTTTTTAATCCAATATTGTTTTCCCATGTCTAATCAAATCAGTGTGACATCACCCTAATTGAATTCAATGAATGTTAAAGTAGAGTGTTGTTTGTTTGTTGACCCAGTGTCAGTGTGTGAGAGGTACATGTTGTTCTGGGTTTAAAGTCATCAATACATAATCACCATGGACTGTTATTACCTCGTCGTTCATTGTAATCTAACCAGTAATGGGTGTCATGCACTTGGCTCGGTGCCACTTCTTCTCCCAAACACAGTCCAGGCTGCTCACTTTTCTTAGACATATTATGGCCCTGTGTGAGGCAGAATAGCGAGGCATTCTGCACACATGATAACACATAAAAACAATTGTTTTCTCTCCAAGTGGCATGACTGCAGAAGCAGAAGAAACTCAGTGACACAGCCCACAGAAAGGCGGCAGTTCACTGAGGCTGTTGTTGATTTAATAAGGTGTTTGAGTTTTCCGCCTACCATCACTCTCTCTCTTGTTTGTGGACTCTTCAGTTGTACTTCGAGTGCCTACCTTGTAATTTGTCCTGCCACAAGAAGATCTGATAAAACCTGTTTGGGTTTGCCAGCATTAGGGCAGCAGTTTAAATTAGATACAGAATATTTGACCAAGCTGGCCAGACACAGCTGTGTTTGAAGCCATTAATTGTAATCAAGATTGTTTGTGTGACACTAAGACTGAGAAGGTTCAGAGAACACCGTTCTCTGAGCCTGTTCCCTGTCTGCTCTAAGATCAAAAAGGAAAACATTAGTTCTTTTACTGAACTGAAACTGACTTAAATTGAATACTGCTGCTCAGTGATGTCTCTTTGCCTTGTATTCATCTTGGCACTGACAACAACAGTTTCTTAGTATGATAGACACGAGTTTTAAGAAGCTTGATGTTTTCCTTTTAGGCAACGCTGGATTACGCTCACATTTCCCCGCTCAGTTTGAGCCTATGGAGGACCGGGGAGAGAGGCAGATTGAAGAGGAGGAGGAGGAGGGCAGAGGGGAGGAAGATGACAGGATGGCAGAGAGGCCCGGGGAGCAGGCAGGGGTGAGCGCCGAGGCGCAAATTGGCCGTAAACTTCGGGAGATCGGAGACAAGTTCCAACAGGATCACGTTGAACTGGTAAGCCTCACTCCCAAGCAGTGAAGTGGAGCCTTAAATGGCCTTACACTTCATACAACCGGCTTTTGAGCTTGTATGCACTGTTAAGCACAAAGTGTTAAAGTATAAACAACATGAATACAAGCAACCTTACATTACCTCAAAGTATAAATGGATAGTCAACCTACTGACTCAGTTCTCTAGAAGTGAGCAAGGAACACTTGATCCAATGTGCTGCAAGGACTTAAACTGTATATTGTAGACCTCAGATCAAAAGGTTGTGAGTTACGTGTGAACTATTTATGCGTTTCAGCTTTTACTTGAGGAGAGACACGAATCAAAGCTACCTTGTGCCAATTTGTGGCTCACTCTCGAGAAGAAAGGGGCAGAACATTTAGCCAGCTGGATTGGCCACAACCCACACTGGATAAAAATAACTTGTGCAGTGATTCAACCACTTTCTTGGCCACACTGAAGGAAAAATCATAACTCTATAACTCTAATAAGGCATGATTTAGTAACTTCATACAGAATACTAAAACTAAGAAAAATACATGCATACAACTTATTTCACTCTCCTTTGGGAAATAGAAGACCGTCTCAGGAGCACATTTTCTCACTGTTAATATGCTGATAATAAGTCTGGGCAGAGGGTTTTGGACTACGCTGCCAATTCTGTGTCACAGTAGCGGTCATACCTTGTCATTTACGGTCAATAAGAATAAAAGGGTACATTTCCTGGTCTGTAAAACGAAAAGAAAAGAAAACAAATGAGTGAAATCCATGCCCCAATGTGTTTGAATGCTCCTGATGTTTTTTGGAAACAGCAGATGAAATAGCCCTCTCTATTTCTGACCAGTATCCACCATGAAAGCAGACTTTTAAATTGAAAAATGTCTGTTTGTTACTTGTGTCCTTAACCTGAAAGCAGACAAGAATCTTTACATACCACATGTAGCATGAAACAATTTGGGACTTGTGAAGGCTTTAGGGATGATGAAGGGAATAGAGCATGGAGGCTCACTGTTTGCAAAGCTCCCGAGGGGAATAGTTAAGCACATGTGCCTTGTGTAGTTCATGATGTGCAGTTAATTGTGCGTGTCAAGAAATTTAAAAAAAGTCCTCATGGAAACATGGCAGGAATTATGTCAGAGTCTTACAGATGCCATTAGACTTTATCTCAGCTGTACCTTGAACGCAGCAAGGATGACAACATGTTTGGTATCACAGTGTGATTGATAACAGGTCAGGCAGCTACTTGTATCAGTGTTTAAAAAGCAGTTACCAGTCTGAATTTGCAGCGGTCACGACCATGGACTTAGTTAATAATTACAAATATACTGGGAGGGACAGTTCTTATCTGCTGCTGCCGTGACTGTTTTGCCATGGGGTCTGTGTTGACAACAAGGTGTGGTTGATAAGTTTTGAAAAGCACTTAACCACTTATGTGGCTAATAGAGTAGGAGAGACTCGACTCGAGAAGGAAACTGAAAGAGAAAAAAAGGAAGACAAATAAAAAGTGAGAGATAGAATGGAAAAAAAGTGATATATGGTTAGACAGCTTGACAAAGACTTTACTAAAATTGAGGAAGAGCAGGTGAGATCGATGTGACTGTCACGAACAGGAGCGAGCGGCACGTCTGTGTCTAGGTAGACTTGGCCGGCTGTTTATATGCTCGTCTAAAAATAGAGTCTGACTCACACACTTATAGACACAGTAACATGACGGCTAGCCACAATACCTCAGTTGTCCCGCTGACTGCCTCAGTGTGTGTGTGTCTGTGTGTGAGTGTGTTTTGGGTTGCGTGTGTAACTCTGTGACAGAGATAAGAGAGAATTTTTTTCTTTTTTGTCTGTTGTCTGCGCTCGGGCTGGTTTTTATCCTGCAGGATCTGATAGTGCCTGTAGTAGGAATATTCCAAAGGGATAATGATCACAAGTGATCCTTTATGATATCCAATCACTTCTCTCTATCCTCCCTGCTGCTATTGTTAGGCTTTTTCACTTCTTTCTCCAAGCAGGAGTTTGCCAATGTGGGCTAATGTGTGGGTTTGTGTTTATGTGAAGCACACTGTATTTGCGGTTTGAGTTTTGACTGCTTTTGTGACCAATTAAATGCTAATACTTGAATCCAAGGGGAAAAAAAAGGATAACCCATCCTAACATTAAGTCAAAGAGCAAAAGTGCACATTGTCAGTTTCCTTAATTGTGCGGGACGCATTAACCTAAAAACGGCAAACAAAAAACACACTATTCTCCTCTGCCTACACAAATGAGAGCAGAAAGATGAGCCTCATGTGGAACAAACCAGGGTACTGTTTAAATAAGCTCAGCAGTGTAGAATTAAGGCAATTAAGGACAATTAGGGTTACATTTAGTGGTGCTGGTTCAATTCAGTTCAGTCTGCTAGTTCTGCATCAAATAGCCTGTGGCAGACTGTGATTGCTTGGCTGGTAGAGACCTTGATGGAGGGAGCAGGGAGAGAGAGAGATCGTAACAAGAATGCTTATGCAACAGGCTGCAATAGCTGAGTGCAACTGTTCAGAAAGCCAGTGGGAGCTGTGCAGGATCAGAGACGAGGAGAGGGAGAGGGGAGATAGGAAGGATGCAGCAGGAGTCCCTTCATCTGTCTGTGGTCCACAAGGGCTGCACACCCCAATAGAAAATGACAGAGCTGGGACAAGGCAGCTCCACGGGTGGGAGCAGTTTCAGTTTCCTTTGCTTTGTTTTGGTAATTATTCAGCTGACTTTGCTATTACAAGAGAGCTGTGATGAAATATGCCGCATGTCCTCTGAAAGCATTTCACTTTGAGCTTCTTGTTTAGAAGTTATCAGTGCAACAATTAACCAAAAAAAAAAAAAAACCTGAGGGGGGATGAGTGGCAGGTCCTGTGGGTTAAAAATGTGTTTTACAGTTGTTATCCTGGTCATTTTTTCATCAGCTTTTTTTTTTTTTTTTTGAGTCAAGAAAACATCCTAATTAACCGGTGTTACCTTTAATGTCTGTCTGGGAATGAGAGCCACATCACCGATACTGTACATTCTGCAGAAGTGTCATGCAGGATGTGCGTGTGACAGACATGTTTGCTAGACACAAGTTAATGTTGTGGAAACATTCAGTCTTCTTGGTCATATGGTTTTGGCTCACAGGGTTTACCACAGTTCACAAGCCTATACCTCAGAAACCTGTTATGACGAAATCAGATGGTGTGCATTGTTTCTCATAACCAATGAAAGTCTGACGAGCTCAGTGATTTGTCGTGTTGAAGTTTTAAACATCCAGCCCTCCTTCATGCTAATAACGTCATGTCTCCTGTTTTTTTTTTTTTCTGTCTCCTTCTAGTTCATGAGGCACCAGAGACAAAACCTGCCCCTCTGGATGCGTCTTACGATGGCTCTGTTTGGCTTTCTCTTTCCAAGAGAGGCTCTCGTGCCCCGCCTGAGAGGAGAGCAGAGATGAAGGGACTTCCTGCTGGCCCTTGCCTCGGCCCTTGTTTTCCCTCAGCAGAAACAAGGGACCAGACTTTTAGCGATGGCACTGTAAGATGGAACACGGGTTTGGATTTTGTTTTCTAATTGAATATGAAGATGAGATGAAGAAAACACTGGTCACCGCTGGACGGAGACTGAATACAATTTTTTTTTTTCTTTTCTTTTTTTCGATTTTTGCTGTTTTGTTTTGGTTTTTTTTCCCGCCTCTCCAAGAAGAAGCCATTGTGTTTGAAGAGATATTTTCGAAATATTTGTAAGATTACCTATTTTGTACAGTAAACTGCTCTTTTTCTTTGGTAATTCAAGTCTTGAAGGACCTCCATCAGTCCGGGGAATGCCTTATTCTCTCCTGCCACAGTACATGCTCTTTTGCATCAAGGATACCATATGAAAGAGATCAATTTTAAGATTAGGCCACTATTTTTGGCGAAACACTGTGGACGTGGACATTTCTGTGCTGAAGTTACTGACTTAAAACCTTGAGGACTCAAGGCACATTTCTAATTTATTCTCAGAAAAAAAAAATAAGCCCTGTACTTATCCTTTACTGTTCCACACTGGCTAATATGAAAATGGTTGTCATGACGTGGCAGTGTTACACACTGGTGTTGCACTGTTGGTCAGTTTAGATGCGTGTTTTATCAGCTTCCACTGTAGGCGTAGGGACATTATATCAATCTGTGTCTTTTTACTGGTGTCATCCATCAGCCTCTCCATCTCCAGTACCACTCATGTTATTAGAAGTGGCCTAACGACCCACTGTGGTAGATTCAGATCTTGTTGTTTTAAAGGATAAACGCATGTATACTTGAATTTAGGTGTACTGAAGATTTTAGTCGCGCAACTTCAAGACCTGACATCGTAGTCGTGATTAATCTTTCGATTTGCGATCATTTGTTTGTGGGAGTGTGTGCTTTCTGTTTCCAAAATGTGCAGTAATTGTGAAACCAAATAAGCACAAAGTCAATCAAGTCTCCTCTGTGGGATTATGATCAGGGAACTGGAAACAATCAGACAGCTGAAAGGCTTTGGATAAACTTCACCCTTTTCTAAAGCTTTTCAGGATTTCTATCTCTGGCTGGATTGACAATCGCAATTTTGCCCTTTGCTGCATCGTGGGTCGCCTGTGGGGGAGATGACATTTATCAGCATTTTAAGGGGGTGAGCAATATTCAAGCCAGTGGAAGGAAGTAAAATCTTAGGGATCAGCTGCATTTGCAATCAAACTGACATCCATAGAAGGACATTTCCCAAAATACAACTGTGCTGCCCGTGAAATACGCCTCTTTACAAATATCTTTGTTACAGACACATTTTGGGTTACAGAGTTACAGAGATGCATTTTTATTTTATTTCGCTCCAGGTGTAAATGTCTCAAGCACTGATTCAAGCCTGACGTGCTAATCACATGTATGAGATTTCCCAAGTTTAACCTCTTATTCAAGTGCTTTCTTTCACCAAACTGCCGGTTGTACATTCAGCTTCACTGAGAACTTAGTAAAAGCAGCTTCTGTACAGTTCAACAAAAACAAAAACATTTTTCAAACACACAGACACATCTGGGTGGAGGAGAAAGTTTATATATCCTTGTGCGACAACTGCTACGTTAGCATTTTGCAACGACACAGCCACTGTTTCTCAATGTAAGGTTTATCAAGGAGAAAGTCTTTGAAGACTCTAAATAAGATGTTAAAAATTCCTCATTCGATGTGTTATTTCAGTCTGTTGTAGATTCATGATATGAACTTTTGAAGACACTGATGGGTTTTTTTTTTTTCCTGCTTTATGTTTTCTTCAGGGAGTAGTTAATAACCACGTTAATCACACGATGCTTATTATGAGATTCTAAAAATCTGCCTTTGAGTGAGGACTCCATAGTTGTTTGTGGTTCGTGCCGCTGAACAAGCAAAGACGTTTCAATAGACCTGTTACTTTTTCCAAAGCAGTTTCCCTCGACACCAACGTGGAAGCGTGTTAAAGATTGTGATTTAATTCTTTAACTATGTGAGTAGCTGAACCAAAAGTTTGTTTCCTGCAAACACTGAACGCTGAGCCAATTCAGATAGTTGCGACGCACTCTCTGGTCTGCAGTCCAAAGCTTCATCCTCTCACTCTCCTCTATTCCTTAAACGTCATGTTTAACTACTCCCTGTCCTTATTGAGAACATTTTGTTTTATTTTCTTTGAGATAATTTATTCTAATTTATTTTGTGTGTATTTGCTCAGTGCTACTGTATAGATGCTATCTCAGTGTGTACAGTCCTTTTCTTCTCATTGTTGATGTGCATTCAGTTGTGTGTTTGATGCCTGTGTGTGGGGAGGTTGGACTAAAGCCATGTGCCTCGTGCGTTCTCACACCAATGGCTGTGAGTCTTTACAAATCACGTGAAACAACAAGACAATCAAATGTACAAAACGTGCCTTGTGAGTAACAGACCTGCCACATCATCATCATCAACCACTTGGCATAACTACCCAAAGTCACCGGTCACAGCTCTTGTTTCTCTCTGGCTCTGTGAGATCAACATACGATAGAGTTCGTCGTGCCTCGACACAAACTAAAAATCCGTTTGATCCCTCACATCAGCTCACGAGGCACAGGCTCAACCTTTTTACATCTGTCAGCACGAACGGTTTCACCACGCAAAACCTTCTCAATATCAGAAGCGACTGTTTGCAGTCAATGTGCACTGTAAAAAAAAAAAAACAACTTTTTTTTTTTTTTTTTAACCTGTAAACTGTATTTTGCGCCTCTCTCTCTTTCTACTCCTGTGCTGAACTTCCCCTCTAGATTCTTGAAACTTTTGTAAGATCTGTAATATGCTGGATCGGCCTAGCTCGTTTGGGTTTTTTGTGCTTTATTTTCTACAATCTAGTAGGGCTGTGGGTTTACATTTGAAGGAGGAATGAGCCACCATGGTGCCCAGTATTATTTGTTTGTGAGATGGGTTGAACAGCACACTCGGTCAGTTACCAGTCGCTGTTTCAACCCCGACTCTTATATGTTCAGCCTTCAGTGTCTTTAATATCAAATTTCTTCGATCAGTTTTTTGAATATCCGAGAAAGAGTGCATCTTTACTGTCAAGTGCTGTGATTTGGTGTTTTTATACATTAGACATGAATTTGACACAGCTATTGTTGCTATCTTTATAAAAAAAAAAAAAACATTTTTAAGCAAAAGTTTTCCAGACCTTTTTGTAAGAAGACGAAGAAAGAACTACAACAACATGACTTTTTTTTTTTTTTTTCCAATGTTGTGGCATTTTTAATTTTGGATATTGCCAAGTCTGCTGTGTCACTCTCAGTTCAAGGGCTTTTTCAATATATGTAAATGGAGTAAAAATGCATGTCCAACATTCCTGAAAAAAAAAATCTGTATCTTAAGGGTTTGAATGTAATTTAATGGAGTGAAAACCACAATATCTCTTTTAATACATGAACTGAACAGTGGAACTTATTTCAAACTCCCGCGCTGTGTGAACAGGGAGTTTGTTCTGTCTTCACATTGCTTTCTTTACGTTCAGAGTGGTCTCAAGGATTTCACATTCATGTGTCCTATGAAGTGAGACCCAGTCCAGATGTAGCAGTTTTTTATTAAAGCATTGGCTGTGTTATCTTTGGGACTGCTCTGTGTCTTCTGCACAGTTTTCAAACAGCGCAGGACATGGAGCGATGGAGGGACTGGAGGAGGACCAGGGATGTTTGTTCTTTTTCTAGTGCAATATGCTGTACATAAGAGCTTGGCTCTCAAAATCTTACAGTTTCTCTTCATTTCTTTTGTTGTTAAATGGGTACATTGCTGGGTTTTTTTTTCATTAAAACTTTATTGACAATTAAAATGGCTTGTGCATCATTTCCATTTTTTTTTGAGCACGCTCACATTTTTACTCTTAGCAGGGAAACAACATTACCAGTCGCATTTTTAATTCCTTTATAGTACAAACAAACAATGGTGTTAACACTGGTCGTTATTTGGAAGAAAATGACACCAGTTGATGGTAAATCCAGCAGAATCCAGGCAGTCAAAGACTGAACTGATTTCATACTGTTTTTGAGGTGACACAGTCAGTTCAGAAATGACAGATTAGCTGCATGTGAAAGAGTCAAAGACACCTGTGCCGTCACAGACCGTCGGACACCTGGATCATGTAAACAGGGAGCTGAATAACAAGGTTTCTCATTGTTCCATGTGGAGGTCATGTCCCAGATCAAAACCAGGATTGGACTTAAAATCTGGTACTAACGTCCAAACATAACTCAATGAAGCAGTAGGAATGGAAGTAAATAGTTCTCAGCAAGAGTCCTGAAGTAACCTGAATTTTTTAATGGACAGCCATTTAAAAAAATAAAAAAAAAAATGAAAAAAAAAATCACATGGTCCTTTTAATTCCCCAGAGAGTCATTTAATTGGATAAAAACATCTTCTGTGACCAAGCACCAGTGATTTAACCCCAGCAATAGTCCCTAAAAAGTGCTTTTAGGACGAACAATAGAAGCATTTCATAAGCCACAGAGGACACGATGGAGCTCAGCACTTCTTCTTTTTGCCTCTGGGGGGGAAAGATGCAACCTAACATAAACTGTGATTCACTTTTCTGTCACAGAGTCTCTAAAGCAACCCAACCCCAAGACCATCCCCCACCCCTTCAAGGCAGCTGCTTTTATGTAGACAAGGGCACCAAGGACGGTTAAAGGAGTGTATACATATGTGTGTGTGGGGCTGGGGAGCGGAGAAACGCATGGCCTCAGGAAAGCAGGGAATTCACGTTCTCAGCGCAGACTGGACCTGAACCTCATAAAGATGTTAACACACTGCAGCGTGCTGTGCTGCAGGGGCGAGCTGGTATCAGTTGATATTATAATGCGTCAATAAGCCGTTTCAGCTGTCACCTTTGGGGCATTTTTTTTCATGTTTTCACCATTGACGCAGACAGTACATGCTTGTTTCTGCTTTTGTAAACAGTGTGTTGAGCTAAGCGAGAGTCAGTGTACGTTTAAACACACTCAACACAAAGCACTTGCAGACAGGCTGCCTGCCCTTTATTTGCACAGAGCAACTTGTTTAAGAACACTGTGAGACAAATGACTAATTTTGGATTGTCAGGTTACTTAAAAGGATAATGCCATATTGTTTGTATTCCCAGAAGTCCTCAGAGTACACCACACTGAATACCTAATGAGATGCTGCCGGGTTGTTGTTGTCGTTGGGTTTTTTTTTTTTTTTTTGGTTTTTTTTTTCACTCTCATTTCTAATTTCAGAATAATATGATGCCCTGATTTATGTGGGACATTTTCCTTTTGCCTGAGCAGTAAATAAAGTAGGGCTGATTCAAAAAGACATCAGTTTTTTGTTTGTTTGTTGTTGTTTATCTGTGTGCTGTTTGCAAAATTTCACTATGTGAAATTACAAGCAGAACAGTAAACACAGAGTCATGATGGTTTAGAGATGAAGAGTTGCCAGGGAGGATGATGTTTCTTCCCCACAGTCTGGAAACCAGATTGTTAGAAACTCTTTGCAGCAGGTTTTATTAAAGCTGAAAAAAAAACACACACATACATCCCAGAATGCACAGCTAACATATCCAGGCTTTACGTTCCAACCACAAAACAGGCTCTGTATTCCCCCCTGTAACCTCCCACCAGCTGGAGTGAAAAGCCTGGTCCCCTGAGACTGCTGGTAAATACAGACAAGTGTGTGTATGAGCATTTGTGTGTGTCTTCGGGGAGAGAGAGAGGGAGGGAAAAAAAAAAAGAAAAAAAGAAAATGTGCTTGGCTCAGCAGTTTTTTGCACACAGCCCTGACAAAGACCTCTCTGTTCTCCTGGCCAGTCACTCAGGGAGACGCCCTCATGATAGCCCCGGTGCCTATCTCAAGGGTCACGCCTCAGCTCCAGCAGCAAGAGAAGCTCCAGTCCCTGGCTCTTTTTGTTTACCTCTGCCTTTTCTGCCTCCACACATTAACCCTTTGCTGTCTGACTGCAGCCTGAGTGATTGGTACAACGCTGCCAGAAAGGACAGACATTTTCTTTGCAATAATCAAATTTTTCTCTAAATGTGATGCGCACGTGTTTTCCATAGATGTCCACAGCTGGCTCTGTTGTCTTCTTTTACCATAAAACCACATTTCCCCAACATTTCTTTGTTCAGCTGTTTAAGGATTCTCCGTGTGTTCTGTGCTCCTGCTGCTGCTGCTGTGAACAAAGACAAAGTGAGAACAGAAACGAGCTTAGGATATCTGCCTAGTTTATGAATCCACACAACAAGCTCATGAGATGTATCACAGAGTGATGACATTTTAATTATCACCTTCTGAAAGCTTCCTGTGGCTAACGGTTGCTGTCAGGGAAGCAGGTAGACGGAGGTCGCATCCTCCTGCATCGTGAGTGTCAGCAGCATCCGATTTTCCTGTACGAAACCATCGATCTCCAATGTTTGGTGACAAAGTTTTTATTGATGCATATTCACCTTCAGATATACTGAAGGTCTGATGACAATATCACAGAAAAACAAGAAAACATCTATAAAGTTCAGGAAGTGTCACACTTTTTCAGTGTGACAAAGAAAAACACAAGGAGCAGAAATGTGCGACATTTGAATGGAAAAAAATAATAACAAGACAAAATTACAAAATACAGTCGGTGTGGCTCCATCCTCTGAGAAAAGGAACTTCCCGACCGCAGAGAATAAGTCCTGCTGCTCTGAGAGGGCACACATGTCAGGTGTAGCACTTCAGCAGGGTGTTAGGTCAAAAAATGAACGTTGGTACAGCTGCAGCCGAGGAGAGGCTCTGGGGAATAGCGTGACTTCCTTCATAGATGAGTCTCTGCTCTGTGGACCATGTTATAATAACTGACTTGCATCCAAACACCTACCTGTGTTTTAGAGGTGAGAACATCTTTGCACATGTAAACAATCCTGCAGAATAGTGTTGATTAAAAAAAAAATTGATATGAAGCAACAGCATTAACGACCAGTATGGTCAGAAAAGCAATTAGTGTGCTGTGAATATAGCTACTGAAGCCAAAATACACATAATTCAGTTTGATATCCTACATAGTTAAAAAAAAAACAAAAAAACAAAAACAAAAAGACTTTAAACCCTTTTTCCTCAACCTGTGTGTTTTTGTATTTACCACACAGTCTTTACTGGGCAGAAAATGTATGAAGTCAAAAGATTTTGTGTCACAGAAATACCAATAAATAATGTAAATGTCTAAAGTGATCTCCTGAGGAAAAGTCTTTTGCTGCTCAAGGTCAATAAAATTCATTTTCTTGTTCAGTGACACTTGCATACAGCTTAGCCGATGCTTGCCAACACTGGGTTTGGGTTCCACTAATCCATCTTAACATTCAGATGCACTCACCACTTTTTTTTTTTTAAACCAAACCTGCAGGGCCACAAGTTATTGTATCATGACAAAAAAAAAGGAATCTACATAAAAACCCAAACACAATTTACCATGAATCACGGTTTCGCGGAGAATAGGTTTTGCAAATTGGCTGCAGCGTTCCTCAGTTACCTGGCTCCGCTCTGACTGAGCTGCGCTGCCTTCACTTTACAACCGCAGCCCCTCGTATACACACACTGCACCACCAAATAAGGGTGGGGAGCAGCCAATCCATCTCCTTGGGTAATAAAAGTTAAATGCAGCCCGTGAGTCGAGACATGCCTCCAGGGGGGGAGAGACTGGGTGCAATGGGCGTCCACTATTGTCTCTGTCATCTCGGGCCTGTATCAGGGGAGGATAAACTACTGAGATGATAAGTGGGTATTTATATGGTGGTGACTGCTGTCTAATTCAAGACAGCTGAGTGGTAAAGGGCTGCAACAGATAGTCAAACAGTCTCTGGAGACTAAAGAACAACCTCTTTCTCTCATGACGTCTCTGTGTCTCTGGGATAAGGGGAAGAAATGATAATTGGTAATAAAACCATAAAATATTTTATACGCTATGCTACACAAAGCTATCACACTGTGTGTATTCACATTTAAAATCACTAAGTGATCACAGGTGATAGAGACAGATACAATATAGTATTGTTCATGAGAGGTTGAACGTAAATTAATTAATTAATTAATCACAATCTGTTTCAACCCCCTCCGGCTCAGGTTGAGGAGGGCTCGTCAACACTCGGAGACACCGGTAAAAGTTCAAATCAGTTCACCTTTATTAAGGCTCAGAAGGTAGAAGCAGACGAAGGCAAACAGTGGGCGAAGTCAGGGCATGACCAGTGGTCGCTAACAAGCAAGGGCAAAATTCATAAACAGTCAAGAAAGGCTGGAAATCTACAGTGTGCAAAGCACAATACGCAATCTGGCAGGGAATGAGTGGATATGGGGTGGTATAAACACTATGAACTTTGAACTGGGAACAGGTGAGAGGGTTAGCAGTAGAGTCAGGTAGCTGATAGGCGGGATAGCCAGGGTTAACTATTTCAATATGACTTACTTTACATCTCTATTTCCCTTGGTTCTCATGTCCAAACACAGGTTTCTCTTTGATATTGAATTTGCATATGTGGTCCCCGCTGTCTGTCATTACCTGAAAGAGCCTCTTTTTATTTTTTAAATTTTTCTTTTTGCAGATGATTACACTGAATCTCTGGTGTGTCCCTTCCCGGAAAGTTTTGTTTATGACAGTCTGCCCGTTGGATGACAGTCAAACTCTGATCATTGTGTTTGTTCTGCAAACAAACCATGAATACTTCCAGAAACCTGAGTTGCAGTATCACTTTACACAGTGACATAATGGCTTGGTGACACGGCGCCTTGCGTGTCAGGTACATGTGTGATGTGTAACTAATTGTGTAAGAACAGCGGGGCAACAATATCCAGCTTACAGTCAGCCTCTGAATTACAGACGTGATGAATTAGCTTTGTAAAATGCAGAAAATGAGTATGTGAGTGTTCACAGAGATGAACTATATGCAGGTAGTGAAAACGCTGCATAGGTTTTGCTGTGCTTTTCAAGCAGTACATGTAGACAGACAAGATATTTATAGAAAGCATGGAGCAGGAGAGAGGAACAAAGGCACTGACTGGTTGACTTATTGCAGGATAAACAAGAATCCACTGATTCTCCTTTGTTGTATATGACAGCGTTTTGTTTTGTTTTTTAAATATACTGTTTGTGCAGACGATTAGCACATTAAAAACGCAGAGTACTTTTGTATGAAAGTCCTGTTTTTGTTGTGTTGTTGTGTGAACGTTTAGGGTGTCCATAAAGTGTAAAGTCTTCACCTTGTTTGTGTTTACGTTTGGCATGGTTAATACTCGGCAGCCAGAGGAAACAGTTGTAAGACGCCGCTCCAGCTCTGACGGCGTTTTGTCAAGTCTGGGAAAATGACCCCGGTGAGGTCATAGTGATGTCATCAGGGTTATCTCTGCTTGGGCCTCTAGATGACAAATTTTATAACAGACAAACAATGACTCACACACTGGAAATGTTGAATTTGACTGCTTTGATTTCCAGGCAAGGAGGGGATACTGAAAGATGCTATCGAGCTGCATTATGGGAACTGTAGGATCCTGTACTGTAGGACCAGGATTCGAGGTTAGACTAAAGGTTAGACTTTGACCACTGTTTTATTAACCTGTCTGTCACAAGTCTCAGACAGTGAGAAAGACAAAATATCATGAGCACAACAAGTTTCTGACAACGTTTACAAAGTGTTGCAGACACTTTAAATTATTAACTGTAAATTATAGTGGTGTTTTTAGTCTAAGTTTCTCGGTTAGAGTTCATCTAAGGGTTGAGGGTAAATGAGGCTAAGTCATCATCAGGCTGTTCAGAAAAACACCCAAAATGTGCAAGGTAAACTTCTGAAATACAGTTATCAAGGGACTTTATACAAACAGTATCAAGTGTCATGCTGTAGAACAGCCAACAAGTGTAGCAATCCTACTCAGTGACCTGCTCTGGTAACAACAAATAAGTCACCTTGTATTGACCTGTAGCCTTTGCACACACTTTGGACATTTCTCAAGTGTGGGATGGTTTAATCCAAGCAAATCGGCTCAGTCACTGCAACGCTGCGATGGTGAACTGCATAATTTTTGCCAAAATCTGATCAGCGGTGTCTGAGATGTTGTACATAACAGAGAGATGAAGAAAGGAGACATCAGAACCGATCAAGAATAGAAAGCAGGTTATCAGCACAGAGAGAAGGCCAGGAGGAAAATAAAATATGTAAACCTCTGAGACAGATCCCAGAAACGTGTTCCGTGTATTATTTTCACTTCCTTCTTGCCTTTGCCATCATCAGTATCTCAGTGGTTGTTGTGTTTTTGAAGTGATTGTCATTTCTTACTGTATAGCTCTCCCTCACTGCCATCTGGAGCAGAAGTGGTCTATTAGTACTGTAATATGACGTGAAGGACAAACAATGTGAGCAGTCATTATGTCTTCCCTTAAAACACAGATCCTTTCCCTTCCAGTGTTTTCATTACAATTACCCAGCCAAAGTATAATTTCCTCCGAGTGCCCTGAAATATCTAAGGTCCCTGCATTAACTGTGGCCTTAAGAAGTCCATTGTAAACTTAAAAGAAAAAGAACTGAACGCTGTCCTCATTTAGTGCCACGAACGGATATGAAATATGACTTCAGGCCTCATGGGAATGTGCAGAAAAGGAGGAGGAACTGGGGAACTCTTCTCAAGCCAAGTTATTGTGTTTTATCAGTGTTTACACTGCAGGATGATTCAATGCAGCAATGGGTGATGAAAGAGTACATTAACAGTAAAATAATTTCAGTCTATATTTAAGTTAAACAAACATCTGGGAAACTATGGGGCCCTAATGTTGGGTGGATAACATATGGGAGAACACAGATCTGTACTAACGGTCCCATAATAACTGAACACACAACTGAAATTCAGTATAAAGAAATGAAATAACATCATAAAGACAACAACAACAACAAAAATCAACTTAATGAACTTCACAAAGAAGGCAGTTTTTGCTTTTTATCATCCCCTGAAACTCAGTGATGCATTGAAGTCACGTCACAGTGAGGGCAGTTTCAGCGCTGAGCTGTTCAAGTGAAACATGGGATAGAGTGAAACCCACAACTTACTTTTACTTTCTTTAAAAAAAAAAATAAAAGTGCCCGAGACCGTCTAAGTACAAGTCAAAATCAGAGAGGTTAAAAGGTCACAGAAACTGTTATTACCACCAGCTCGCCCCCCGTGAACACAAGCGTCTAGCTTGGATGTTGTGTGTGTTTGCACTCTCCAGCATTTTACTGCCCTGCTCTGCAGCTGGAAGACCAGGGGATAAAGGCATTGTTTTGTGTGTTAACACAGTCAATCCCACCAAGGTAAAAATAGTTCCCAGCTCTATTCTCTCATAGCAGAGCCAGCGATGGCTCAGCCAAAAACAATATTTGGACATGGCAGCAGATGTCCCCAAACAAGCCCAGTAGGACAGGCCTGTGAGGGGAACTTTTGGCATCGCCTGACTCCAGGGAGAGGGGCGAATAAGCTGGAAACAATGTGGTTTATGAGGACACTTGAGGGAAAGCACGAGTGCATGCTTGTATCTCAACTCGAGACACTCAATGGGAGGCTTAGATTTATAGATGATGAAGAACCCGCCTCTTTAAATGAAGTGGGGGACAGTTCATAGGGTTCGCCAACTTTTTCCCTGCTGTATGTGTCTGCAGTTTTTCTTTGATTTGGTAGCTGAGAGAGAGGCCTGTCCCTCTTTCCGTTGCAATCGCTTTGGTTTTTACGCTGCCGAGACAGAAAATGACAGGAAATGAGCACTAATGCTTGCACAGATCAGTGTTATCACTGTCAGATTCCCCAGCCAGTGAAATCCCTCACTGTTCATTTGTCAGATTTCTTAAGAGCCATATTTACAATGGTGTTGTACTAGAAGATCATTGAATAGCACAGCATTAGGCTCCATGGATTGTATGGAAAAACAAAGTAAAGCCAAGTCTGATGAGTAAATCACTTTCATACATATGGGAAGTATCATAAATTACTCATACATGTATCCAAGACTGACCACTACTACACAGGACACAAGGTTTTGGCATTAAAATGTCTCCTCAATGTGTCTTTGGTTTGTTTATTTGAGAACAGTGAGCTGTCTCAGTGACTTTCCTTTTCCAGTTAATACTTGCAGCCTCAGGCACCACTCATCTACTGCAGCTCTCCGCAGAGCTCTTCCTGAGAGACACAAGCCTGACCCTGCGCAGTGCCAGTGCTTAGTAATAAGCAGATTTCCACAGTAATAAATGAACTGAGGTCAGGTTAACTCGTTTTGTTGATCACATTTTCTCTACTTTGAAGAGTACTTCTACTCACTCATAGCAGGAAGAGGAACAGTAAAATCTCCTCAGGAGCCCCTGCAAAACAGGTGGCGTGCAGTTTCAAATGTAGTAAAGTGATGCCAGCTGAGTCATAGTAAAGCTAAGATTAGCACTTACTAGCACACAGGTTTGGTGTGTTTTAGCAAGATTGATTTTTTTTTTCTTTTCCTCTCTTGAAGGGCCAAAACCGTGACCTTGGAGAATTTACGGTGTGGTCAGAAAGACAAACAATCATATCTGATCCGATAAAACAAAAAAAAAAAAAAAAAAAAACAAAGCAGTAAAATTGAATCAGCAGCTATCTAGCCAATGCACAACACAAAAGGCCCTGCTTTATGTACACACAACTAACTCAGTAGTTATTTAGTGTTTAATGCCCACGCATCAACTGTTTTGCTTGTATAATCAGCTGTTGTAGATAAGAGAAAGTGATAGTCAGTGAAACTCACAATGGCTCCAACTCCTGCAGCCAGATTGTTCTTTTTTTCAATAGTCTCACCCACCATTTGTCACGTCTTTTCTCATGACTTCAGGAGACACTTCAACACCCTTAAGAGCTGCGATGCTGATTTTCCATCTCAATCAGCAGTATCGGCAAGAGAGAAACCTACACCACCTCCAGAGACCATCAGACAATGGCCCTTGCATCAGTTTTTACTCCCCCCTCCCCTCCCCTCCTCAGCCCCACTAACAAACTGTGACCTGGACCCGGCACTCTGACATGGCAGCGAATCAAATCGACAAGCTAAGAGACATGAGTGCTACATGATCCTGCTCTGGCAAGCTTACAATGCCTCCAACACCACTGCCAAAATGCAGAAACAGCAGGGGCTGTAGGTTTCACTCGCCGGAGCCAGAAAAGACATAAAATATCTAATGTCTTTTATGTGCAGTGTTTTGTTATCCAGAGAACAAACCGCATTTCTTTCTTTTACTGATCCACGTGAAATATAAACTATTGAGGCAGCCTGGAATCAAGAGACAGATAATAGACTTGTTTTTCTTTACCCCGTCATCAACAGATCTAACCAGATGAACCAGAAAATTTTGGTCAATATTACAGGGCACTGCACACCGATGTTGCTAAACAAGACAGTGACATGCGCGACGATGCAGGACAGGTGAGGGGGGGGGGGTTCACGTCACGGTAGTTACAGTTAATTATAGAGCTTCAAACAGACAACACAAGCTGGAACACAATGATTTCCCGTTCCACAGCTGTGTCCATCAGGAGAAAGGGTGAGAGAGAGAGAGAGAGAGGAGGGAAGGAGAAGAGGCGACAGAGCAGCTCTCATTGTCACCTCACCGGGTTATTGTTCACACTCCTTCACATGCAGCCCTCTGCCTCTAGCTTTTTTATCATGTTGTGGCACGTGAGCTACAGCTGAGAGGTCCTTTCTCTATCGGAGGAAAAAGCCACTTGGCTGCCGCTGACTGAAGGTGAGGAAGGAAACGGTGACAGAATGGTCATGCGTTGGACTTCCTCTGACAAAGTCAGCCGAGCATTAAAACATTTAAACAGAGACAAAGGCCGTCAAATGTAGTGGAGACTGCAGGAATTGCAAAATAGGAAACATAATACAAAAAGCTGTGATATACTGTGCTACCAATTTACTTTTTGGTGGGCTAACAGCAGTTATGACTGCACCAAGCTGTACAGCATCTGTTCCAGTCTGGATCAGATGGTGGCAGCATGGTTCAAAAGGATTGCACTTAATTGCGAGTGTGTTTTTGATGTAACGTGCAGTGAACCAATCAGAGTGCCCTCTCCCATTCACGTCAAAAGTCAGGTGCACTTGCACCTTGGCTGGTTTTTCCAGTAAGTAGAAAGAAGACTTCTCTGCAGAGGAAACGAATCTGAGCACAAAGTGAAAGTGCACGAGCAGATCATCATGATGTGTGTGTGTGTGTGTGTATTTGCATGTTGTGCACCTGCCTATGAAGGTGTCATGATCAGCCCCTGAGGGGGCTGTTTTCTGAATCCTTTGCTTTGTTTTTCAAACTCTTTTGTGGACATTTGGAGCTTTTGGACTCTTGTTTAGGTTCTTTAGTTCTGTTAGTAGTTCCGGTTGTGTTTCTTTAGTCAAGCTACTCTTGTTTCGGGTGTTTGAGTTTTGGTTGTGTATTTCCTGTTTTATTGTGAAGTCTTAGTCCCTAGTGTATCTGGTCTTGTTCTACTTCCTGTCTTTGTCTGTTTTCCCTCCTTTTGTGATTGTCTGCCCCGCCCTAATTGGTGTCACCTGTTGCCCATTGCCTTGTGTATATAAGTCTTGTTGTTTCACTGTCCATGTCAGTTTGTACCTGTGTCGATTCTGTTGCTTCTGCCTTGCCTCCCTGAGTCAAATCCCTGTGTTTGTTCCTGCACCTGTGCCTTGAGTTTGTTCCCCCCCTCATGGACTTACCTTGATTGCCTTTGTTGGTCTGAAACTAGATGTAAGATGGAGCCAGGTGTAAGTTGATAGGGCCCATCATCTTGTTTATTCCACACACTGTCTAAACTAAAAAGTGCTTGCTTGTGCTTGACTGCATTGTTCTAATAGCAACGCCACAGAATTCAAATAAGATTCAGTTCATTTAGGTTGCCTTCAATGAGCTTGTTAATAATACCAGTAGCCAAGAAATGTCTGGGATTTAGACAGCCCAACTGCGGCGTAAAACCTGACACATTAGTATTAGCTTCAGCTGTTTAAATAGGCTGCAGCTGAAACATCGCACCATGTGAGACTTTTCTGAAAGAGGCCACATTGCTGAGAAAATATCCTTGTTATGATCTCCAGGAGTCGGAGCCATGCACTGTGAGCTACCAGACAAAGTCAGACTGGTCCAACCACTGGCCCTGATGTTGACAGTCATACAACCCATCATGGGCTCTGGTTTGTTTCAGAGGAGACACAGCAGTTTGGCCCGCCTCCAGAGGAAACAGCATCTGGATTTTTGCTCTTAACGGGCTTTGCTTAATGGTAAAAGCGCTGAGTATGATGGACTGTGTCACCCTGAAAAAGCCAAATCTTAGTCAAGTGGACATCAGCCACGATGACAGTGTAGTGTTACAGAGTTTTGTTTTTTTTTAGGTAAGATATACTATGATAATGTATTTGAAAATGTTTGAGCACATGTTTAAAATGAATTAGAACAAAAATGAGTGCTTCAAGTGTTTCTCCGAGGCTTTGTCACTTTAGCATTTTCAGCTCTTTCCATTGAGTTATGTGACGTGAATATTTTATCCATTCTGTAAATATACTGTTTTCTGTATAACCAGATGGCTTCTCTGTGTGGTTAGTGTGTCTCTCAGAGGGTTGGAAAGCCACCATTTGAAACTCACGTCTGCCATTATTCACACTGCTGTTGTTGTAGTCTGGGATTGTACGGTTGTTCAACAGCCAAGACGAGCAGAAACCCATTATATCAGGAAGACAAAGGCAGCAAAAAAAAAAAACCCAGTTAAATCAAACAGGCTAATGGTAAAACTGCTGTTATGGGAAAAGAAGTCAATCGTCCCTCGTTTCCATCCACAAGGAAGGTTCAGGCTAAACAGCTTGGCCCTGTTCAGGCCTGGTAACGTGAATGCACCCAAGACAAACTGAGGACGACATCCGGACCACATCCAGAGGTGGAGGTGGTGGTAAACAAGGTATATTACAGGTGTGTCAAACGTGTGATTTGGTTTACCTGGAACACGCAGAGGAATAGACCCAGCCTGTGTTGATTTGATTTCTTCTTCCTCTTCCTTCAGTTTCCTGCTGACAAGGCACAGGAAGTGCATTGCTGTTTCCCACCCATTAAAAACATTTGGTCTTTGCAGACAGATGTGATATACGTGTTTATCTGCATACAGATGAGGAAGTGAGATCTGATCACAAGTGGTCACTCGAGAAGTATGTGAAACTGACGTGCTTAGAACTGTCCACGTGAGATCAGATATCGCCAGGTCTGAACAGGGCTAATTCTCCAGTTAGTGCCATCAAATATTTGCAGAAGAAGATGGAGCAACAAGGTCTCAAAGCCAATCTTTTGGTATTGATGCTAAGCTAGACTGAAACATGTCCTGACCAATATGATCAATATATATCTTGTTTCTTAACACACAGAAACAAAACCCAGAGAGATAGCAACAGAACTGCAATCAACACATCTTTTGATCACCATGCTAAGACACAGACAGCTAACGTGTGTGTCTGTTTGTAAGAATAAACACTAAATGAAAGCACTAAATGATTCAGTTGTTGTTGTTTGAACCTACTCCTAATAAGAATCTAGTGGTCTTCTGTTTTTATTTTTGCCATGACCATAAAATCCTAGCAGACATGTTATTCTCATAAATGTCTATGAGCATCAAGATCTATGAGATACAGCCTCTTTCTTGCTGAGGATGTGCTGCCATACGTCTGAATTAAGAGTTCGACTAGCTGTTCCCATCACACACTTTCCCACAGCTCGACAGACATGGCAACCTCGTGTCAGACACTGGCTGCTGTTGATAGGACTGTGGTTTTAGACATGAGCATTCAAAGGAATATATATGGATAGATGAAATAAAACCACATGCATTGCACATGCTGCTGCAGAAGCTGCTGCAGAAGCTGTTCTGGTCTTTTTCACACACACACACACACACACACACACACACACACACACACACACACACACACACACACACACAGATAACAAACCTACTCACACGGACATTGGTTTCACTACCAGTCTAGGTCCTCTCTTTACAGTAGAGTCTTTGTTTTTGAGGATGTTCAAGGAATTGTTTACATCTGTTCGGTGAATGCTGCCTCGTTACATCATCTAATCCAATGAGAGCACAGGGCTGCTTACAAAGCAAATTATGTTAAACAGTGAAACATAAAATGAGGCTGATGTGTTTGCTTAAGAGGGTTTGTTTTTTTTTTTCTTTTTGTTTCACACCTTCAGGACTTAATGAATATAAATGAAAAAGCATGGAAGTGAGAACTATCACTGGTATGACCCATTTGGCCATTTATCTTGTTTAAAACTCAGAGTCTTTACAGAACATGTGGTTTGGTACCAGCCCTTTCTGTTCCCTTTTTAACCATGCTAGTGGTGTGGCTCTAGGCAATGCTGATCTGTTGGTCTGTCCTGAAATATCTCACCTGCTACTGAACGGATTGCGATGGCATTTGGTACAGACGTTCATGATGAACCCCTCTGACTTTGGTGATCCTCTGATAGCCGTTAAATGGATTACAGTGTAATTTTCTGCAGACATTAACGGCCTTTTTCTTTTTAACTCTGGTTATTCCACCACTTTTCATCTGGTGTCCAATGCTTTGGTTTGTTTTCCTGGTTTGCTCTAAAGCTAGCATTGACTCTCGTCCCTAAATTTCTCCCATGAAATCATTTTTGCTTGAGCAAAACACATTTTAGGGAAAGCAGAAAGCCTCATTTACATACATTTATGTGCAGAATGATCAACTGTGGACAGCATGGTGGTGCAGTGGTTAGCACTGTCACCTCACAACAAGAGGGCTCTTAGGTTCGAACCCCGGTCCGGGCTCTTTTGTGCGGAGATGTTCTCCCTGTGCCTGTGTGGGTTTTCTCCGGGTACACTGGCTTCCTCCCACAATTCCCAAAACATGCACATTAGGTTAATTGGCTACTGTACATTGCCCCTAGGTGTGCGTGTGTGGTTGTCTGTCTTTGTGTGTCAGCCCTGCGATTGTGTGTGTGAATAACAGAGCTTAAGATAAAAACAGAACAAGATCCCGCTGACCAAAACATTGCTCCATAGTGATACTAGTGGTCAAAACCACCGGGTAAAACCACTTAGTTGTGAAACATTCAACACCTACACGCCTTGTTTTTTGTTTACCTGCACTACATTTCTGTTGCAAAATAGTTGCATGAATGTAATTCGTATGATGCACAGATGCCTCATGCTGTTATCTACGACATTCGCTGCATGACTGTATTACTTATAAGAGCCTCAATCAGTGCTACAAATGTGGCGTAAGTGGGAAATATGGTCACAAGTCATCAAGCGTTTCCCAGAGTCATAAACAGTCTTGTCAGAAACTGAAAATCTTCCTCATAACGTAACATCCTATAAAACCTTGTGTGACTCTTGTGACAGCTGATTAACATGGAGCTCCTTATTTGAAGGATTTTATTTCAAATCTAAATTACACCAGAGCTGACTTTTCCCACTGTGAGTCGGCCTTATTGGAAAAAAAAAAAAATTATAAAACTGCACTGACTGTCAGGACACTGAGTGATGGGGAGCTTGTCCATTTTGGCACAGGCTTAATTTGTGTGGAGAACATTAAACTTCTGGTTGCTCAGCAGTGCACAGGGAAACAGCCTTTGGCTCCACAGACACTCACAAAAGGCCAAAAGGGGAGCTGAGCAGAGCACACGCAAACATGAGTAATGACATCCAGCTGCTGGCGTGCACGCACGCACACACCTACACACACACACACACACACACACACACACTGTTAGTGAAACAACACAATTCAGTAGCCTGTAGATGCAAGAAACAACATAATCGTAGCTTTAGAGATTAAAACCAGAGTGTTTCTTCTGTGTGACAATCCCGGTGTTTTGTTTTACCTCTCATAAATGTTGTGTAACCAGAGACTGTCGTGTAACCAACACACACCTTTTAACCTCCTTGTACCCTCATTCACACACAAACTTGCTGCATAAAAGGTTATTTGCAAATGCAAATGCCACAGCCTGCCGCGCCTGGTTGAAAGCTGTGGGCGATGAGGTTTTTTTGTAGCATGCTGTGTTTGGCCCCATGTTGTGGTTGCCACTGATCACACTCATCTCTGCACTGAAAACGCACTGAGAGGCATTATGCCATCTCTTTGGTGACTCAGGTTTCAGTTCTGTTTACATAGCACGACTTATATATAAGCAAATTTCAGGTAATTACGTGATTATGAGTGTGTGCGCATGCACACAGTCAGTTTTCTTTAAAAGTACGACCGCAAACAGGAGCGTGTAGACTTGTCTTGATAAGAGACCTCACATAACCAGTTTCTTAATAGAGCTCAGACAGTCACGGCTTTCGGCTCTAATATAACACTTGAAGTGACTTCACTGTCCGTGGAGACTGTCCTAACACGGAGGCACAACATCTAAAGAGTTTCAATCCTTGTTATGAGTTTGTCGCTATCTTGAGGATAGTGAAATGAAAGCTGAAATGTGAGAACGCCTTTTCATATTTTCACTTTCCTTCCCTGCTTATTTGTTTTAAAGGGAAATTCTGGTATTGGTCAATGTCAATCTTATGCTCATATGTTATATGATAATAACCTGTTTGGGTAAAACTGACTCCAGCATGATCGCTGCAACCAGAAGAAGTCTCCTATAGCTTAAAAAAAAAAACAACTTTAATTTAGCAAAAATCGTGTCTTTGAGTCTGAAAGTGAACAGACAGTGTAATCCAGTGGGAATCTCTGTGGCTATTGTAGGGAATTGCATAGCATGACAGATTCCCTTTTCTGGTTTGCTGTACTCATGCACAGCCACTTGCTTTGTTTGTGTTGGTGTGCAGCATTGGTTCACTTTTGATTTAGCTTCTCTGCAGGCTAGAGAAGTAGTAAAAAGCCAACCAGCAGGAAGACTGATGGGATATCAGGGGTTTTTTGGAACTGCAGGTCACACGACATCCACTTGCTTTTCCTTATATACTATTATTACAAAAGCAATGTCTGTAAACAAGTGAAACAATTTGAGCTGTTAGGTCAAATAAAAATGAACATGTCTCCAAGAGCAGTATCCCATTCATGTGTGCTGGGAGTCAGCAGGAAGTCAGCTGGTGCTTCCAGAAAAGGCCCCAGAAAGTCAGGATATACTCAAAAAAAAAAAAAAAACAAGTTCATACGAAGTGACGCGTGACCACGTCTGAAAGCAGAAGTGTTTGTGGCTGTTCCAAACAGCCACACCTGAAGGTGAGTTGAAAGTCTGCCATGAAAGATCATTCGGTGCACATTTTTGTACTGTCTGTTCTGAAAGGCATTCGCAGCGTTGTTGTTGCTACACACACAAAAAGGGACAGAAATGGTTTCTCAGCTCCACCTGGCCATTTGCTGTGTAATGCGGTCCTAAGTGATGGATGGATTTTTGTTAAGTTACAGCCCAGCCGACATTAGAAAGGTAAGGGGGGAGGGGGTTTCAAACCATCTGAGAAGCACTTTGATTCGAGCATATTTACATGTCTAATGTTCATGCTCTTCTGGCCCATAAGCAATGAATAGCTTTTTTAGCAAACAGAAATTTGCCGTCAGTTAATTGACGCCAACTTGAGGTCAGAACTGTGCAGTTTTCAGTTCCGGCCATGATACGATCCAGACAGACTCCGGTTGTGGCTACTTTCTCTAAAATGCCATGTAGTTTGATACAACAGCTGCAGGGTCTTTGAGGGGACTTTCTCCTCAAAGACAGGTGTCAAGATGATTTCTGTTCAAGCTTTTTGGAAAGCTGTAAGGGGGTTGGGGGGGGGGGGGGGGGGGGGGGGGGGGGGGGGGGGGGGGGGGGGGGGGGGGGGGGGGGGGGGGGGGG
>JBBMJY010000011.1:11351198-11368667 GCA_037833715.1 Toxotes lorentzi
CACACACACACACACACACACACACACACACACACACACACACACACACACACACACACACACATACACACACACAACCAAAACAAAGCGGGATATCCTGTTTTTCCAGGGCCCACTCCTCCCAGAATAGCACAGCATGGCAGGCAGGTTGTTATTGCTCTTATCACAGCCCACATTATAAGGGTCTGTGTGGCAAGGAAACATCCCTTATTGTTTTCTTTCAGGCTTCCTTTCAGACTGAGGGCTGAAGTGGCCGAGACCCCGGGGCCCCCGAGCTGCGGGTATCACTGTCATTCTCCTCCTGCGCTGCCTGCCTCATTAACACACCGTATTCTCCATCAGCGTTGGCGGCTAGTGTTACACAGACCCCACCCCCGGCCTTATTTTAAGTTGCTGGAGCATGTGGAGGAGGGTGTATTGTACAAACATGTACAGACACACATAAGACAATCTCATCGACTCCCACTTTTACTTGCACAGTGGTATGCGCACAATATTTACCTGCTACAGTTACACAACGTCTAAACGGTCGACAGCCAGAGTATTTGAATTGTGTCAGCAATGTTTTAGAAGCTGAAAGTAAACATTATAGTGACACACAAGCAAACATGCCCCTCGTGCCTATGCAGTGCATATCTTAGTAAGAATCTCATGCACAGCACATTGCTTACACTCAGCTATGGTTTTTGCATCATGAACGCACACATTTGCACCCACACACATATGAGACACATTCACACATCAGTTACACCCATATCTGTGTTACTCCCCTGAGCACTTCTCACATCCACACACACTGATAGTTTGGTATGTGAAACTATCACGGGCTCATAACGAGCAGCTTTACACAGCAGCTGCTGCTCTGCTCATGTGTGCGCTGCTGGCACGCCTTACTCCGTACGTAAACCCACGCTCCAGGTATTTGCGGCATGCAATCCCGTCCAAGCCAGGGGCATTGTGCACATGTGCAGGGGTCAAGGCAAACTTCAGCAGAGGTCAAAAAGTCAGTAATCAAAACTTTCAGGTCAAAACTTTCAGTTGGAGGGCAAGTTGGGCAGAAGGTTTGCGAGAGGATGGTGCTGCAGCTACATTCCTTCCCGGTGGAGGGGCTTCACTCTCCTCAACAGTGTGTGAGAGTTTGTTCTGGTGGGACAATAAAGACTCAAATGTTTGCTCCAAATTGGATTGTTTCCAGTGTGCATATACACATTGTCCTCTAACTCTACATGCAGACATTTGAGGCTGAAATGTACCGTAACTCAGCTTTCAAACCATCATTGCATTTTACTTTAATTATCTAGTTGTATTGTGCAGTACAACATGGTAGAAAATTGAAGGACAAGGTTTTATTTTCTGGATTCAAGCAGTACTGCAAGTCAAAGCAGCTGAGCTTTGCATGGCAACATCTTTCATTACTTTTTTTTTTGTTGTTTGTTTTGTTTTTACCTAATAATCCTTTCATTTATTCCTTTGAGCAAAACTGAAGATCCAGACAAAACACACAATGACACAGAGTGAACACCTACGTATGCAAACTCTGTCCAAATACACTTCTGTGATAACAGGCCTTGCATTGAGCCCTGTAATTTTACAAGGTAAACATAAGAGAGTTTAATGTAAATACAAACAGACAGGTGCTCCTCTCTCACTTATAATTCAAGGTCATTATGATGGAGCGGCACTGACACCAAATGCACTGCTCAGTGAAAGATGTGCACCTGTCTCACTAACTGTCAGGGCCAACTGTTGAGGACAGACGGTCGTGGGAAAACTCGGAGGGCGCAGCACTGCGATGTTTTGTTAGTCTGCCTCAGCTGAGTGAAGAGATGATTTGCCAGCTGAGGGCCATGAGCTAAATTTACAGTCCAGTGGAGCACTTGACTCGCCAAATGTTCCTTAACTCGGTGTGTCAACGATCAGCGAGAATTTTGAGAGTATTGTTTGAAGGACAAATTTAATGAAAGATTACATCTGTTTAGGTTTACCTGTAAGCGCATACCTTTAAAAAGTGTCTTGACTGAATGATGGGAATGTTTGCCACCTTTGTTTGTATTGTATTATCATGTTTGATGCACACTTAATAATAAAGTATATTACAAATGATGATAATTGATGGACAAATTATGTTATGCAGATACTGCCAAATGTGCAACTTCTGCTTGTTATATATGTTACATGTGTATGTTAACTATTATCTTTGCTGTGGTTCACGAGACGACAGCTGACATGGTTTGGTACACCACGTCTCACAAGTCACCCACACTGTCTGAACTTGAATGTATTAGATATGCTTATCTCCATACTGAGCTCAAGTGCATGTGGTCCACCACACTTTTCGAGTGAACTGTTTACACATCAGCAGTGACATGTGATTTAAAGGAACACCAGAGACATTTTAAGGGGCTTTCACGTAAACCAACACCTGTAAACATGACACTGTGTGATCTTTCTCATTAGGTGAAGTGTGAGATCACTGCCAAATTTGTGAGAAAATATTACAATTAGACATTTGGTTTGAAGATGGCAGATTTACCATTGCAATTCTAAATAATTTTTCAGACAACAGGTAATTTATTTCAAACAGAGGTGGACAAAAGTAGCTTCTCATTTCTAGCCAGCATCTACTCAGTATCTCCAGTGTCTGAAAACACTGTCTTCGGTTGAGTTTTTAATATTTCCAGCTGAGTCATTTGAGAATCCTGTAAAATGTATCTTGAATACACACTTGATGGCTGCCTACATGAAAGGCTCGGGCTGCAGCTGCATGTCCCAATAAGTCAGTGACAAGTTTTGTATGCAAGTCACAGTCAACTGTGGCACTTTTGTCTCCCCCTTCTGGCAGTGAGAGTAAGTGCACTGCTGATGCATAGTTCTGTTTTGTGTTTTGTGCCAAACACAACATAACACTACTATCCCTGAGAGGCTTAATAAACATTGTGTGAACTCGTTGTCAAGGCTCGAGTTTAATGGACAGTCATTTATATGTGAAAGTCCCACACTCCAGCTTTAAGGCATTTCTTGCTGCCTTTGTTCTGTTGAAGCTTAAAGGCAGATGTGTGGGCTCATCCACCTGACCTGTGTTTTCAGTATCTGTTTTCAGTCCTGACACGTTTGAGAATCCGTTTGTGGCTGGAGAAAGTGTTTCTCTCACTTTTCGTTCTGTCAGGTCCATTCACAAAAGATGATGAGTCAACAAGTCAGCTTTGGCAAGAAAAAGCTGAGAATTTGAGTAATTCTGAGTAATTTTTGTAAGTTTCACAACTAACTCTCTAAATGGCTCCATCAACACCGGTTCTCTCCACGGATCCGACAGACCAAACGAAGGAATAAAAATCTTTAATTATCTGAACCAAAGGTTATCACATTGAAATGGCTGTAGATTTTTATGACAGTATCCCTTAATTGGTCAGGGTGCGGTGCCAAGGCTCAAAGTGAGAGTGAAGTAGTGAAGCGGTGCCAGCTGAATAGCCAGGCCACAAGAGGAAGGAGTATTGTTCTTGGCACGGATCGAAGCGACCAAACACCCAGATGGACTCCAACAGGCTCCAGCAATAATACACACACAGAGAGAGAATAGAGGTCACCTCAGGATACACACACAATAAATACATTGTGAAGGGCTGTCTCTTTTCAAAGATATTTCACTGCTTGCAGACCTTATCTACCTCAGCACACCAAGGAGAAGTACTTGGTGAACAATTAGTCTCAAATCTAAGCAGAGACCAAGCCCTCAAAATAGCTGAGCTGAATGTACTGATGAGGAGAGCTTTGACTGGTCTGATTTCTTCAATAGGGAGTTCACATTTTCATTTGCTGTTACTGCTTGAGTCTAAAAGATCCCTCTATCCCTTTATCCTGAACTTTTAAAGGAAGTGGTTCATGAAATAGTCAATAAATTACGTTAAAGCCAGTTTAATGTACAGATCTGAAGATCTCCACACGAACTGCCATTCAAGAAGTCAATCTATGATGTAAATGCTTGATAATATGTGTTTGCCATCAACAACCGACACATCAGTTCCGACTTGAAAACATGCAGCAAATTCTTCACACATGCGTACGCGTCATAAGAACATCACTTGAAAAAGACTACATAGCTACTCTATTAATCTCATCATAACGTGAATTAAACACATGGCTTACCTTTAGAAGTGTTGCAGGCAGCACGTGTTGGTGCTGTACCGCCTAAGAATGGTGTCCTACCACTCAGTTGTGCACATTTGGGTTGAGCTCCTCTCAGTTCCTTGCTAGCTAGCGTTTTTGTGGAGCATTGTGCGTCTGCTCTTCCAAACTTTTCTTACATCCATTTTCCTTTCAAAGTGCAACCTGATAGTCGCTTGCTTTCACTGAAACATTTCAGCGCCGAGTGTTCACCGTACAGTATGTGCTTATCTAGACATAATGACGACAGCTCAGTCAGTAGGTCTTAAGTCAAGCACCAGATAAATGAACAACTATACTTCCCCAAATGTGACCAGCAGCATGTTTTTCTTCTTATTTTTGTTTATATTTCATTTCATTTAGTGAAAAGGTTTTCACTTTTAATATAATAGATATAAATTAATCAATTAAACGCAAAGTTCGGTGCCAAAGGCTTGGCTGGTGGATGGGTGGTCGGGGCACAATAACTCATTTGGGTAGGCATGGCCTTGAATGCCCCACTGCACCGACTCTCCATAAAGTCAAACAAGGCTGGCAGCTCTGGAAAGTGTGCAGCTCATGCTCGTGGGACAGTGTGCAAACCCAAACGGTTTGATCTTTGCTCAGATAGTATCTGTATGTCAACACTTTAGCAGAATCACGTGATCATGATTACACAGCTGAATTATCGAATCCCACAATATGTACTTGTGGTACTAATGTCTAGACAAATGCAGACAGGCAGACGGACACATGCATGCAAACACAAAAGAAGATGTGCATGTGCAAACCGCAAAATGAGAAAGGTGCAAACTCAGTAGAGGGTGTGCCACCCACAGAAAATCACACATTTACCCACACATCATTCTAAAATGTTACTTTCATATTAATTTAAGCCAACACAGAACCTACTATAATATCTACTATAATGCTGTATTTGGGTATATTGAAAGTGTGAGCGTATCATCCTTGAATCTTTACTCTATAGGAGCGTAACAGAACTCCTGTGAATGAGAGAAATGTTTTCCTCTCTCTCCATCTCTCTGTCACCTAGTCTCTCCATCTATCTCCAGGTTTTCCTCTCAGGAAAACAAAAACCGCAGCAGCCATAGCGACAGAGAGCAAAAGGAAGACCTGGCCCGGGCCTGTCACTTTTGGAGCATCCTGATTGGTCGAGGCCCAGTGTGTGAGCTTTGTTGCCGTGTGGACGGCGAGGCAGGCAGTTCTCTGAGCGTTGCCGTGGACGCAGAGCTATCTCAGCAGTCCTGTCAGGGTGGATTTACACTGCAGGCTCAGAGCTGTTTTTTTTTTTTTTTGCACTCCTGTGACACATTTTGTGGCTGGATGAAAAAGAAACCTCAGTGTTACAGTTCATATTAACTTCCGAGTGACAGGGACAAAAGATCTGCTGATTTGATTCTTCATTGACAAAGGAAATGTCTGAGAGCTTTAACTAGGGAAAAATAGAGAAAATAGAGAGCAATGAGAAAGTCTGTTCTGAGTATGCACTTCATATCCTTATGCGTGGTAGTACACTTAATAAAATGTGAGGTTTTACACAAAGCTTAAAGTCCCTCGGATCACTTAGTGTCTCTAACTCTTAACTCAAGTAGAGTAGAGTAGCTGTACTCAAGACCTCCACATTGCTGCCTGCATATCTAATTTATTCAGCAATTCAAATAGGTCTGCTGTTGTCCTCACTGATGGCTCGTGCTCTGTTTGGAAAAACAACTAATCCAATATGAAAGGGGATATCATGTTCCCCTGCCAGAGACAGAAAAATGACAATGAGAAGTTGTCAGAAGGCACAAAAATTGACTCAGTGACTCATGTAGCAAATCAGCTCACAGAAAACACTATTAAACGTGGCATGAATCGATCAATTGATGTGAAACACTTTAAAGCAGTATTGGTTAATGTTTCGGCCACTTAAGGGGGTGGTAAACACAGCACTGACATAGTGTGAGTCCAATATTCACACACTTCAAGTTTGAGCTATGTTTTGTTTTTCCTTCACCATCTCCTGAGGGAAATATCCGGGGTTTTTTTAGCTGTTAAATCCTCCATGATATGCACCAACATTGTCTGCCTACTGTTTGGCACTGGGCAGGTATTACAACTTTTTGACAGATAACAGCTACCTGCAGCTGTAAGTAGGCCAAACAGTGGCGACACAGGACCAAAACAGTGAGCTAAAAGATGCTAAAATGCTCCGTAGCACTTTGTAGATTTGTTAATCAGGAACATACACGTTTGAAGGCATTTGCAGTGCTGGACGGTGTGAGCAGGGAGCGCACGCAGCTACGGTAAGCCCCGAGGGGAAAATAAGTGCCAGTCAGTGCACTGCTTAAAATGAAACTTTGTCACACACTACTAAAGTGAAGACTGTAACACAATTTGTCATCTATTTCATTTATATGGCCGGCATTTTTTTGTAACTCACAGCTAGGACATCTTTAATGTTTAAACAAATGGTACTGCGATAAGTGTCACTGAGTGGTTTAAGATCGTGGCTGGAGCATTAGCAAACTATAAACCACGGCATAGATGGATGTTTTGTTTTTGGTTTTTTGTTTGTTTAAATACAAGTATCCAATTATAAGTTTTAGTTCTCATCTATTCATCCATTTTTCATATACTTGTATCCTGTTCGGGGTCACAGAGGATGTTGGTACCCATCCCAGCATGCACCGGGGTCGTCGGTCTATCACAGTGCTGTCTTTTATACTTCCACTACAATAAAGTTCAGGTAGGAAATGGTGCAGATGTGAATCTGCTTTCAGTGCCATTGTTAGTCATCCTAGCCTCGTTTGTTATTGCCCTGTGGCACGGTGTTGAATGATGAGGTTAAAATACAGTGAATAACTACTGACAGTTGTTTCCTCTGTAGGAAAGAGACATACAATGAGTTCTCTGATTCTGTTGTTCCCAGATTGGGCCCAGATTGAGGTGATGACTTCCTATGACTCCGCTGACTCACTTTTGTCTGCATCGTGGATCCTACACTATGTTGATCCAGACCCTCTGTGTATGTCGCAAATAAGTGCGGATGAAAAGAGAAGAAAAACCACAACTCTCTCTCTCTCTCTCTGTGTTTTCACAGTTTTTCTTTTCAGCACTGCAGATGTGACTGATGTGATTGAAAATCACTGTTTCAAGGACAGTTTCTCACTTCACCATCTAATGCTTACTATAAATAGATAGATGATATGTCTGATGAGAAGGTTTTATTTTAAACCGGACAAACAGTTTTCACTGATCTCTATCACGTTGCCTGCCATAAGCTTCACTTTACTGACTTCTTCCTCTGGATTTCTTACTGTTTTTAAAATAGTCAAAGACACAGGCAAAGAAAGCCAACGCAGCACACAAAATATGGTCATATGGTGTAGTGAGTAATCCCACGCTGGTTTGGCAGACAAAGCCAAACATGATAGGCAATATTCTCCTCTTACCTTCCCTGTCCAAGACCTGCATTACATGTGCAAGTATCAGAACACACACAGGTATAAAAAGGTGCTACTTCCACAGTCCAATAACACTATTCATGGCCAGTATGATGAATGCACTTGTGATTGCGTGTTTGTGTCTACATGCACAGGCATGTTTCATACAGCTGCAGAGTGGCCTGTAATTACCTGCTAATGTGTCACAGCATTAGACAGAGCCGTGACCCCTAATGGTTGTTAGATTCCCCAGGGAACAGCCTGAGGCGTTCTCACACTGCATTCAAGCTGAACTTTCAACTCACATCAGTAACAAAGGATAATGGCCACATAGACACACACACAAAAATATACTCGACATTTAGACTCAAAAGCCCGTAGATACATAAACCCTCGGCTGTTCAAGACAAGTAACAAACGCGCAATTTTCTTAATCAACAGCTTTGTTGCCTAGCTATGTATGTACAAACGTTTTAGAAATGCAAAGAAAACTTATGATTTTTCAGGTTCCCATTGTTAAATCCATAGGCATCTATATCTACCTCGAACTTCAAAAACTTTTTGTCACCAAATCAAGAAAATCACTAAGTTGAGCAGGAACATTAGCTTAGCCTGCTTACGAGTCACTGTGAACAGCAGTACTATAAGGTTACAAACACTATTGACAAGCATCATAAAGACATAAAGGATGGTAGATTTCCTGTTTATGGACTCCAGCTAACATTTAAGCTTTGATAGCAAATTATTGCTTTTATATATTAGCAGGCCTTTGATAGTCTTGTTATCATTGTTCAGCTTAAAGAAGGCATTCAGCCATGATTTCTGCTTGAATGTTTTGTCACAAGCTAATGAAGGAATTCCCCGCTAAGTCCCTTAAAATCAGTTAAGCTAATTCCTGGGACCGTTCCTGGGGGGATTTCTTTCTGAACACGAGACCAGGATAAAGGGAGAAGGGCAACATTAGGACATAATGCATGGCCTCTCCTGTTGAACTTTTACTGTGTGATTAGGAATGATTTAAATTCATAATGATCATTTAAAATAATGACTCACTGATAAAAGCATGACGTTCATCATGGAAAAAGCAGGTTATAGTTATAGTTCTATGTCATCAGACTCTGTTCCTCATCATTTAGCACCCATAATCGCCCAGGGCTTGTCTAACCCTCTGAGATAAATTCAGCTCCTCAGTGTGAGCCTCCCTTCTCCCAGCCATCAGGTGTAATGTGTCTGACAGCTTTATTCATGCAGTAACACCAGCAGTGAAGTTCACGCAAAGGTAATTAATCTGGAAACCTAAGGCTGCCCCCCAGTTACAGCACACTAGATAGATAATTATAGCTACAGGCTTTTGGGGGTACGAGGGCAATGAAAGTGCTGAAAGACAGGTTTAAATGAGAGACTGAAAAGTTTAATTCTTTTTGTTTTCCCCTCCAGAGTTTCATTGTCTCCCTTAACACCTGCCCTTAGGAGGAATGGAGAATTATAATACTGTTAGAATAGCATGTAACAAGTAAGCACTCCGGTTTTCAATTGTATTTTTTTAAACAAATTATCAAATTGGGAACACTGGGGCAGGAGGTTTGGGGCAGAGCAGGGGTGAAGCTGTGCTAATGATGGTGCTGATAGATGATTTGAGAGGACAAGGTCACAGTTCAAACACGGAGGCTGGGATCGTAAAATGACTTGTTGTCTGCACAGTGCACAGCCATTCCGGATCAGCTTTCTACCCGTACTGCTATTAGACACAGAAAAGTCCAGACTTCCTCTAATGGCTGTTTGAATAAAGGTAACTGTTGAAATTACTGAGTGTATTTTAATCACAACAATTTCTCGAACAAAACATAGGACTACTATTTGACTGCATCAGTCCATGTTTAACACCCATAGACCAGTGGTAAGGCCTGAGGAAGGGTAATAACTGTTAAACCACTACTGTAAGACCTTAAGCAGATCATATGGGTGTTTCCTTCGCCATCATGTGTTTTTTTTTTGTTGCCACGATGTTAAATGCTTCAAAGTGGGTTCTGTGCTGAACATCTACTTTTTATTCGAAGGCAACCTCTACCGCTGTATTAATTATGATGGAAGCAAAGGAGCAACTTCAGTGATGTAGTATAAAGAGCGACATGAGGAGGAAGTTGGGCTGGTCGGATGTGCTGACAAAAGACAGCTGTTTGTTTCCCGTGTGAAACCAATGCCTAATATTGTTTCTCATGTCCATGACTGTTCCACAACCTTAACTGTGTGTATATCACTGCAACCATGACAACGAAGGTCCTCTAACTTTAAGGATGTATCTTTCTCTAAACCCACTCAAGTAGATCTTGTTCCTAAACCTAACCAAAATGTGAACGTTTCACAGCCTTAACCACGTGTTTATTATTTTTACCACGATGACGAATGTCTCGTACACGTGCCGCTGCTACTCTCCACACGCGAGATAAAAGACAAGACAGTTTGTAATGGTTTTACTTTTGACTCTTGAGTTGATACTCAAAACATGACTTATTTTTAGTAGTGACAGTAATTTAGCTAGCAGCCCACCCACCCTTAGTAGACATGTGAATGTAGTTGTGTATTATTTGACAGCTTTCTGGATCGTTTTTACGTTTTCCCTCTTGAAATGATCACAGTGACTAAACAGGCTTACCACATGGTAAGTAGAGCTAACGATCAGTTTAATGTTTAAGTCAACAGGTCACTTGTTGATTCCACAAATGAATTTTTTGTTGGCAGCTTCGACTCACCTGAACACGATTACTGTGTTCTGAAATAAATGCATGATTATTGCTGTATTTCTGGAGCACAATGACTCATTTATGGATGAATGGATTACAACAGTCTATAGTAAATCATGTAGTTAAAAGAAATTATACATAATAGACTGTAATATTTAGGCAAGTAGCGCTTAACCTGAAAAATATAGAAAATTAGAATCATAAAAGAATACTAGCAGCTACCAGCTCTTACTATTAGTGGTTTGTGGAAGTTTGAGGAGCCGTATCTGTGTGTTCACAGTGAGTCACTCACACTGAGAAACTTCACACCCACGACCCGTCTAAATAAATATTTCCTGTTGCAGGGAAAAGTCCTCCATGTGGGTGTAAGTGCATCTGCAATAAATGCAAGAACCAGAGTGTTACAGGTCATGCAAAGGATACACACATTGTAGGAAATACTAAACCTGTCAAGACGTTTTTCAGTAGAAAAACTATAATAATAATAATAATAATAATAGTAGTAGTGACAAGTTCAACACAAGGGTTGTGTTGAACTTTGATGACAGCCAGTAAATGAACACACCACATACCCTTAACTATGCACTGAAAAATAATTAGCTATCTTGCAGCCTAATAATGTACGCTTAATAAGATATTCAAAAGCAACATGTTAATTATTATAGGACTTTCAGTGAATATCATAATATCTGAACATTCACAAAGGAGATTAGTCTTATCAACATCGGTGATAAACTAGCTCTGCAGGGTATCTCATTGTGAAAGTTCTCCCTCCTTTGGTCTGCTGATGAAAAGCATGGCTCGGCATCCTGCTAATACTCTAATTAAAGCCAAACAGGAGCACAGCTTGCTCCACCACATAATCAGTCACCCCCTTCACCAAGATTCATTTTCACAATAGTGTGTATTATCTCCCTCATTCTGTCTTCATAAGAAGATTATTAGTTAAAATAGCCTGAACGTGATGTGCTTCATAATGTAGGAGGGGGCCGGGGTGGGTGGCTTCGTTCAAGGAGGTTGAATGTTTACTGAAAAAATACAACTGTTCTTTGAAAATCTAACTACACTAGATGACGATGTTAGTAGAATATATTACCTAAAGTGTGATTGCAGACTCTTATTTTGTATAATTCTATGAAATATTAGAGGATTCAGGACCTTAAGACCAAATGCCAACGCTTTGGAGGAATAAAACTGTCGCTGAAAACTACAATATAGGGAAAAGTCAGTGGCTGAACCTCTTTGAAAACAAAGAGAGTCCACATGTGTTGCCTATTCAAATGGGAAAATGCACTTGTTGGAGCCAACCAGCTGCAAATGCAATCAGTGGAGGTTGTTACACGACTCGGTGAGGCATGCCAAGATGTGAAGGTTTTTAACAGGCTTCAGCTGAAAGTGTCCTGAGTAGCTGCAAACTAAACCTGTCACTGCTATTGATTCAGACAAAAAAAAAAATTAACAAATGCACAAGTAACTGTGCACAAGTCAGGCTTGCGGTCTTGAGACTGGGGTCAGCCAATGTCCCAGAGAGAAAAGCATGGTGGAAATTAATGCACTTTTAATGTTGTAATATATCTGGAGCTCCTTTGCACTAAATTTAAATGTTTGATGCTTTTGCAATGTGCATGCATGTCCTGAGTCATGCTATAACAAGGTCAAAAAGGTCACAAAAGGTCACAAAGATCTTTAAAAATCCAAATTGAAGCATCATTTGAAAGAAGGACATAAACACCATGCAGAGATTCAAATGTAGCAAATTTTGAACAACTGTTTTATATTTTTAGAGAAGCAATAAAAACTGAGACAAAAACCACATGGTGGGCTTAAACCCAGAGGACTCTTTCTCCATTTTCAACACATCTGGGTCAGAAAGGATCTTGTACTTTGGGTATGGTTTGATCACTTTGACCTCCTGCACCTACAGTGCAGCTGTCATCAACCATGATGACACTTCTTTATCAGATGACTCATGGTAAATCATTGCCTAACTGTAAGCATCTTTACTTACCAGAACAGCTGTTAAGAAGGAAACATGTGAAAATGTGGTATTATCAGTGTCTGGTTTCCTGTCAGTTCTCATTAACACAGCAAGTTGAAATTACTTGAAATTTTTATGCCACGTTTTTCCACATAAACAGATAAACAGAGGCACCTGATGTTTTTTCTTTCACAAGACATAATGTGGTTTGTAATGTAACCACTGCATTTTTTCAGTGGTTCCCATGATGGTTGCTTTCTGTACTGTTCTGCTTCTGCAGTCTTTGCATTTTGATTTTATTATATATGATTTATTTTTAATTCTATGCAATGGCATTGCTAGAGCTGTTGCATTGTAAATGATCTTTTCTAACAGCCCTCTCTCAGATGGACTTGTCATTGGTTTGCATCTTCTTCTACACATAAAAGTGTTGATCCATTACACATATTCTCTCCAAAAATGGTGGTGTAACACATTTTTATTGGGCCTGCTGCGTCAACACAAGCCAAGCAATAAACAGAAAACCACAGATTTTGTGTGGAAAAGTGAGGAAAGTCAGAAGACTGCTTTTGCTACTTAACTGAAAGCTCATTCTGTAAACATTCAGTTAGCTTAAATGTAAAAGGAATGGTTCAACAATTTGGGGAATGTGCTTATTTGTCTTTGCCAAGAGTTAGCTCAGAGGTGGTTAGCTTAGCTTAGCTTATTTTAGCATAATGAGTGGAAACACGGGGAAACAGCTAGCCTAATTCTGCCTGAAGGTAACAACATGCACATGATCCCCCCCTTTTTTAATGCTTTGGCTTTTATGCAGATTAAGCAAACGTGATAGAACATTACTTAGGGAATGTGCTTATTTATCTTTGCCAAGAGTTAGCTTGGAGGTGGTTAGCTTAGCTTATCTTAGCTTAGCTTAGCTTATTTTAGCATAATGAGTGGAAACACAGGGAAACAGCTAGCCTGACTCTGCCTGAAGGTAACAACATCCACATGATCCCCCTTTTTTTAATGCTTTGGCTTTTCTGCAGATTAAACAAACGTGATAGAACATTACTTAGGGAATGTGCTTATTTATCTTTGCCAAGAGTTAGCTCAGAGATGGTTAGCTTAGCTTAGCATAATGACTGGAAAAGAGGGGAAACAGCAAGCCTGACTCTGTCTAAAGGTAACAACATCCACATAATCCCCTTGTTGCTGTTATGCTTTGTTTTTTTGTGCAGATTAAACAAACGTGATAACGTTTGAAGTCGTTATGCTAGGCTAAGTTAACTGCCAGCTGTGGCCTTTAGTGCACAGGCGTGTGCACTAAAGTAGTTTCAATCGTGGTTTTCAATCGTTCCAACGAACTCTCAGCAATAAAACAAATATGTTTCCCAAAATGTTGAACTACTTCTTTGAAACAAGTGAAAACCACATTTGTTCACAGGAAACACATCTGAGTGTTCCACTTATTCTCTGCATGCAGATAATTATGTTACTAAAAAAATGACAGTGTGGTTATGTTCTTAACAACCAGCTCGTATCTCTTGAAGAAGCTACCAAAACATACCCAGTCTGTGTAGGTGGTTGGTGTGTGTAAAAAAAAAAAAAAAAAAAAAAAGATAGTAGATTCAGGCATAAACAAAACATTGAGTATTCACAAATGATGCTGCTCTCCTGAGGGCCTGTTAATAATAAATGTAGATGCAGTGTTGTAATGAGACTACATGCTGAAAAGACCACTATCACTGAGGTTCACATATAACAAACTGCAAAGTTCACAAAGTCCATTCAAACGGAGTTTGATACTTTCTAAGCTGTACAGTTATCTAAACATGCTGTTAAATACAAAATCAAACCTTGACCTGTACTCCTGCACTCCTACACAACACAATGGTGTACATTTGAAAATGTTTCCAGCTGTGTAGCCCTGACTCATCCAGGCTCAGTGCTGCAGGGCCTGCAGTGAGACACCAAGCCCCTCTACTGAACCTCCAACAGGTTTGGCAACTGCGATTAGACCAGCTGTAAATCTTAATGGGCCTCCTTCACTTCCTTGCCAAACTAATGAGTAAAAGCTTCACCACTCAAATGTCCTGAGTCAAAACTGAGTTAACCCTTAAATGTCTGGGTCTTACTTTGACCTCAATCAACCTCTCTCAATTTCTTGACATGATGCACAAAACGAAAAGTGTAAATTCAAATAAGATTAAATTCTTGTTTATTTATTTATTTTACCACAAACAAACTTTGATTGCACCATGAAGTGATTGTGTGGTGTTTTTGTCTTTGCAGCAAACCCATAATTCCTATTGAACTCTTTTTGCTATCACTTTGGCCTGACTGCCTGTGTGTTTGTGCACACAATCTCAGCAACTGTTCCACCATTTGACTCCACATGCATGCAGCTCCTCCCTTCTGTGTGTGTATGTGTGTGCAGTATGAAAGTGTGATTGTGTGCTGACACCCAGCTGCAGCAGCTTCATTCATACAGGTGTCATCTCCTCCGGGAGAAGCCGGTATAAGGTTCCCGGACATTGTCAGAGCAGGTGCACTGAATTATCTTCTTGTGCATGTCTTTGTGAAAACTTTTTTTTTCTGTAACCTACTACCTTTCTGTCCTTTCTTTTGCCCCTTTCCAGCCTAAAGGCAGGATCTTGACTTATCCAAACTGTAACTTGACACTAAAGGAGTATTACTTTCCTTAATGGTGAATGTGTTTCAAAGTACTTCACTGTGTCTCTGGGTCAGGAAGAGACAAGAGGCCTCAGTGGGCAGAACTATCATCAACACAGCACATGCAGTTGAAGAATATGTGGAAGTTAATCAGCTGATTCACAACTGAAGCATCTTAGTGTATGACAACATTTCAAAGAAAGGGGAAGTAGAATTACCACAATTCTCTGTATGGGTGTAGGGGGGGCCCAGTGCCTGCCACAGAATAGCAGATTTGCGGTCGCATGTGTGCAGTACAGATGCTAACTGAATGCAGTTGCATTTGGAATTTACATAAAATTTCTCAGAGCTGTCGGTTCACACTGTGCTCTTATCTTGGGATGTTAGCAAAATTTCCATGCAAATAAGGTACACGTTACCTGGAACATTAAAAAAAAAACAAAAAAAAGTATTCAAACTAAAGTACAGATGGAAATAACTTGTGTTTCTAACAATATAATACATTAAATATGCTGCCAGTGACAGAGCATACAAAGTAAGAAATAGTCTTAGAAGAGGTCGCACATCAGGGCATCCAGATAAAGTTTACTCTTGCTTTTGTTTTTATATTCACAGTGGATCTGCCAAATAACACTGTTTAAACAGATAATGCTTCAACTTCATTGCAAGGCTACACTGAATGGTTAGCCTATAGCTTAGCAGGAAGACTGGAACCAGAGTTTAATGGCTAGTCTGGCCCTGTCCAAAGTTCAAAATTACACCTGCCAACACTGTACCCTTTGCATCAAAATGAGCCTCACAGCATGCAGCAGGGCCGACTGGCCGTGTGTGACAGCTCTGTGCAAGAGCTGGGTTTCCTGTGCTGATGGATGTTGTTGCAATTCCATTGTTACAAGGGTCCCTGCAGAGGTCCCGTCTCTGCCTTGATCCAATTAAGCAATAGGGAGATGAACAACAATGGCAAAGAGCACCTTTCTACCCTGAGCTGAATTTGTTATTTGTTTCTGCTGTACTCCAGGGTTTCTACTGGAGGTATTCAAGGTTGTCTTTCACTTCCCATTGAAAACAGACTAAAAAGGCTGTGTTCTTCACACCTTCAATCTAATCCACTCCTGCTCACCCTTGAAAATAAATGGAAAGTACAGTACATTGTGATGTGGATGACAAATTACTGAGGTGACAATTAGGTTCTGATATGCGCACATAGTTTCATCGTGATTCACTTGGTTGAAGCACAAGTGTCTATCACCACATAACGTTGAATAAAGACTTTTTTTTTTTTGGTAGAAAAGGTACTACAATAGCGATAATATGGCTGATCATTGTTGATGTTTCTAAGCATCAAACAAACATAGACAGTCTGAGCAAAGCAGACAGAGAGACTGGGCAGGCAGCCGTGTCTGAGAGTGTTAGATACTTGTCTAGACAGCGAGTAAGATCCTTCCCGTCATTGTTGCTTGGCATTGAAAGGCTGCAAAACAGGAAATAATCTCTGAGGGAAAACATGCAGCTACGAGCATAAGAAAGTCAAAGGCACGTGCTCTGAAAGGCAGCATTCCAATGTTATTTTAAATTTCATTGTAACTGTGACACTGACAGAAGTGTCACAATTTTCTTTTGTGTTCTGTAACTTGCAGCATGAATTTGTTTTACAAGCCAATGAATGTTTTTTATGTGGCCCACTGAACCCTGTTTGTCCACGATGGGGTACAACATCTATGGTTATGTCCTTTTAATAGAATTAAGTCTAATACAGAAACCTCAGTACTTTAGGTCTATATTTTTTATGGTTAAATTCATTCTCTGACAGTGAGCTCAGATTAAGGTTCCTGTATCACTTTTGGACGTTGTTTATTGGATACATTGTTGAAAGAGGTCACATACTAGCGGGGGAAAAAAAACATCACCATGGTGTGTTCTTAATGGTCTCTAGCCCCATCTTGTGGATACAGCAATCAGATTTGAAACAACACTTTTGCTTCTGTTTGCTTTCCTTTCTGCCCATGGAAAAATGATAAACAATCTGACATTTATTAAGTTTATTTGTCTGATTTGTGTACAGTATTTGTCAACAATTCAAACTATATCTCTATCTATATATATATATACATAACTGTGATTTTTTTTTTTTACTATAATCATTAACGTGTATACACCATGATCCACTCGGGGGGGCCCACACAGTTAAAGTTGTATACAAATATATTAATAAACACATATCTGCTTACAATGACATAGTGTCATATAAACCATGGTTATATACTGCTTGTAAATGCTACCCATGGGGAAGTGAACGTGTTTCCAAGGTGGGGTTGGTTAAATCCTTTACTGTGAGTGAATTTCATACTTGATGAATGTTCATTACAGAAATGTTGCATCTCTGTTATGAAACTCAATGTTAATTTGCAGTGAATTATAAAAATGTTATCTGTGTATTTAGATAGATAGATAGATAGATAGATAGATAGATAGATAGATAGATAGATAGATAGATAGATAGATAGATAGA
>JBBMJY010000011.1:11385195-11443223 GCA_037833715.1 Toxotes lorentzi
CCAGGTCGGAAACGGAGCAGGTCAAAGCCCCCGTGCCGCTCAGTAGTGGGATCGCGCCCGTGAATAGACGCTGTAGTACAGCCTGAGTAATACAGCGGGACCCAGTCTTTTTACACTCATCCATACAACACACACACTCACACATCAGGTCTTTACATCGCACAACAGCTTCATCGCTGCTTCTTTATCTTCTTGGTCACACACAAACCTGCTGCTCTGCTTCTCCTACACCGCCTCCACCTGGAGGACAGCAGCTACTACACCAACCACACTCAACACTTCTCATCATGTCCAGCAGGTGGGTTTTATTTGTGTTATAATGTTGATGTTCTGTTTGACTTAAACGTGGCACAGTAGCAGCCTATTGTCAGCATTCCCCACACCATTCCTCCATAACTGATACTCGGTGTTACACAAGAATCAGAGAGCAGTACAAATGTGTTTGTTTGAACATTTCAGCTCTCCATCTCTGTCACTTACTTCTTCCCATTTGTAACACTGAAGATGGGTTCGTCCATGTCTCCCCTGGAGCTGAGATGTGATCGTTTGTAGTCAGACTTCATGAATTCTCAAGTGTCACTTCCCAGCAGCTGATGAAATCAGAGAGTTAAAGTCTTGACCTATATTTTAGGATTTATATTTCCATGGTGATCTAGATGTGACAGAATTACAGACAAAAAAAAAAGGATTTTCTTCTTTGATGAGGAGGTGTTGCCTCCTCAACATGCAAAGAATACAGCATTTAGGAATAATAATTCCCGTTTTATATCATTTTCAAACAAAGAAGAACCTATGGAACTTTCTAAGGGTGGACATTTGCCACCATGTTGTTTCCCAGATTCACAGGAGACCACAATCTTTTGTCCTGACATATAGTTGACATTCGTGGTCAACCACAAATTAAAATGGCAGTGACAAAATAACAACCGCTATTTCAGCTACAGTTCCTGCTCAAATGTCAAATATTGGTTATGAATAAATGTGTAAAGTGAACAATCATTGTAGCTGTATCTGATGGATTAAAATAACTTGTTTGTAAGGCTTTTGCCAAAAAAAAAAAAAAAAAAAGAAAGGAGAAAGCAAAAGTCAACTTTTCAAGGACTGGACTATACACATTTGCTAAAATGAGTCATGAATGGCCTTTGTTTTGAGGTGTGTATTTATTTGTGTTCAGCGCAGTTGCACTGACACAATGCATGTGTCAGTGCTGTTTGTTGTTTTTCATTTTTCATGTCAGCAGCACCTATATGATTCTTCACTTTCCCTCAATAATTTGGTGCTTATTAGAAACCTCCCACGGTCATTTCCAAGGAAGAGAGACCATAAGAGAGGGCATCTCTTCTTCTAAATAAATGGCCTTTTAAGGGTTTTTCCAAGTAAGTGAAGCCTGAAGATGAAGCGTGACTGCTGGTAAAAATGAATTTGAACTGCGCTTATCAACTGTCACCTCTACTAAATTTTCCTCAGGATAGATGCTTGAACTGTATTGCCTTTGATAAGCCGCTATCAAATCTTCTGAGAGATCATCTGAGCACCAGAATTTAAATTCTAAAGAGAAAAAAAACCCACAACTTTATCTGTTTTTATGAGACCCAGTTGGAATAGATCACAAATGCACCAACATTTCACTGAGATAATTAAACCAACAAAAACTTCGAATTACAAAAGCCTTTTGAAATGGTCTCAACATTTTATAAAGACTTTACGGTTTAGTGGAGTTTCTGCGCACCCCAACACTTCTAGCACGTTAAGGTCGTTTAAGGTTTAGAGATAAACTCAGATTGAGCCACATTAAGTCAAAGCTCTTGTTTTGTGTGTGCGTGTGTGTTTTTTTTCCCTCCACTCTATATTTGTACTGTATTGTTTCTGCGTCCTGGTTAAAGCAGAATTTGACTAATCAGCTTTCCTCTCCGTTCTCTCTTTTCTTTTTACAGACTCAACTCTTTTGGACAGCGTTAAATGCCAAGTATTAGAAATGTCTGGCCTTGCCCAAGCTCTTCAAAATTCCTGTGATGGTAGAACATGTTTTTGTGTGGGAGGACTGTTCTGCCAAGCAAAGCTGTTTTGGTCCTGATTCTTTTTTTTTTTTTTTTTTTTTTTTTTTCTCACAAGAAAATCTAGTTCTTGCACCACCAAATGCTACCTCGTGATTGGGGGCAAACAAGAAAATAATACACGAGTAAAGGGCACAGCAGATTTTAGAGTCGTCACCTCCTTGATTTTTAACCTGGCTTTTGGCGGACGTTAAAGCGCCAGTATGCATCAAACAAACACAAATGATTTCTCTGTTAGGTGCTAAAGTCATATTTTGAGAACACAAAAATTTAGTTTATTTCCAGTACGTTTTTCCCCCCACCGTTGTGTACACTCAGTGAATATTTAACCTCCTCACATTGTGCATTTTCTAGAACATTCCCCAGAGTCATTTAGAGTGAAAGACAATGAGGGATTTCTAGGTGGGGTTTTGGGTAGCCCCTTGAGCATTGCCCAATGCCCAGGCCCTTCACATTGCTTCACCTTATTGCAGCTGGGGTGTCGCAAGTGAGACAGCGTGGTACAGTTCTGGAAATTACCATGAAGCATGTGTAAATATTCACAACCCAGTCATCCATGGGGAGTTTAAGGATGCGCTGTCTCTTGAGGATTTAGTCGAAACATGATATTGTATGTGGCGGCTAAAAAAAGAGGAAGAGGGGATATCCGTGATGCCCGTCAAACACACATGGACCCAGACATACGCCCACATACGCAGACACACAGACACACACATCAAAAAAGGAGCAAAGTTGCAGCAAAGTTCATATCATGTCTTTTAGGAGAAAGTTATTTAGTCTTTAATTGTGAATGCTTTGATATCAAACATTCATTGCTACATAAATATTAGTTTTTCACATATAGGAAAATGGGTAAGTATTTGAAACTATATCTGAGACTGGTAATATCCACTTACATACTCATTCATGATTACTTAAACCCTCAATGTTATTTTTCTGGAGTGTACAAGATTACCTTATGTGCTTTAACTTTCCATCAGACATGTGACTTCCAGTCTAATGCAACTACCCAGATTCTTACCAGAAGCCACATCAGATACAGTTAATTAGACAGCTAGTCTCGCAGTGTATATGTGTCAGAGAGAGAGAGAGAGAGAGAGAGAGAGAGAGAGAGAGGAAGAGAGCATGAGCGAGAGTGAAAGAGAAGGAGGAGTGACAGAAAGGGAAAGAAAAGAGGGAAGAAGGAGACCAATTACTCATTAAGTCCTAAGCTAAGTTCTTCTCAGCAACTCGTTCTGCTACACAGACTCTCTCTCTCTCTCTCTCACACACACCACACTCACATACACACACACGCGTCTACTCAAAAACACAAAGCAGAAGTGGACAAAGACACACGGTTTCAGTCGTCGCGGTTGGCTATGGCTCAGGGCTCTGACAGCAATGACACAAGTTACAAGTCCCCGTCACCTGGAAGCAGGCCGGTGAGTACGCACTTCCATTTGATTTCTTCATATTGTACTCGGTTACCTCCTGTTTTCACTGAAGATGTTTATATGTTAAAATTAAAGCAAGGTTTATAAATACAAATCCTGTGAGTTGAACACTTCATCCTTCTCTTGAATCTTTGATTGGATGCAGTCTCTCATGTATATTTGGTGGGCAGAAACTCAGCCTATCAAAGAGACACTAGTTCTGTCTGAGCTGGCTCGTTTCACAGCTTCTCAGGGTGTTTCACATGCACACATGGGCTGGAGACATGACTCGCTTCAAGTGTAGGCTTTTGTGAATTGCGAAATTCATCACTTGTCCGTGTAGTAGCAATCTTTTGTTTTTGCACGTCCTCAAACTGTGAATGATTTAAGAGCTGCAGGGACAGACAGGGTGGTAACTACAGTATGTGCTACAGGGCTCTGTGCATGTGAGACACTGCCCATCATCCTCAGTGCTATCTAGTTTCACATGTGCTGGTATCTAGCACATTGTGACTCCTTTTCCTGCTCAAGAGCATTCTGGACGTAAAACATTCAAACGTTTTTTAATATATGTATATGCATGTTTTAAGCTGTGAAGCTCACTGAGTGTGGATGGAACAAATTTCCATCAGCATCAGTTGTTTTTGCATTTTTCAGCAAAGCGTTAACGAACAGCTCAGAAGACGTTAGATAATTGTTATCTCTTTGATGTACAACTGACTCAGCATTTTTGAAATGGATTAGTTATTACGATACCAAGAAAATCGAGTGTTCAGGACCTGAAACAGGGTGTGCGTTATACCTAACCGATGACTCAGCCACTCCCCTACCCAGCCCTTCACATTAGGTGTAATGTTAAGCCCATTGTCTGCCAAACTGTCATTAAAGTAGATGACGCCTCCATTCGCACATAATCGCGCAAGCAAGGGGCAGCACTTTTATCTTAATCAACAAGCTTATAGCGAATCCACTTTTTCAGGTTCAGGAAACTCCCCATGCCAAAAACATCAGTTTACCATTTGATGTTTGTGTAGCTGCACACACGCATTAACTGTCAGCATTTGTGTTTTGCCAGAGCTCCTCAGATGATGCGAAGAAGGTGATGCGGAGGGAGAAGAACAGGATTGCTGCTCAGAAGAGCAGGATGAGGCAAACCCAGAAAGCTGACAGCCTACACTTGGTGAGGAGACCTCTCTCTGTAGCATACACCATGCTCACACACCTGAACAATTTCACACAGACCTCTGCTTCTTAATCTTAAACCACTGTTTCTTAGTAAAGTACTGCACAATATTTAGCGGTACAAACAAAGCTTGTACATTTCAAAGATTGCTCTGTACACAAGCTGAATTTCTAGCTCCCATCAAAGCCATTATTTTGTAATAGTTTTATTGTAATCTTTTGAAAGTGCACACAGATTGGTGTTTAGCAGATGTAGCTAGTAGTTAGTTAGGGTATTCTTGCAAAATATGAAGTAATAGAGTGATATGTACACGTACTACTTACTGTTCAGCCTGAAGGTCCATGCCAACTGATCAGTTTCCAATCTAACTCCATGATATGTGGACATAAACAAACAGTAACTGTGTGTAATGCTTTTCTAAGTTCCCGTGCAGCTCTTTTAAGCCTCCGGGAATGGATTTGTACTATATTTACAAAATGCTACCTGACCATGTGGCGATGTGTCATGGCTTCTGTTGGGCTGCACACTTGGACGCAGCTCTGTGTGTTTGCAGAAGATTAAGGAATAAATTAGCACGTGTGGGCAATCACTCCCTTTTGCAGCTGAATCCAGCACCAGGGACTGCAGTGCTAATTCCGATGACAGGAGTGTGTTCGGGCTAGCCGCTTTGTTCATCACTCCCATGATCCTTTTATGCGTCTCAGTTCGTGTGATAGCTGGGAGTCAGTGTAAGGGATGACTCTGTCACTTCTGCTTTTACTTGTTTGACTCAGCATGAGACGAGTCTTTCTCTTCATGAGCTAAAACTTCAGAAAGTGTGCGAACATTTCTTCTGTCCTGCCTCCGAATAAGAAGACAAGCTCGCAGGTAGTTCTCAGTGAGAGGCTGCACATTTTCAGCTTCATTCACCCAACCAGTTTATGCAGCAGGTCTATGAACTCAGTGATTATCTTAAACATAATTGACTTCATAGAGTACATGTACATGTTGTCACCTTGTACATCAACCTACATTTCAACACACTGACCACGCATCCACTCCCTGTGTGTCTACCTTGTACAAGAAAATATGCTTTGTGCTGTGCTGCACTCTGTCACCATGATGCTCTCAGAGCAGCTGTTTCTATGAACTTTATCAGATGAACTGAAAAGATTTTTGTCCTTCAGAAAAGCCATACTGTAGGCAGTACATCCAGTGTAACTGATCTGAATTTGAGAATCTTTCCTGTATGAAGTATGTTGTATGCTATCAGTCTCTTTAAAAACTGTCAGAGTCACAGAGAAGACCACAACATATTCTGTGGCTTTCCTTTGTCGTCTCACTAGATAAACAGGAAGGTGAATTTTCCCTCTTTCTGACACCGTGCCCTGTTTCCTGTTTCTTCTGTAGTATTTTTTTCTTCTGTGTAAATGAGCTTGAAATTGTATGACGTGGGCAGGAGGGGAGAAAAAGGCAGTCACTTCTTGTAAAGAGCTGATAGTAGTGGGCTGTATTTGGCTAAGTGACGCAAGAACAGGGGTTTGCCCAAAGGCTCTATGACAGTAAGGACCCACAGCTCGGTATTATAATCTTTTGGCCACAGCTTGATGACCTTTTCATTACCCAAATGGAAGATTTCTCCTCTGCTATTCCCACACAAAAGAGAAAAAAAATGTATCAACTCTGACGTGCTGTTTGCTCTACTTTTGTTATCTCAAAGGTGATGATCAGTAATGAAGCTTGTTTTGGAAAATGTACTTACATCATCCAGAATAGAGAAAGGCAACTTTTTAGGTTGCTGCTTTGTGAAGTGCAGGCAGGTCATGTTGTAAATGCTTATTCGTACATTAACGTTGAAGAACAATGCCAGTGTTTTTGCACGATTTTTTATTTATTTATTTTTGCACTTTAACAACACACTTTTATACTTTACATACATACCTACTACAAATTCGATTTTTGTTTCATGTGTTTTTACTAACTGCCAAGCAACCTTTGGTCTTCACTCATTTCAGTATGGAAATAAAAACAAGATGAGTAGGCTCGAAAGTTACACGTGACAATGAAAATAATCTCCTTTGCTGAATATGAGGTAACTCAGAACAAAAATAAAAGTAGTATATTACTATTTCCACATGTTTAGCATTTTAGTCTACATTAATGCAAACTATTTTCCAGAGAGTACCACACTTCAATTTTGCAATACACATTTTTCTATGTATTACATAGTTTTTCCACAGTCTACATCTCTTGCAGATACCTGCTTTAGATAGGCAGTCCATCACCATGAACTCCATCCACTCTCTGCTTTTTATTGTTTTTGACTTATTATGCACTTGAAAGCAGAAAGTAGACGTTTGCCCCCACACATCACCTATCTACATGCTGATGCTCACGCCCACTGTTCTGAGTGGAAACTGACTGCCATGCGCTTGGAAACAGGACTGAGAGTCTAGAGCCATGCTGGCACCTCAGTAATGCTAGACTTAACCACATGGGTGCTAAATGCCAACATCAGCAGGCTCACATGCTCACAATGGTAATGCTAATGTACGGATTGTTAGCAGGTATGGCGTTTGCCATGTTAACTGCCTCAGCTGACATTTTAGCATGCTAACATTTGCTTACCTCTAAACGCAGTTCACCTGAGGCTGATGGGAATGTTATTAATGTGGCTGGTGTTTGGTCCTGCCTAAACCCTAAGTATTGGACAAATTTAAAATTTGACCTTATGATTATGGTGCTAGATGAAAAGTCGGGGGATCACCAGTCTTGCGAAAGAGGACATGAATAAGTGTGCCAAATTTCATGGGAATCCATCTAATAGTTCATTCATCCTCTGGAGACCAAGGATGTCTGTGTAAAATTTCAATCCATACAATAGTTGTTGAGATATTTCCATCTGGATCAAAGTGGTGGACCAGCTGACTGATAGACAAACACACATTTCCCTCCACAGAGCAAACGCATTCAAAAATAGATTAAAAATCGACAGTATTTTTGCTTTAAAATTGGACAGCGGAAGAGCATCACTTTTACGTCATCTAATTTGACCACTCTTATCACTAGTAAACGATATTTCTGCTCAAACCCGTCCTGTCCCTGTGTGTTTTCCAGGAGAGTGAGAACCTGGAGAAGGAGAACGCCGCCTTGAGGAAGGAGGTGAAGCAGCTGACAGAGGAGGCCAAGTACCTGTCGTCCGTGCTGAGCAGCCACGAACCACTGTGCACCGGCCTGGCTCCTCAGACCCCCGACCTCCTCTACCCTCCTCATCACAGCTACCACCACCAGCACATCACTGTACCACACTACCAGCACTGACCTGACAGACTAAGGATAACGCCGACGACGTGCTGCGAAACAGATGACTGACCTCAATGGAGAGAGAGACTGACTGGAGATGTATCTATAAATGTTGACCACTGAAACTGATCGAGGAGTAACATGACAGGCTGATATGTCTGCCACACAATGACAGTATGGAACCCAAACTGTAACATGCAGTATTCAAAACTATTTATTTTGCTTCTACTCATCTATTTGCTTTTATCTGATTGATATCAGTGATCCGTATGTGAACTTAAATGGCTCTATGGCTAGAATTATCAACCAGTCTATGTTTACATTGGGTGAAATAACCAACTTACTGTATGTTCAGGTGACTCAGTCGATATTTTTTCTGTAAATTGCTTCTTTTCAGTGTCATAGAGAGGACCTTCGTCATCCTGTCATGTCTGGAGATTGTTCATGCGTTTCAGTGTGTAAGTGTAGATCGATAATGCTCAGGACCTTTTTTTTTTTTTTTTGACAGATTTGATTGTGGACAAACAGAATGTAACATCAAGATCTTACATAGGTTTAGATGTACCCAAAAAAAAGAAAAACGAATTTAAAAAAAAAAGAAAACGAAAGAAAGAAAGAAAAAAAAAAGAAATGACTGGCTGTGAAGAAACAGGTATTCGAAGGGTCCTGACTTGTGTACTGCTTTTGAGTGAGAAGACCCAGCAGGGATATTTATTAAATGTAATGCCTTTTGGGTGATCTTTTCTGACCTTAAGAGAATTGTAAGACATGTGTTTACGCAGTGTTTTTCTTTGTCAGGACAGCAGGTTTTGTGAAGTCTGCACTGATGCTGATAACAGGACAAACCACCTGGGCGTTATATTTCTCTTATGAGAGTCCCTAGGTGGCACTGTTTACTTGTATGAAGGACAAAGTTACAGTAGCTTATGTTATAAAGCACAAAAATAATCTTTCTTGGTCTGTCCTGTGTGGGTTATGATTTACTTTTTTTTTTGTTGTTCTTGAGTACAGCTGACGCTTTTATGTCATTTTCATTTCTCTTGTTCCACAATTAGTGGTCCAAATAAATTACATGTTGATTGCAATGTTTTTAAACAAGGACGTGAAGTTGTAATAAAGTGGTATAATGGGCATATTTTACATATTTGATAAATTCTTCAACACACGTTAATAATATGTCGAACAGTGGGCATTTACTGGGGTAACGGTGTGGGATGTCTCGGTGCTGATCAGGAACTACAGAGAGAACAGTTTGTGAAACTCCGCCCTTGTGCCGGATTTGACCGACTTGTTTCATTATCCCAAGGCGGTTTTTAGGTCCGGGTGGAGGGGTCACAGCAGGCGGTCCTACACGTGTTGACACTCGGTAAACTCGATCCGAGAGGATCACATTCATTCACAAAATTATCTGAAACTGTAAACTGTTTAAAGTGAACAGGATTTCAGGCGCAAGTTCGACTACCAATCTAACCCGGGGAGGGGATTAGTGGATCTTGAGAGTACCGCAGAAACTGCAAGTTGTAAAGCCTTCAGTGCTGCCTTGTTTACTATTTATTCCAGTAGACTGCCGAATTGGAACAATAACGTTAGAGTTGAACGTCTCCTTTTACATGAAAACATGAAGTTGTAGGCGTATCTGTCCTCAACGGGACACTTTCGGAAAGCGCTGACTGTTCACCCATGAAAAGGGCGAACTTCAGCCACTTTCAGTTTAGGTTGCGGAGCGTTACCCCACAGCATTTAGGCGTAAAACGTTATACTCCATGAGTATACTGAAGAGACAGGTTTAATATGAGCGAGAAACAAGCGTTGGGACAAAGTAAAGAAAACGAGGATCAAACTAAAGCGGACTTGGAGAGCCATGCGAAGCTGGAGGCGCGTGAAGCGGCGCGGCGCACCGACGAATACAGTCAGCGGGACCGTAGTGAGGCGCTGCGACCCATCCGGCTGTACAAACGGCGCTGGCTGATTGTCTTCCTCTTCAGCTCGTATTCACTGTGCAACTCCTTCCAATGGATACAGTACGGCATCATCAACAACATCTTCATGAAGTTCTACCAAGTGGACGCCTTCACCATAGACTGGATGTCTATGATCTACATGCTGACATACATTCCCTTCATCTTCCCGGTGACCTGGCTGCTGGACAAGAAAGGGCTCCGGGTCATCGCGCTGGTGGCCACTGCGCTCAACTGTGCCGGGACGTGGATCAAAGTGGCCAGCGTCCGACCCAACCTGTTCGTCGTCACCTTCCTGGGCCAGTTCTCCTGCTCGCTCGCGCAGGTGTTCATCCTCGGGATGCCGTCGAGAATCGCGTCGGTGTGGTTTGGTTCGGAGGAAGTGTCCACCGCCTGCTCCATTGGAGTCTTCGGGAATCAGGTAGGTTGTGACTATGTAAGTAGGTGAAGTTAGGTCTTCACCTAGGTGATCACTGATTTCATAGCTCCACTAATCACTTGGACAGTCCCACATTTATTTGGCACGTTTGCGTAATTACGCACGTTCAGGCGAGCACAGTGCATCTCTCGTGCGTCCAAGGCGCAACATTGTTTACTGAGAATGCGAGAGGATGAAAGGGAGCAACACACAGCGAACCAGCTAATTTATATAGAACACTGCATGCATGAATTCTCACCGCAGACAAATTGTGCCAATGTAAGATGAAGACAAAACAAGTTCTCTTATCAAGTCATATACATTAAAATCAAAAGAGAAATAGAAAGTAGGAAGTCAAAGCCACTTTATTAATCAGCATGAAACGCGTGAATGATACATCTCTGTGTTTCTAAAAGGCTCATATTAAGAGAAAACAGTCCTCAGGTGGTCAGTGCCATGGCTGAAAAAGTAACCACATAAAGAGTCCTGCCAAAAAAAACAACAACTATACTGACAAATTATTTGAAATATTTGTAAATCAGCAAATACAACTGAAAAAGTGAGTCTTGAAGTTGTGAACAGATTCTGGCAAACCTGCTGTTCCACAGATTTTGGTCCTGGTGCAAGGAACACCTAAAAGATAAAAGATGGACAAAGGGCAGAACTATAAAGTCTGTTCAAGAACTAACCAATAGCCACTTGGTCTCACTGCAGCTTTTTCAAAGCTTTATTGGTTAGAGTCAAATAGTTCATAAGGCAAGGCATGATTTTTTTTTTTTTTTTTTTTTAGCCAGATCAAAGCTGTAAATACATTCAAAGTTACATCATTTTGAATGTAACCAACATGCAGTACTGTTGGTCGTAAATCGTTTTTTGTATTTTTTTTTGCTTCTACAAAATTCTCTGACTGTGACTTCTGATGGTCACGTCACATAAACAACACATAGAAACCTCTGCATTATGATGCTCATTTTACTTTCACAAAAATATATCCACACACACAAAGAAAACAAATCAATCTGAACAAGTGGCAGCAGCACATTTTAAAAGCAAGCCAAAGAGGAGACAGTGGTGCAACAATCAGCATCATGCCACTGTTAATATAAGCCCACAAGCATCAGATTTAACACTTTTCGAACAAACAACACTTGAGTCAACTTAACATTGACTCCAAGTAAATGTCACTGAAAAGTCATCACTTAGCACGAGGAAATTTGCTGCATGTATCCTAGAGCACAAACTGGGTCTTCGGATGAGGTTTCATAAGTTAGACAGACACTTGTAGACTGCCTATAAATCTTCTGGTGCGGCTTTCAGCTTGCAGTCTTTAGATATTTGAAGTTTTGCTCTTCAGAGAGATTTAACAATATTCAAACCTTCCTTTACTCTACTCCTATTAGCACCCGCATGGAGCCATTTTTATTTGGAGATATCTGAGTTTATTTCCTTAACATCAGAAGCATTTCTCTGTCATTTGTGTCTGAACTGTGTGACAAACAACTTTTACAGACAGATTAGGCCTCATTTTGGTAATGTCATAGGTTGTTTTATAGCATCCAAACTGTCTTTATATCGGCACATTTCATCATATCACCCTCTTCTACAAGAGGGCATAAAAGCCTGAGCCATATCTCAAAGACATCACATTCAAGGCTTTATTGCCACATCGATATCTTCTCGTTCATGGTGTCTTTAAAGGCTGGGATAGCAGTTACTTTCAAGCACAGCTGACACCAAGAAAGTTACGGTTTTATAAAACAACATAAACAAAATATGAGGTAGAATGTACATTTTAAAGAGCATATGTACAAAATGACTGGAGGAAAGGAATATCTTTTCTGTCATCCTTAACAGTACAGGGATCTGCAGGTAAACAATAACAAAGACATGGAAACATTAACCTTTCGCAGCAAACCCAAATCTTCCTCACATTCAAATGAGTTAGCTTTCACAGGAGACTTAATTAAAGTTCAACAGAGAAATATGTCTGTTTTCGTTTTCTGGGGTCACTGCTATTAGAGCATTTTACTAAAGAGGTAATACAGGGTCTAAATTGGTGGGAGTGGTTTAGTTAGAATCGTAAGAATTCCTAAAGTAACCTCACATGACAGGACTGAATGTAATAAATATGTGAGTATGTGGTATAGAGGCTCAGTGCCATCACATGCACTGAGCTGTGAATGGACTGAGGACATGAGTAAAAGCATCAGTGTGCTCACTCCCACTCTGGCTCTCAGGACAGCAAGCTGTTAGGACACAAGCTCCAAGATCTTAGGACCTCTCACCTCACACTTTCCAGGGGCCTGCTTTAGCTGAAATGCCACAAAACAATACTTTGAAAGGCAACCATGCAAATTCTGAACTCGGTGGTGAAGAATGGCCACGGTCCAAGGCTGCAAAGAATCTCGCTCCAGGCCTCGCTTCGCTGCAGTGGAGTCCAGGACCTTTAGGCAGAGCCATTTCCACTGGTTCCCGATTAGACGTTGAGGCTTTACAAGGTGACCGTGCAGAGCTGGTCCCGAAGCCTGAGACCAAACTTTACCATCGTCGCTGGTTCATGCTGTTTCTCTTCAGCGCCGTCTCAGCCAGCAATGCCTTCATGTGGCTCCAGTACGGCATTATTAGCAACATTTTCATGCGCTTTTACAGCATAGACGCTCTGGCCATCGACTGGTTGTCTATGATATATCTGCTCACATATATACCACTTATTCTGCCAATCCTCTGGCTTCTGGACAACAGGGGCATCCGGGACGTTGTCCTAGTTGGTTCAGCCTTTAACTGCATTGGCGCGTGGATAAAAATTGGCAGCGCAGGTCCAAACCTGTTCCCAGTCACCTTTTTTGGCCAGTTTGTGTGCTCAGTAGCCACTGTGTTTGTCCTTGGTATTCCTTCTTACCTTGCCTCAGTGTGGTTTGGAGAGGAAGAGGTTTCCACTGCCTGTTCCATAGGAGTTTTGGGAAACCAGGTTGGTCTGACTATCTAATTAATGTGCATTTAATTTCTGCATTTCTGCAGCTGGCGACACATAGAGAGAACTGTCTGACCGCTGCCTCTAGACTATGCAGGGCTGCACTGGATGCCAGAGTCACACTGGACTTCTAGTGTCTGAGTGTGAGAGGCCTGAGAGGATGATGTTAACTGTTTGCTGAAACGGTCTCATCTCTCTTTTAATTTGTTTGGAGGTTTAAATGTAAAAACATTCAGTCCCCTGTGTGGAATATGAACATCTATGTCAGATGACATAGATCATATTGTAATAGAATTGCACTTTAAAATGTTTCAAAACAAGTAATGGTTTCTAAGGACACACGCTGTGGTACCATTCAGTCACGTATGAGATTTAGAATATCAGCAGCAACTGTGGGTTAAAAGATTTCTTTTTTTAAGCCACCATGATTTGATGTTACTTTAAATACAATAAAGTAGCTCTTGGTGTGTTCACTTCTGAGCTGTTTTACTCAGCTCACTTGAGTTCCTTCTTTAACTTGCGTTACATGTGTTCATTGTCTCACAGCTGGGCATTGCCATTGGCTTCCTGGTGCCTCCTATCCTGGTGCCTAACGTGGACGACATGGATGAGCTGGCTCATCACATCAGCATTATGTTCTACATCACTGCGGGAGTGGCTACCTTACTCTTTATCCTTGTTGTCTTTGGTAAGATGAATGTACACAAAGGATCAGTCCATCCCAAAAACAAAACTACTACTACAAAACTCTACTACTAACAGAGCAAAGCGTGCAGCTGCCCAGGGCCCTCCAAAACTCCAGGTTTACTATATATAATTTCTGTCTATGTAACTGAATATATTGCACATTTGTTAGAAATTTGCTCCACTAAAGTGAAGCGACTCTGCTGGGTCTTCCGTCCTCCATCTTGTGACCGTTTTCTTCTCAAGGTTAATTTGACTAGTTTAACTGTTTTAGTTTATATTATGGTTGTTAGTTTTAATCTGTTTTCTAATTAACACAGAAGACCTGGCACAAGGTAGAATTATTCCATCATAGGAGAACTGTAAGGCTGGAACCGCTAATTATTTTCATTTTCAATACGCCTGGTGGTTATTTTCTTCAATAACTGATGGATTCTTTGTTCTAAAATGCCCATTATTATTCCCTGACACCAAGGTACATATTGCTGTTCCCTTTTTTGTCTGGCAAACAGTCAAAAATACAAAGATATTGAGTTCACTATCATAGAATACTAGGGAAACTAGCAAATATTCACATTTGAGAAGCTGGTCCTAGTGAATTTTCGCTGTTTTTGTTTTAAAAAAACAACTTCTGTCATTAATCAATCATCGGATTTGTTGCCAGTTTATTTACTGTCAATTGACTAATGATTAATAAGCTAATCTTTACATCTTTAGATTATTGGTTGGTTTCAGAAAGGCTGGAGAGATAATGAAACTGCCCAAGAAGGTTTGATCTGGTCATGATTTTCACTCTTACTGCTACTGTTATGTAGCCTTGCAGATAGTTGTGGTTTAATGCATCATAGTTTTGAGATGGGCATCAATGAAACATGTCCTGCTGCCCCAGTACAATGGAAGTGAATATATAAAATCGAAAGTTGTTCCATTGAAAACAGTTCACATTCAAGTCTGTGGATTCAAATGGAATTTCTTGCTGCTTTGTGCAGTGCAAAAGAAACTCCATTCACCTCCATCATATTGCAGTGTTGACAGGAACCTCTGTAGAAAAAAACGAAACGTTCTGCATGACTAGACACCATAAAGGGTGATAGGTTTTTTTTTTAAGTTTCGGGAGTTTTTGAATTTTCATAAAATGCAGATGAAACCAAAACTAATTTTACTGTGCCCATGTAGTGAATGATTTTTTTTTTTTTTTTTTTTTTTTTTTTGAATGGAGAAAGAGGTGAAGTGGTCAATGAAGAGGTTCACTGAGTGAGGGAGCTGTTACACCTCTCCACATTTTCTACTCCCCTCATTATTCTCAGACGTTTTGACGCCTTTCTCTCTGTCTGGATCTTTTTCGGCCAGGCCAGTGGGATTTCACTATTCAGTGGATCTACCTGATGATGGTGCTGATTTACAGCAGACTTAGGCTCTGACAAGAAAAGCACCATTGTGTCGATAAGAAAAGTGCTGACCTGCTTGTTTGCACTGACACAAAACCCTTCCTGAAGGGGAGACAAAAAAAATACAATTGTGGTGCAATTAAGGTCAGGAGAAATGTCACGGGAATGGGCACACGTGTACAACAGTGCTGTTTTGTAAATTCAGTGTTAGGTGTAGATATATCAAATAGAGAGGACCTGTGGTAACAGAAGGATTTAGCAATTTCTGATAGAAGGAAGTGGCATGACTTGACATGACGAAGGGGATATGAGCTGTCAGGGAAAAAAAATGCTGAGTTGCAGTCTGCTTTATATCCACTGCCCATGCATTTTGACCTCCTTTGTTTTTTTCCCTATAGTTCCTTAATATATTATCTCAGAGTTTCTGTGTTTTCACTTACACATTTAGCACCTCACAGGCTGCAGTTGCATTTGTTTTTCTGTCTATTTTTATCACTGAGAAATCTAGATTCACATGCCGTGTCATTTAGGGAGGCGTTAGATTAATAACAGGAGCGGTTAGTCAGAACACAGTAGAAAGTGAACCATGCTGTAAATATGTAGTGGTACGACTTCTACAGAGAAGACTGAGTCGTTCTCAGTTGCATGAAAACCAGTCACGTTGGGGGGAGGGTGGGGGCGCTCGTAAGCACTCCGAGACACAAAAGGATGCTTGTGTAGTCATTCCATAGTAGCACCATGCACAGCATTCAGACCGACTAAACTGTCATTGTTGTATTTTCACTATAGCCTCCTGTCGTTTAACATGAACCTTGAAATGCAGACTTCAGCTCATTCTCTGCTCATTTGGCCAGCTGCACCGTGTGCTATGTCCATTTTTGAATCAGGCGTGCTTACTTGTATGAGCCTGTGGCTTCAGACCTTTTTTTTTTTCTTTTTTTTTGCTTGTGACTCCTTCAAAGGAATCATTCAGTGCTTAGGGACATGCTCTAAAAATGAAGTTACAGCCAGAAAATGGTTACAAAATAATTTTAAAGCTCAGTAATTAACACATTATATAAACAAGTTGTTGTTTTACTAGGGAGTTATGTTGTACACTATACTTAGCAGGCGCAGTGACTCAACTTTTGTTTTTTGTACAGATTAAATAATAAATTAAATTTTTTTTTTTTACGGACCCAAGCTGTTTCCCCTTTTCTAATCTTTGTACTAATCTGAGCTAACCGTCTTGTGGTTCGTAATAACCGTGGTATCGATCTTCTCGTCTAACTCACAACTAGAAAGCAAAAAAGTGTATTTTCAAAATGTCAAACTATTCCCTCAACACAAAATATTTGCAACCCTTGCATGTCTGAGCTATGCCCCTCTTAGTCAATGGGGGATTTTCTCCCTTCAGATTGTTTCATTTCAATTATTTTTAGGGGCCCGAAGAGGTAAAATTATACAGTATTTCTAGAGAGAAGAAGAAGAAATTAGAAAAATCCATTAAAACCATCAAGCCAAATGTATTGTTGTAGAATTTGGATTTTTGTTGTTTTCTACCCTGGTTATCACCTTGCGACCTTTTATATTTATCCTCTTCTGGCAGTCTCAGTCCCCATGTTTGGAACCACTGATTTTATTTTATATTAGCGAACAGTGCCCTTGATGAATGGATATGGTAGAGATGAAGCATAAAAATTTGCAATTCATCCCCTTCGCATCGCTCTGTAGACAAAACTTTTGCTATCTAAAGATTAATCAGGGCACAGGTTCTTTACAACACATACAGACTTTCCTCCACTTTAGGTCATGTGATGGATGATACAGAGACGGGGATGTGACTTGTGCTGCTCTTGGTTACTCCAGCAAGATAATTCACACCAGTTGGCCGCAGTAGTTTCATGACACATATACTCACACACACAGCACACCCTCACACATACATGCAAGATGCCATGTGTGAGGGTTGTCCTGCTGGCTGGACCATCTGTAGCCCTGCAACAGGCCTGTGAGTCAGCAGGGCAGACAAAGTCCCAGGATTCAGAGATTTGCATAAACTGTGTGCAGAGAGAGGTGAGAGAAGAAGTTTGGCTGCTGCCTCCCTCTAAAAGATTTAACTGACAAAGTAAACCACAGGGACAGTCTGCATGAAGACATAATAGGAGTGGATTTGGCTGAGTGAAGGAGAGGAATCACCGGGTGTTAAAGGAAAATGAACATGCACAAAGCAAGTTTTTAAAAATTTACAAGTAATCAGTAAGAGCAGCTCCAAAAGCTATTTGAATAAAACTTTGCATTTCCCCTGAATATCAATGGCCACACATGCAGTGAAATAAAGCTGAGACCATGTTGTGGTTTAAATGACTTCTCCTTCACCACCATTTATAGAGCAGCAGTATCGAAGAGCAAGTTAGTTTCATGGAGTCAGTGAGAACTGGTTACTGTACATAAACCCTCCGGTCAGATTGAAAAGGCTGGCTCGGCTCCAAGAAGCACAGAGACAAACATCTGTGTCTCTCCATGAGGCCACGAGGCCACATGCTTTCACCGAGACTGACACAGGTCACATCACAGTTATCGCCCCGAAAGGTGACAGTGACCGGCTGCCTGTCCTTCAGCCTGAGAAACACTCAGTGGAGAACTATAAGTATATCTGCATCACATGTACTGCATGTTCATGTGGCCCACAAGGCACCAAAATGCTAAAAGTTATACCACATACATAAAGTGTATGTGGGCTCATGGCTAAATCTCCCTGATCATCTGTAACTTAAAATTTATATCTGTGCGCGCAGAGTTTGTTTTTTAATTTTGTTGTTGGTCTTTACATATGTCAGTCTTCCAGGAGCGTCCTAAACTGCCTCCGACTCAGGCCCAGGCCACAGCTCGTAGCATCCCACCAGAGCAGTACTCCTACACCGCCTCCATCCGCAGGCTGCTCCGCAACAGGCCCTTCATCCTCCTCATCATCACTTACGGTCAGTCATCACCACTCTACCCTCTAACAGTTGTTAGTCATATCGTCAGCGTTATCTCATTGTATTGACCTGTCCCACAGAAAACGGCTGCCCAGATTTAGGTAGCCTCTTGCACATCATCACACCAGCCCTGCACCACTTCAGTCAGTGATTCTCCTGGATAAATCACCGCCAGATTTCCAAGAAATCCTCAACACTCTCCCTTTAAAGTGTAACAAGCTTTATCTAATCATTAAATCTCATAAAAGTGACCTGCAAACAAGACATTAATTATTCAAATGCCCAAAGAGATGACAGTGAGTGTGTCCTGCAGGGTGCAAAGTTTGCTTATAGTCTGTCAGTGTTTAACAAATGCGTTTGATCGATGTGACCCAAAGGTAGAACATTTCATGAAGTGAAAGGACTTTGGAATATAAAACTGGTTTCTCTGTGGTCTGTAAAGTTTCCCTGGTCAAAGCAGCTTCGACAGCTGTGAGCAGTTTAAGGAAATGCTTTAACCTCCTTTAACCTTACTGTGTCATGTCCTGTGACACAATTCACGTGACTATTATTAGTGTGTGTGTGTGTATGTCTCTCTGTCCTTACATTGTCCTGCACTCAAGTCTCAGATTTACCTGTGACTGTTCCACTCTGTCCTGCAGGCTGCAGCTCCACCTGCCCCTTTCAGTTAAACTGAGCTGTGTCCATCTACATTTAAGAAACAGATTCGTTCTTCCACAGTAATATATTTTAACAAATCTATTTTAAGTAGTTTCCTGTTTAGTTTATGTTAGAGTTAACTTTTGTTCAAGAAAAAAACACTCATTGCCACATATCCTTTCATAGAAATCCTTGGTCTGGGACGGCTCTCTGTTTTGGAAACTAGTTTGATCAGGTCCATTGGACACAAGTGAAAACCAAATCCTTCCACTGGCCATGTTGCAACATTTAAAAATTAAGTTGAGGAAGTTAGCTCTGTGCTTCCTTAACGGTGTGAAAAGGTTTTTTATGGTTATTTATGTCCTGGTCCTGGGACTTCCTTTGACAGTGTTTCCCGACCCACAGGTCTGAACGTAGGTTGTTTCTATGCTGTTGGCACCCTGCTGAACCGCATGATCATCGAGCATTACCCTGTAAGTAAACACAACAGTGATTTGCTCAGTGTTTCTCTTGTATTCACCTCCAGTGATTCATACAACCCAAAACTCTCATTGCACATCCTGTAATTTGCCATTTCAGGACTTGAAAAGTTGGTTCAGTTTTTATATTTATATTCACATATTGGCAGTCTCTCCTATAACCTTTAATAACCTTTCAGTATTGGTGGTAACAGCCATGCTAATGGTTAAATTTCATAAAGTAGGAATCACAGCTTGCTGCTGCTAAGATATGTGTATAATTTAATGGAATAATGTTTCCTTCTGACGCTTTTAATTGTCCATTAACCAGATGTCTGAAGGACATTAGAATAATATAGAAATTCATTCAAATTAACACCTCGACTCCCCCGTGTGAAATGCTGTTTGCTTCTGAAACTGCCTTTTCCTCGGTATGTAAGGTCGTAAGGTCACTGACCTATGTCCTGTAATCCTTTGACCTTTCAGGGAGAAGAGGTGAATGCTGGGAGGATCGGTCTTACCATTGTCATTGCGGGGATGGTCGGCTCCCTGATCTGTGGCATTTGGCTGGACAGAACTAAAACCTACAAGTAAGGCAAATGTCGAAATTTGAAAGGGTAAAAAATTGAACGCAAAAAATAATATCTTTTGACTTATTGATTGAAAGTTCAAAAGTTTATGACTCTGCCTACACACAAGCTGCACAAGCTTTGTTCTTTCTTGTTTATTGTCTTTCCACTACAGATCTTCTTTAGTGTTTGTGTGTTAGCAGTTGGGGATCTGTCTGTCTGTTTATCCAGGTACAGCTTGCTGCTCTAACAATAACCTTTGTGACCTCGGGCCCCTGCCTCATGGGCCCTCTGGCTGTGTAGTGACAGCAGTGTCCACCCTACGTGGGGGGCTTCAGTCGACCCCCTCTGTCTTATTTACAAGAGTTTTGTCCTGTTCCCACACGGTGGAGTGTGGCCATGTTTCAGGCAACATGCAGGGACACGTTGAGTCCCACACATTCGAGTCTGAACCTTTCTCACATACTTTGCAGTTCCTCTCTTAGTTTCAGTATTATTACCAATTCTGTAGAATTTCAATTCAGTTCTTTTAAGAATTGATCTAACTCATCAAAGTGACACCATTTTCTTTGCCAACATGTCTTATATAAAAATAATTCAACAAGTACTGGTAATTATGTGATTTTTAAAGGCACCCTGTGGACAAAAAACCTGTATGTTAATACTCATTGTCAAATGCATTGTGTTTGAAGTGAGGTACAAATGTGTTTAAATGTATTTTTTCCCCATAAAACATTTGTGAAGGCATTTTTTTTTTTACTTTGAAACGTACACTGTTTTCATTGATATTTATACGGTCTTCTTCTTATTCACTGGCTTTGCAGGCCCATTGCTGCATTTCTTGGCACGTTACTGCCACCTGTTGATAAGTCAGATAGAATAATGGAAAAACTCATAAAAAAAAAACATTGCTCTATAGGACTACTAGTGGTCAGAAATTCCACAGGGAACCGTCACATTTTAAAGCTGCCTATAAAGTAAAATCAGACTGTTTTTAAACTTAATACATTTTTCACTCACTTGAGAAGCTACTGTGGTCTGCTACAACGTGTAACATGAGTTAATCTACCTGAAAATGCAGCAAATTATCTTGAAGATGATAATTACAGTACTCAGTGTTGCATATTTCACGTGTTTTCCAGGCAGACTACCCTTGCTGTCTACTTCATGTCTTTGGTGGGGATGATTGTCTATGCTGCTACACTCAGTTTGGGACACCTCTGGGTGGTCTTCATCACTGCTGGAGCTCTCGGGTATTCTTTCATTCATTCCTTCTTTCTTTTTTTGGTATAGACGTCATATCGTATTGAAGTTTTTTTTTTTTTTTTTTATGTTTCTTGCTCGTGTGTGTTACTAACTGATAGTTATATAGAAATATATTTGCTACCAAATCACCAGAAGTAATTTTTTCAAGACGGATTATAAATTAGCAAGATGGCGTGCGCTCAGTAATATCACATTTTAAGCACATTCCTTACACAGAGGCTGTCTCCTCCACTGTTAGTGATTTCAAAAAATAATAATCTGAATCATTGATGGAAACCTGCAGAAAATTTTATGCAATCCTGTTCCAGTACACTTTGTTTTCATGCCATGAAGTCTGTTATGTTAATTTCTCAAAGTGCAATATTTCTGTTGACATTCGCAATAATAATTTACATTGTGTTTATTTAGCAGTCAACTTCGGCATGATAAGCAGTCACATATACACAGTAGGACCTAAGGTAAAGATTTGCCTTACACACACTGACCTAGTATTCAAACACTGGATGTAAAGAGCAGAGCTACTAAAGCCTCCGGTTCATGTAAATGTATGGATGAAGGTCACAGTTTAACACACATACATACTGTGTATTCAAAACAAACAAAAAATGCACAATTAAAACTCATTAAACAGCCGTGACAGTCGAGTTGTGTTTAAGATGATTTTCAGATGACAAGCACATAAAACTAAAAGTTAAATGGCTGTTGTGAATTGGAAAAATGACATAGTTTAAATCTTTGTGTTGGGAAATGATCTACAAGGCTACTAGCATGTTTTTCTTTTCTTTTGAAATTAAAACCAGGTTTGGTAGCCAGCAGTACTTTTACATCCAGTTTTAATCTTTATGTGGCTGTTTTGAAATCATAACACCTCCTCAGTAGCACAGATTGGTCTTCCAGATTGGTCTCGCCCTTTCTGTGAAGGCACACCTACATAATATACCATACATGATCACATGCATGCCAGACAGTGTTCGAGATTCATGTGACTCAGGCTGAATTGTCAGCTAAGTCACAGAAAGCCTGATTTGTTAATGGGCTCCAGATAGATTCCCATTCCTGCTGGAACAGGAACGTGTCCAAACACGGTATTATTCTTGTATAGAGAAATTATTTTTCTCAATGTATTCATGTGTCCTAAATCAAAGTCTTGATGGACATTAAGTATCAATTGTTAAAAAAAAAAAAAAAAAGCAACAACATCTAAACGCGTCATGTCTACTGCTTGCTGTTCTTGCATTGGAGACATACTTACAAACAGAAAACGTGTACGTAAATGTCAAAGAAAGCCGTCTGACTCAGGATGATGTTTTTTGCCGCTGTTGCCGTTTCAGAACCTTTTGATTGAGTTTCACTTGCTGTCACTTCAATGGAAAGACAGCCTTCTGCCTTTAAGTGAGAAAATGAACTGATGTCATTGGACTACTTTCAAATAGCTGTTTCTATATAATATCACAGATGTTAGAGTAAGAGTGGTAAAACTCATCAATGGACAGAGTTTGTGTCCTATAATCCTATGTATGCAACTTACACGTCGTAATATTGGAGTTTAGATTAAATTAGCACCAGACATTTTGTCATAGAGTCACAAAATTTAGGAAAATGCTGTTGTAATTCGAGGAACTTTTGATTCTTTATGGTTAATAAAAACATCATCTTTGTGTGTCTTTGTGCTCCTCTGTGTGTGCGTGTGTGTGTGCAGGTTCTTCATGACGGGCTACCTGCCTCTGGGCTTTGAGTTTGCAGTCGAGCTGACGTACCCAGAGTCAGAGGGAACCTCCTCTGGACTCCTCAACTGTTCTGCACAAGTACGGCTCAGTGACTTGAAGCGTCATTCTCAACATAACTGTGCAAGAAAACCCAGAACAACAGTGGATTAGACAACACAAAAACAAACGTTTGTGTTTTGAAGTGAGCCTGTTTTTTTTCATGAGGAAAATGATCACCAGATTCACAACATGCTAATGCTGCAATTTACAGCATGAGACAAAACAAACACCATAATTGCAACCCACATATGAGCCTGTGAGAGCTTTGCAAGACTCACAGATTTGCAATTTGCATGCAAGCTCACAAAACACTTTCGTTAAACACGACCCTGGATAGTTGACCGCAGGTAGTGGCACTTTAAGACTGCAAGCTTCCCAAGCTCCATTCCTAACTATCACATGCTCTGCATGCACAGGTGTTTGGCATTATATTTACCATCTGCCAGGGAAAGATCATCGACCACTTTGGCACACTGCCTGGAAACATCTTCCTCTGTGTCTTTCTTCTAATCGGCACAATAATGACAGGTAAGACCTTTCTAACTGTGAAACATATGCTGCATAGAGTCATAACAAGCTACTGATTTCAAGTCACATACAGCAATGCACAAGAATTGTCTTTGTTTATGACTGCTTCTGTTATGAGTTTGCAGGTGCTCCTGTGGGAAAATGTTGAATTCCAGGAATGTAGATCAAAGTTACTGTGTAACTCAAAGGACCGTTTCACAGTTGAATGTCATCATACATAATATTTCCAGCACAATGACAGATGTGTTTGTATCGTTGCATATACTTAACAAAGAATTTTGTCTCAGGTCGCAGCTTACAGGAAAGATATTTGACCTCATTAGCAGCTCTGGGTTTCTTAGAATTTCTTTAATTTCATTGAAAAAGTTAAGTAGTAACACAATACTGTGCTGTTTTAAACTGTTGTTTGGGAAAATACCATGTGTAGCCGCAGGCATTTTCTTGTTCCATCCTCCGTCCTCCTCACTCAAAAGTGAATGTTTTTCATTACACAAAGCTCCAAGCCCGAGTTTTGAGAAAAAACAGGTCAGAGGGTGGTGCAGTAAACAATTTGCTGTTCATTGACTGAGTAATGGAAACTTTTGCATCACCTGGAAGGTAGTTAACATACAGTCAGACATACATACAGTGGCACTTGCTTTTTAGGTATTAAAAGAGAGACTTCATGCCTCAGTTGACAGCTCAGTCAACACAAAGACACTTAGGTCATTTTGCATGGCCCATTGAAGGGTTTATGAGCAATGTATAACTTTTTAAAAGTGTATTAGCCACTGAAGTGCTAAACTTTGTGCACACGAGAAAAAAACACTCCCAAGACTCTTTAATGAGACTTTTGTGCTCACAAAGGTCAGCAGACTGACTCACTGTCTTTAGAAACTTACTCAGCGTTTAGACACATGAGTGGACTTCTTGCTGTGGTCACTGTGCCAGTTTCAAAAGAAAAGGGGAACCAGCTTTGCGGAAAACCACAACTGATCTCTCATTTCTTTGATTTGCGATAGAAATTCTTACATGAAGCTGCTGAGCTGCATTAAGATGCAATCAAAATGCACTTACAACACTGTCTCTGTGTAATATATTCAGTTACAAAGGTTGTAATTTGTTGTGAACCATTCTCCTTAAGTGGAACTTGAGGTTAATTATTACATTGCAATCGAGCTGTTTTTCTAATTGTGCAATACAAAGTTTGAAGGTAAGTTAGGATGCATGACTTGAATTGGACATTGTGCATTTGTTGTCAAGTAAATACTTAAAACATATTATACTTTAAGAAAGCCACTGAAATCATATCTTTCAACCACACTTTTATTTCTATATCTACATATGCATTTCAGGCTTATTTATAGCATTAAAGTGGACCCAATGTCTTTATTCCTTTCTTTCTTTATAACAGAAGAGTTATGTGTCACTATCTCACTCAGGCTTTATCTGTTCTGTGTCTTTATTTCTCTGCAGGCTTAATCAAGTCTGATCTGCGGAGACAGAATGCAAACCTGTTGGCCAAAGCAGCAGTAAGTGTTAAAGGCGAGCCGTCAAAGTGTCATGATATATAGTAGAGGAAGAGTGGTGGTGGAAGTGTGATGTGGAACAGGCCTTTTTTTCATGGAGGACGCTTTGGCAGGTCACAGTAGGAAAATCATGGGTGTTAAGAATAAAATATTTAACTCCCTGCTTCAGTTTCAGGGTCTTAGTATTACATGTTAGTTCTCTGTGACAGTATCATGACTTTCTTGGACACTTTAATTGAACAGATCCATCGTTAATATTGTTGATATTATTAGTAACACCTCTGTTTTTCCTACTAAGATAAGTCGAAATGTCTTCTGTGGAAAAAGGCCCATATGTTATTTGCTTCCTTGTCTTACGTTTGCATTCAAGGCTTGTAGTCAAAGTCACATGTGCTGCTCCAGAAATAACCCACTGTGTGCTCCCTATTGTGTCTGTTATTGCTGTCGTCTTCAGCTGACCTACATGTGGGTACCAATTTTCCATACAAATATTGTTGAATATGGCCTGATGCTGCTACACTGGCTCTGATGCATGTCTGGCGTTGTCGTCTTACAGAGAAGTCTGCATATTGTAAAACAAACCATGTACCATGCTGTTTCAGAAATATTGCCTGCTTGAATTAGTTTCCTAGAAGTAGGGATGTTGCCTCTGAAGGATTTAAATAATAAGATATTCTTATATGACTAACATGTTCTTTTAGGAGCTCGTTGAAATAGTCTGGTAGCATTGCTCTGAGTGGATGGTTTGAGAAGGAAAGAAACAAATGGCTTCAAAGAAAAGCGCAAAATTAAGAAACTGTTCTGAATTTGACACAAAAGAAACAGAAGCAGTGCTGCCTGAGGGAAGTGACAGGACTGTGGACAAAATCTGAAGACTTGTTAGTGATGCCGGGGTGGGTCTCCAAGCTCTGTGGTGAAGGTAGTGATGAGTGCTGAAATAAAATGAGTCAAATTCTAATGCTAAACATATAATGAAGAACAGACATTTGGGATCATGATGTGCTGTATTCACTCATTGGCTTTCTTGTGGAAAGTTAGATAAAAAGACCTGGACCACTCTCTGATATGTCCATCAAATATGAAGCTAGAGCCAGGAGACGATTAGATAAGCAGGGGGAAACAGCTAGCCTGGTTCTGTCTGGAAGTAACAAAATCCCTCTAAAGCTCACTAATTTGTTTAGTTCATACAAATACTGAAGTATAAAAACAACAACAACTCTGTTTTATGGGGATTACGTGCCAAACTATGTCTTGGCTTGGAGCTGAGCCTCATATTTAGCGGACAGGTATGAGAGTGGTATCAATCCTCTCATCTCACTCTCAGAAACAAAGCAAAAAAAAAGAGTATTTCCCAAAATGCTGAACTGTTCTTTTAAACATAAGACTCTAACTCCCTGTTAGATCAGATTCTATTGAACTTCATCCCAGGCTGGAGACTCACGCCTACATAAACACTGAATGAGAAGTGATCAGTAGCTGTTGTTTTAGGCGGAGGGGCAGGTGTCGGGACAAGACTACGGATCCACAGCGCTAATCTCCGAGCAGCAGACTCCACCTTCTCAAGCCTGATCAATAAACCTGATCTGTTTCCACAAAAAAAAAATCCCCTCAAATCTTAGCTCAACACACAAACGCACAAAGGTAGGAGCACTGAGCAATCAGCACACACTGTTACCGATTATCGATTATCACCCACACCTTCTGCACACCTTTTTCACCCCCTCACTGTTCAACCTATTCCTATTCTGTCTCTCTGTTTCTGAAAATCACGCTGAATAATATTCACACAATCATGTAAATGTGTTTTTAGTTTGTGATGATTTTCTACAACTTCCTCAATAGCAGTTCAAACTAAACTAATGTATATTTAGTCAGGTCAGGTAATAATTAATCCCATCACAACCAAGGAACCTGTTGTCTTTGGCAACAACCATATAACGAAAAAAAAAGCATCTACTATCTCTCAGAGAATTATTTTATTATTTTACTACATGAATAACAGAGAGCTGACTGATTTGATCTCCCTGTATAAATGTAATCCTACATACATTTTCAGATCTTTTTTGGTATACAGAGATTTTTTTTAATGTTGAAATGTTGAAAACATATTTGAATCTACAGCTTTATTTATGGAACTACACTTCTAGTTATCTAGTTATGTGTTGTTTTGCAGTGTATCATTTGGACACGTCACAGCAGGAAAGCACGAGTGTAATGAACCAAATTAATGATTGTTGAATTTCATTTAGGGACCTGGTGTTGTGTATTCTGGATCACTAACTCACTGGGACACTTGAACAGAAGAGAGCCATTGTTAATGTTAGTGGCAAATGAGTAACACTGTGCTTTTCAAACTTTGACTTTAACAAGTCAAAAAGTTTTAAAGTACTTTGTAGTCAGCATTTTCTCATGTTCTGTATTTAAGTACAGTTTCTGTACTTGCACTTGTACTTTGGTTGAGTATTTCCATGTTATTCTACTTGATACTTGTACTCCAATACATTTCAGAGGGAAATGTACTTTTTACTTACACTGGCAGCTATAGTTACTAGTTACTTTCCAGATTAAGATTTTACAGTAAATACACATTGCATTGTTTGTTCGTATTCATCAGTAAAGATTAAACCAGTGGTTTCCAACCTATTTGACTTGTGACCCCTCACTCAAAAACAGCATCTGGTCGGGGCCCCTACATTTCAGATGTCTGCGATTTGTTAGCAGTCTCATTCAAAGTGGCATTTCCCCAAAAACCTTATCAGATGGTTTCATTTAAATAACTGTTTGAGGCTTAAGGAGGTAAATTTATCCATTAATTAACAAAAACAGAAAAACAATTATAAGTCTTAGTCACAGAACTTTGTTTTTTCTTCTTTCCTCTCCCATCAATCGTCTCAGGATCCCTCAGGTTTACCATGCGACCTCTTGAAGGGGACACAACCCTTAGGTTGGGAACCACTGGACTAAACCACTTAACTGTTTTTAAAGTTGTTAAAACCAGCTCCACAGCAACCAACAAAAAACTCATGTGACCCTACGTAATCTATAGAAGCATTTTAATTGATCATTTTTGTCCTTTGTGATGAATGTATCCTTCAAATTAAAAGTATTTTGCACAGAATGTAGCACCTTTAGCCACACTCTGAAGCAACAGAGAGCATCTGTATGGTACATGCTCTTACCTACATCTGTTAGGTGTAGGTTGGATAGTATGAAAATAAGTTATTATACAATTTACAATTTACAAGTCACTCCAGGATGAAGCGAAATCAATCAATCTAAAATACATGTATAGAGACAGAAGTCAAATTCCATGTTGAATCCATGAAACTGTTGAATTAACAAGCCTCTTCTGATTGATAGGGACCTTCCGACTGCCACAACAGGAGCCCGGCTGCACCGTCTATCGTCAAAGAAGCCCAGTTTTAGAGACACATTCGCACACACGCTAACATAAAAGCCTCAAAACTGATAATGATCTCCTTCCTGTAATAGTGTAATATATATAAATAGATCAACACTGTTCACTACAGGAAGTATTTAGACCCACTTTCCTTCTAAGAAGAGTTAGGTGTAAAATGCTGTGTTATTTATAAAAAAAAAAAAATGCTAACATGCTAAATTAATCAGATTTTTTTAATGCACAATTTCTAGCACAAAACTTTATTGTTCAGAAATATTTTTTCTACTTTAGTGTAAATTAAATGTTACTATTGAATCTGCAAAAAGGCATATCTGTGAAATTTTGTGCCTTGACAATTTTTTTCAGTGTTTTGAAAGCAATTGGTTGATTACACACAATGTAGATACATTCACTGTAACGAAGTCATTCACTGACACTCACTTTTTTCATTTCATAAATATTTGAATGGGTAAATATATTATCCACATTTTTATGAGTGATTTTTGCCAAATCTTTGAAATACAAATAATTTATTCAACAGCACGTTAAAGGCTCTCAGTCCACAGTAAGGGAGAAAATATTGATGGTTGTGTGTGTGTGTGTGTGTAACACCATTCATGTTTACATATATAACATGAAATAAAACTGTTTTATAGTTTGTTTTTTCATTATGTGCCATGCTTTACATCTTTTTTTTTTTTTTTTTATCTTAGGGTGAAACTTGATTGAAAGCCAGAGAGAACTGTAAAACCATAATCAAGTAAACCCAGATCCACCACACCCACACCCTTACCCATGTAAGCCAGGGATCAGGGACATGTTGGAGTGAGATTATACATCTGTCATTCCTGTTATCATGACACAGATGCCGCTGATTACAGAGTCAGACCTGTTTAGAGATGGATGCGTTGCTGTCTTTCAGCAGGACAAATCCTATCAGTTCTCTTGCTCCAGGGAGCACAGCATGAAGTCCCACTTGAGATGTTGATCAGAAGATTATAGTCATATGCAGGTTTTCTAGGAGCTGATATAAATTTTCTTGTATGATAAATAAGTAAACCAGCACACAGTTGAAAACAATGTCTCAGTCAAATCTGACTATAGTGAATCAAGGCACTGTTTAGGAGAAGTGCTACCCAAAAAGATGAAAGGCCGCTATATATGACAAGGAAAGGCAAAAATAAAAAGTATAAGAATAAAAGCATGGGGTTTTTCATCCTCAAGCCTTCATCAGGGACATCAGTTCTTACAGCAGCAGCACCCTGATGGCTCAACAGTGAGACAGTGGTAAAAACAAAAAAGCAAATACCTTTGAGTTTGCAGAGATGCCATAACTTTATTTTTCAGAGGCTAATATACACACGATTCTATATATATAGTATTGCTGATCTCTTAAAAAAAAAAAAAAAGACTGTGTGTACCCTTCTTGATCACATGGTGGCGGCATTGTTCCTTAGAAACAGCATTTGACTGGTCTAATGAACAAGAAGGCCCAGAAGGATTCAAGTGAGGGGCACAAGACAAAAAAAAAAGAAACACATAATCAAAGTACACTGGAGATATAATTTGTGTCCTCAGCGTCCTATTAATTAATTGTACTTTGCTTTAATCAAAAATGTGAAAATGGCCTGAATAAAGCTGCAGATCTGAAGTGTTGGTCTGAATAAATGACGACATTAAGCTTCTCATAAAGAGGCATAAAGAGATAAAGTTGCCTCAGAGCAGCTTTGTTATGAGATCATGCTGACTTAAGGCCAGTACTCAAAGAGCAGCTCCCATTTGACTGATTCTCTGATGATCTCATTGTTCTCTTGTTAGCTAATGACTGATCCTTGGCATAGATCGATTGTTAAAGTTTCTATCATGAGTTTTTTTCCTGGTACCACAGGTTCATCAGCACGTATTTCTGTGGAAATAGAACTTAGTAGTAGTATTTCAGTGTCGGTAAATGCAAAATCCATCACTTCGGTCTAACAAATGAGTTTTACATCTCCTGCCAGGCATCCAGCAGCACATTGAATGTTGCTTTCTTTCTTAAACACTTTTGAAGAAGAGGATAAGTGGGATGAGAGAAATGCAAAGAACCAGAAGGGAGGATTTCTGTTTGGTTTTATAAAAAAGGTAAAAGGCTGACCTCATACGTCATTTGTTGTGTCAACACTATTTATACTGTATGCCACACAGCAGAGTTTCCCCCTTTTTATGACTTTTATTAATGTGGAATATATGAACTGTAGACAGGAAGGTCACAAAAGGACGAGGACGAGCAGGGTGTGACTTAAAGCTCACGGAGGGAAACTCCTGATGGCTTACCCACCCACATGTAGAGATGGATTTTTGAATAAGGCCTCTTCTATGCACATGACATTTCAGGGCTGCTTGGAAGAACTTACAGTACACATGAAGGTTAAGTCACTTTGCTCTCACTGAGGGATTTTGCTTGTTTGCTGTCACTTGTTTGGCTACTTTACTTCTGAGAAATACAACAAGCGTGTCTCTTTATGCAGATGAAGTCAGGTTTAGGTATGAAGGGGGTTGGAAGGAGGAATAAACAGGTCACATAGAACAGGTCTTCATTTGCAAAATACTAGACAGACACCTACAGAACTGTCTCTTGCTCTAAAACACAACATGGAGAAGGCTGTGAGTGGCCAAGATCAATACAAGCTTTGTTGGATATGTAATAATGTATAACGATATTATATATATTCTATGATATAATCGCTGGAAGAAGCTATCCAGGTAGAAATTAAAGACTTGATGTAAATACCTGAAAAGTCAAAGTAATTAATGACATTGATGCAAAAATTCAATAATGCCATAGAGAAGTGATACACAGAGAAGATGGCACCATCGTTATTTTGATTTCTAGTTATGAAAATTCACTGTACTTTTTTGAGAAATGTGTTTATTTGCTTTCTTGTCGAGAGTAAGACCGGAAATACCCCTCTCATGTCCGTGCATTAAGTAAGTCAATTAGCTTAGCTTAGCAAAGTGTAAAAGTCCACCTACTATTACCTCTAAAACCGACTAATTAAAATGTTATATCTTGTTTAACTCTCCACGCTGTGACTGTTTTTTGACAAACTTTGCAGTGACAGCAAATCTCTGGAAGTCAGATATCACAAATAGTCTTTTTTTTTCATGTTTCTGTTTGTGTGAGGATTAAACAAACATGATAGATTGTGTAAACTAGGGAGCTTCAGAGACGCAGATGTTTTTAACTTTAGGGAGAGAGACAGGCTTTCTAATCTTAATGCTCAACTATCAATCTCCTGCCTGTAGCTCTACACTTGATGCACGGAGATGAGAGAGGTATCGACCCTCTCATCTAAGTCTTGACAAGAAACTCAATTTCCCAAAAGATCAAACTGTTCCTTTAAAGAAAAGCTAAGTCTGTATAAATGGCATCTCGTGGTGGATATCATCACATCACCCACCCCTAGACATGCTTATGCACAGCCTTGTGGGAATGGTATTGTGACAGATTACCAGTATTACCAGCATGACCACATGATGGGTGATGGTGTACCTCACTCTCATGGCGCACAGCCTGTAAGCAAAAACACTGGATAGTCCATGGCACGATGATTTATTCTGCAATGCTGTTGCATGATGGTAAAGTGCGTCACTGCCCTGAGCATGGCTGATCCTATCTGCCTGCTGGCGCTTCACAGATATTATCAACTATCCACACCATGATCCCTCCTGCACCCACAAACCCCAAACCAAAAATACACAGCTAAAATTATAAACACTATATTTAGTTTGTCTAGAGAGGTGGGAGGAAAAACAGCATTCTGTAATCAACTGTATGATGTTTATGTCAAATGAGGCTTAGGGACTAGATTGTAGGCCTCCTCGCAACTAGTTAGAAAGTAGAAATAAACCATACATTTTCCAATAACACTGCCAGTTGGTGTATGAGCACAGATAGCTATCAGGCTCATAAGGCATGAATTGGAGGGTGAAATGCAGAGGGAGGAGGCTGAAGCGAACACAGCATGACGCAGTGCCTCCTGTTTGTGTTGCCTGTTCAAACAGCAACAGAGATTGATGGTGTTGGCCACGTACAACGCACAGTAGTAAAGAGGGAGCAGTGTGTGCACCAGAGCATAGACACAAGGGCGGGAAAAAAAACGAGAGACATAGATAAAGCCAAATCATTTTATAGAGATTAGAAAAACAGAAAGCGAAGCCATCCAAAAAAAAAAAAAAATTTAAAAAATGAGAGGGTCGAGATGACAAGGAGGAGGATTTCAAAACAACTGCAAAGAAAAGATCCTTGCAAGACAGGAGATGAAAGTGTAACTAGGACTGAAAGTGAAATACAAGTAAGTGTGGTGAAGACTTTGTCACACGCAGATGGCCGCTCGGTGTATTTTGGAGAGGCTGCTGAGCGAGCACCTCATCCATGCACATTCTGGAGAAATATAACTCGCTCGCAGATGGACTGCAGAGAAGGGAGGTGCTGCTGTAAACTGATTCTTGATATTTAACACTGGCTCCACGCCAGAGGAGCTGTGCTTGGTACCAGCATTTTCTTCTTCACTTTACAGAGAAGATAAAGACCTCTCTCATTTTTCTTCATGCAGTCACTTTTTTTTTTTTCCTCTGTGGTTGTGTGTCTGTGTGTGGCCTCCTCCAGTCCTCAGCTAATGAGTGCTTGAAATAGCAAACAGAAAAATGTATGTGTTTGGTTTTGTGAAAAAAAACACACACAAAACACTGATTTTGTCTGTGGGGTTATTTGTTAATGATTGGCACATGTAGACATTTGCAGGTAGGGAAGAAAAAGAAAAATGCTCATTAGATAATGGGAAGAAGATATATCTCCTATGTGGGTGTACAAACCATTACAGATTGTTATATGTCATTCCAGTCTCACTGAGATGGTTTTGAGGGCATGCAGTCATTGTCGTTCATTAAATCTGTTTTCCGAGTAGGACCAGCAACATTCAAACAAGTCTTATTAAACATCCATCCTCTATAATTATCTGAAAAATTCAATAACTTTATCTCATGGAGACTTTCATGTGGTTTACCATGATTACAGCACAAAAACTTGGGGTGCCGCACTAGTATTTCCCTTAAATTATGTCATGCAAAAAAGGGCGTCATAGTGTGTACTGTGGCTGTGTTGATTACCTAGTGCAACCAGGGACTAATTTCTTCCAGTGTTCCCCGAGGCTTATGTGTTGTTTTCATTTTATTGTTCATGGGGGAAAATGGCTCAGCTGGTAAAAATGGAAAACTCACTTAATTTTTCCTCCACTACCGAGCTACTGTTTTGGCTTTTAGAGTGCACTCCTGCGCCTATGCAGCCTTTCGGAGGCAGGATCTCCATTAAATGGTTTATGTTATGTTTGTGGGCATGTGGATGTGTGCTACCAGTGACCCAATGTGATGACAGACAGTACTGTAAGACAAATGGATCATGTCTCTACGGTCGAGCACGCACTTAATGACAAGCAAGGTATTCATGCAATAGTTTGCAGAAGAAAAAAAAAAAAAAAAAACTCTTCGATTTACCTTTAAATTCTTCTTCTGAGAGTAGCAGCAGCCTGGGCCGTAGCTTTTGGAGGAGGTTTCTCTGGCCGCCTCAGGTTTCAAAGCTGGCAGGCTGATCAGAGCGCACAAGGTTTGTGAGCCTTGGCACTAACACACAGCACCAGGCTTTGAGGACCCAGATTAACCTGCACAGTAGTTAAATAAACACACATCCATGCATGGCCGCATGAATGGACGTTTCATCACAGCTTGCTACATTTCCGTGATCATACTGGACTCACACCCTCCTGCACTGCATGATGCAATTAAAAAAAAAAAAACACACACAAAAAACATATGTGGAATATTGAGTAGAGAGGTATAGGTATAGGTGAAGTGTACACTTCAGTGGAAACTTGCTAAACAGCCTTCATGCCTTCACTTTTGGAGTTTTTTTCTTTAACTTCCTCAAGATTTAGTTTAGATGTTTGTCAGATGTTAGCTCCGTCCCATGTTCGCCCATCAAGCCCAGCATTGTGCAGTTTGTTCCCAGTAAAATTACCTCAAGACCAATTTGCCTGACCCCGGTCTGTGTGTGTGTGAGTGAGTAGGGTCTGACTTTCAGACAACTGCAGAATGGGAGCTAAGTGGGGTGTGAGTTAAACCCCTATGGCGGCGGGTCGTGTTAAAACAGCAGAGGAGGTGGGGGGGCAGGGCTTGTGTTTGTACACAGGGAACCCCGGGCAGCTCAGTAAAAAGAGCTTTATTATTTAGGCCTCTGCCAAGCAGAGATCAGGGTGGAAAATACACAGGATCCCCGGCGCCAAGTCCCTTGCTCTCGGAAAATCTGCCCCAGAAGCGTCCAAGCATAGGGCCTGGATTTAATCACCCACTGCGGCATTTGTCCTCAGTCTGAAGAAAGAAAGCAACAATCAATCTACATCAGTGTGACCCTCAGCCCCCCCCCACCCCACAGCCACCGTATTAAAAAGACACGTTCTCTATGATGTGAGTAAACCTCATTTATAATTCTGGGCATGACTTCAGACATGACGGATGTGCGTTAATAGAAACTGTCAAACTCTTACTTGTTCCGGCCTCTTAAACTTCACGTCCGTTGATAATGTACACATTCCTGCACTGCTTCATGATGACAGTATATTTTCTGCATATCAAGAATTGTGTTTTGCGAAAGAGAAATTTGTCCTGTGCTGTAAAGTTCATATGTTGTTGCAACTAAATTCTGCCTAACAGTCTTAATTTTTTTTTTTTTTTTGCCTTTCAAGTTAAAGCAATGGGGGTTTCAGCTTGTTTGTGAATTAAGTATCATGTTGAGAATGGCCTGCATGGACCTCAGTGACAGCGGATCTGTCACTGTTCCCATTTGCTTGTGGACAAATCCAATAGGAGAGTGCTTACTCAGAGCCAAAGAGCTCATCAGTGCCCAGACATCCTGGACAAATCATATCATAAAGTTCAATATCATTGGTGATGTACAGATAACAGTCACTAAATGGATGAATGGCATCAAGCCATATCTGTTGCAGCAGTCATTAGTTCTGGTTTTGTTTTGTGACGGAAACTTCAACACCCAATTGACGAACATGGAAAAAGTGTGGAAATGATATTTGACCTCTGTGAAAGTCATTTCATAACCCAGCTAGCAGTAAAAAAAATAAAAATCGCTGTGCCAAGTGTGGAGTGTTGGTCAGTTTTACAACCAGTAACCTCCACCGTGGTTGACAACTACTTCATCAGACTTCCATACTTTATTCCGTCATAACTTCATTATTAACATGTTTTGGAAAAACATGGAGACAAATGAGAGACACGACAGAGGAAATGCTCATACTCTGTACTGTCATGCTGTTTCTGTTGTTTTCCTCTCTCACACCCTGCCCACGAGCGAAGTCCTATCTGCTTCAAATCATCCACCTTCGCTTTTCTGCCCAGAAATGACAAGGTTGCCTGCCTCCTTGACTCCGAGCCAGAGAAAATGACCTCAGTCTTAATGAAGACCAGCGAGTGCCTGGTGTTATCCTTCACCAAATGTGTCACACACCCATCATTACTTGATTTGTTTCACTTTGCCTGCGTATGAGGCGACATGCATGTGAACTGTACCTTGGACCTGAAACACCTGAATACTTTGCTGGCATGATGGTTATTTGTATATGCTCACCACTAAAGTTAAATGAATAGATGGCATAGAAGGATATGCATTGTTATATAAGCTTTATTGCTCAAACGTTAACACCTTTCATTCATTGATAGCGTAGTTCATTGTTTCTGCCCATTGGAGAAAGTATTCAATATGTGAATTTCCTTCATGCACAGGAGGTTGAGATGTTAAATCACTAAAATCTTGACATGTGACCTGGAAGCTACGGTGGGGAGCATACAAAGAGACACCCAGCTACAATCCCAAAAATAGAATCTTATCTTTATAGAAATAATAGCAACTGACAAGCTAAAGGCCTCCATCCCCACTTTGAGCTATGCTTTATCAGCTACCGGGATAAATGTAGTACAGATCAGGGGAACACTTAATGAGGATGAGGAACAAAATGAGAGATATATTAAACGGTGACAGCCTAAATGGTGACCTGCCAGAGATAAAAACGGATACTTCCCTCTAAATTCTCTGTGCTTCATTTCGAAAGTTGCAAGAAAAATACTTTTAAGTTTTAACTGTAACTAGCACTGTAGTTACATTTATAACTCTCGTCTGACCATAAAACCTCCTTCACCTCAACACCGCTCCTACATCTGTGTATACACCTGCAGCATTCACCGACATCTCCCTTCCTGCCTGATGCTATAAATTAACGAAACCTTCTATTCTATACTGTAATGAACAATCAAACTACAACTCAAGGTTGTAATTAACCATACACAAGATCACCTGCCAGGAGCTGTCACCTTTCTCTGAATTACTCAGCAGATTTGCTCGTGTATTTGCGCAGCACAGTACAGAGACCTTTTCTCTGTCTTCCCCATTAGCCTCAGAAAACATGTCTACAAGCCACAAGAATCAGATCTCATTTTTCTTTTTATACTCAGTACAACTACATCATGCTGCACTGTTCCAAAGCACTGCTGGACACCAACGCCCACCAACATGTGTTCAAAGACAATCTCCTCTTCGACAAATACTCCTGAGATCAATCACCTGCCATAAAAATGGAAATTTCAGCCGCATCACCTCCGCGTTGACTTTGATCCACCAAACAGGTTCTGAGATCACAAGAAGAGCTGAATTCTTCAACTGACAATCATCATCTGGATGAAGATGTTAAGTTAAGGCTGAGAAAGTTGTATCCAAAACACACCCTGTTAGTGATTCACCAAACAAGCACAGCTGCTGTCGGCCGATAGCATCCAGGCAGCAATCCAGCTTTAACACTGTTACAAAGTGTAGTAAGTACTTCACTGAAAACACTCTAAATAAAGCAAACTTTCTTCTTTTCTTCTCTAAACTTTTCCTTTGTCATTTTTAGACCCAAGCAAGACCCTAATTTTACCACCATGATCGTTACATCCCCATGCGATTAAAGAGTTCGAGTTACAGATCACAATAAAGTTTTTGCAGTGTGTTTCTCAGTGTTATCATACATGAAATAGGCCTCATTTTCTCCTGTGTCTAACTTAAATGTCTTCACAGCATAAAAAAAACCCAAAAAAACAGAAATAATGCAGAAATAATAATATATTGTATTAAGTTGTTACCTTAGAGTTTAAAGACCTGGTTGTTGGGGTATTAAAAACCTCATAGGAGGTTCCAGTCTTTCCAGTCTTGTGTTCAGCATTTAGTTGTGGGGCTGCATTTGCATCTTATATTGTACCAGTAAAATCATATTAAAATCATATCAAATGAGTTAGCAACCAGTTGGTGAACACAGTACAAAGTGGAGCTATAGCAGATAAGGTTCCAGATATTTTGCTCAGGAGTTGGTGGAAACCAAAACAGAGCTAAAAGCTGAGTGAATGTAGGATTCACTATGCATTTGTTAGGTGGCCTGACACACGACACCAAACGAATGCTCCTGTTACTCTGTTTGTTCTAGATGTGTAGATAGGCAATAGTTTGCTGACATGCTCTGCATATCAAAACAAACAAAAAAAAACAATTTATGCAGGTTAAATGGAAAGGTTAGATGGAAAACAAAGTAGATAAAAACTGACAAAATCTCTAATCTCTAATTTAGCACAGCATCACTGTATGGCACTGTATTATAATGGGACATAATAAGCCACCAGTTTGTCTTTGGTTAACAAGTATGTAATCAAGAAGAACAAAGAAGATTTACTAAAATAAATCTTTGAGGCACCTGCTCTTATGGTCCATGGTGCACAATCTTTGTCCTCTTTGATTTACTCTGCATAAGAAACCTGCTATTGAGTCATTTTTTGGCCCCCTCAGGCTGAACTTGATCCAGGATCCTCTGGCTGGCTCTCATTTGTTAGCCTCACCATTGGACTAAACAGGTGTATGAATCACCACACAGATCCTTGATTTGCTGCATCAGCTGTCTGTCTGTTTGCCTTTTTGCCCTTCTGGCTGAATATCATGTAAACTCTTCATGTTTGGATTTTAGAGAGGTAACAGAAAAAAAAACACGCCATTCCTCTGGAAACTGTCCCTTGGCAGGAAACGGTCAACTGTGAATGTGATCACTGAGAGTGAAAAGGGAAGTTACATCAGCCCTGCAATAAGCCAGCTTTGTGAATTATGATCAATCATAGTCTAAGACTTTCACAAAGCCCAATGAAAGTGTAGCAACAGCAAGACCTGGCTTTGGCTTGGTTAAGTCAACTACCGAACCCACCGCCTCTAAAGCCTTGGATTTACTTTTAGAATTTATCAAAAAAGACATATTCCTAACACACCCAGTGTTTAGCTTGCTAGCTAGCATGCTCAGTGGGATCTGTGTTTCAGTTTGCAGCAGTATGCTTTTGTCAAGTGGGGATTTTTTTTTTAATTCATTTGTGTCTGCGTATATGATTGTATTTTTAAGTCTACCACTGATTACAAAATAAAAGCTTAGAGGGTCAGACAGGCTCCTGGCAGCTAAGCCCTCTTTATCCCACTTTACACTTGGCCTCAATGTAAGGGAAGTTAGTAAAGTTATTATTTTAATCCCACACTGCAATTAGGCCTTTCTTTTGTGTTGGCCTTATTGTATTCCTCTCAAAACACCAGTCATCTCTCAAAAATGTAAAGTGATGCAACAGATATCCGTTTTAGTGAAATACAGGCTGATGATGCATCACATATAGTTGGTTGTTGGGGTTTTCCCCCACTCGCTGCTGAACTCGCTGGAAGCAAAACTAAACTTAATCACAAGCTAAAGTGAAGCTTTAATGATCCGTGCGGGGAACTTTGGTTGCTCTATCAGCAAATAGCAAAAGGATACACTGGAGAAAAAAAGTGAATGGTTTGCTCTGACATGGCACTTCTCTAGTATGGCAAAGGCTTAACCGTGCCTCTCATTCGCCCAGTCACACACAACGATGGTGTTCTAACAATTAACCTTGCAATTAGCTGATGCTCTGCTCTATCCCCTGACCCACATTATTACTATTATTATTGGAGCTTGCATCAAGCTTCTGGTAGGAGTCATTTATTTTTTCATTCCAACTATTAACTAAAAACGTACATTGTGAAAATATGTGAAAAATAATCTCATGTCTCTTGGTTTAAAGCTCACAGACACGTTTTCTGAGCCTGTGATGTGAACAAATTAAAATTCAGACAGTCCTCTCTGTCTTTTGGCGCAAGTGTAAAAACCCTTCCTGTGCCTCTATTTCCTATACTTCTGGCCACCTTCGCTCCCCTGAGATGACATAAAATGCTTTGCTGGTTTAAAACTAATATTGTTGTATGGGATTTGCAAGGAAATTAGGGTTTTTCTTGAAGCCTAAGGGGCCCTGCGGCAGACAGTTCCCAGAGAAAAGTGATCAGATGGAGGCTCCGATCATCTTTATGTCCTTTACGATGAACTCATAAAATATATCTAAGAACGTCTCCGTTAGGTAAAACGCCAATGTAATCAGAGTATGACTGATTTTAAAACCCAATTTCTTTGCTGTACGTATTGATAAAATAGATGTGAAGCGCACAGTGCAGATTGTTGGGGTTTTGTGTTGATACTTGGTGTCAGTGTTCAAAGTCACTAGCGGTTATATTGCTCATTTGCTTCTAAAACCACGCATTATGGAGTGGCTGCCGCTTGCACCGAGTCCTAGTGTCTGTTTTCGCAACAGCTCAAGAAAAACACTGTGCTGCCACGATCTCTCACTCTACTCTCCACATCAATCCCCAGTGTGGACTGCTGATGCCTTTTTCTCTCCATATGACTCTTATTAGTTTGATATGAAAACCCGGCTTCATCTCTATTCTCATGGTCGAGAGCCATTCTCACTCTTTGTGATTTTTTAACCTCCAGACTGTAGTCCTTGCTGCCTCAAATCAGTCCCTGACCAACAGGCCACAAAAAGACGTATTTGTTTTGGATGTACAGTAGAGCAGTTTTGCACAACCCCAAAGTTCAACTTAAGTCTGTGTGATAGTTACAGTGTGACACCTGGATCTGATTTATGTCTGTAATTGCAACAGTAAATGGAGATTTTGGAGGTCATTTACGTTCAAGCAGTTGCCCTTTTCTTCGAGGTCAGAATTACATTTGCATTAGAGCGTACTATCAATGAAGGAATTACATCATGTGCATTTGTTTCTCATACTGCTGCCATTAAACTGGATGACCTGCAGTTCTTTTGAAGTCTTTGTTGTATTGGGAGCTGCTCAAGGAGCCACTGGGAGGGAGGTTTCTGGATAAGGTGTCCTTGCACTGTCAACACTTTAAGATATCAAAGCCTCCTTTTCCCTTCCTGTGTGAAAACGCCCTCATGTTTTTGATTTCCCAGCCTGTGAGGGACTTTTGACTCTTTTTCACAATAGTTTTCACTCTAAAAAGCCCCTAATGTAGGATTCTCATGTGGTACGTTAAAGCCTGCAGAGCTGCTGACATGTGCACCAGCTTTGGTTCACAGAGCTCACTGGTGATTTTTTTTTTTTTTTTTTAGTAGCAGGAGTATAAGACCACTGCAGTATCTGCCAGTAATTAAAGGCTGATGTTTTGTGACTCAAAATCCAAAATTAATGAGGACAACAAAAATGTTGTACACACATAGTTACTGTTTAACTAAGCAAAGTAATTACTTGTTAAAGTTAAAGTTCTGGTGCTCAGTTGGTTTTCAGTTTGTGTGAATGACTGCTTCAAATCCAGGATTTCCATTGTGATAAAGTGGATTAATGTTATTACTTTGGTTTAACTTACATCCTTGTTTCAGCTGTGATTTCCAGCATTTCTAGAATGACATTTAACAAATGATAACGTAGACTTCCTTGGGCATCCGGTGAGCTAATAGTTAAGGGGCATACCATGTAAATGTAACATTCATAAGTCAGTTCCTGGCCCAGCGTATACCCTCTTAATCTCTCTCTCTGTGCAAATATCACAAAAAACAGACAAAAAAAAGAACAACAACAAAAAAAAAAAAACCTAACCAAATCTATTTGGTCATTTAGTCAATTTTTGGCACGTTTTATAATGTGAGGTGTGTCCATTTTTGCCTCCGCCAGGGAAGTTTGTTGGTTTGCTTGTCAATCAGAAGGATTACACAAAATGTGCTGAACCGTTTTGCACCAAATGTGGTGGAGGAATGGGACATGGGTCAGGGAAGAACCCGTTAAATTCTGATGCAGATCTGGTTAATGGGGCAGATCCAGGAATGTTTTATGTTGAACATGTTTACATGCCTTCCTGGTTGAACATCATTTCAATAAAGTTTTGGGTTGAATGCATCAACCATGTCCCTTTTGTCCAGTAATCTGCAGGCATATAGTCATCATCACAAATGGACCCAGAAACATAAAGTATGTCACAAAGAGCTGTTCTCAGTCACACTGTTTTATTCATTTTATTAATTTGTTAAACAAAAAAATCCTCTTGGTATAATCAAACACACAGGTTTAGTGATTGTGGAACGCTTTGTCTTCTTTTGCGTGCACATATTTTAGTTACACGCCTACACGCAGAGACCCAGTAAAACATCTTCTTGTGGTTTTGAATCATCTAAAGCCTCAAATTATTAGCAGCAAGTTGCTCCATCCTGAGCAGATTTTAATGTGTCCAATACTGAGTTGATTTTTTATTTTATATATATTTTTACCACAAACTGTGTAATCTACCCACATCTACAGCTCACTTTAATATCTAATCCGCACAGCTTCACAAGGACCATGTGGCTGTGTGGCTGTGGTGTGATATGTCTCAAGGCTGAAGCTGACCATTTGAAGTTGCCCTTATATCCATACCAGATGGGGTCGAGCCAGGCGATGCAGACTTGGTGGCTGTCAACTTCGCCGACATGCAATTTGCACGTGAGACATTTCAGAATGAAAATGATGGATGTGTTTTCCCCACTGACGCTTCATGTGACACAACTCTGACTGAAAACAGCCCCACAGAGTCAGGCACAATCACAACATTTCTCTGGAGGATATGATGTTTCACTACACTTGTAGTTTTTAGAAGATAGCATAGAGAATGTAGCCTTTCCTTCTTCTTGAAGGATACTGCCACCTCTCACGTCAATTAATGCCTGAGAAAAAGGAGCAGAGAGGGAAGTATGGAGCATGCGAATGAGGAAAAAAGTTAATGTGAGGAGAAAGGTGATCCTGAAAGGTGACTCCATGTGTGTGGTCTCCCTGTATCAGATGCCCTATAGGGAGACATGCATGCACCATGTTGATATTCAAAAGCCTTGGATGTTTGTTTAAAGTGAGTAATTGATACTTGCCACTGGAAGAATTTCCCCCAATTTGGCACAGAGTGTGAGAACAAGGAGAGTCCAGTTTGCCATGTCTGCCTGCTGTCGGCATGTGTTATGCTACGAGAAATGCTGGCCCTGGTCCCACCTTGCTTCTTTGGAGTTCACTGCAATGGCAGCACCAGACCACACATACTGCCACTTTTATGGTTTTCGGGCTGAGGATTCCTACTGTCGCTGCCAAATTGCCTATTATTGAAACTTTCAATAAACAAGCAAAGAAATGTAATGCCTTTGTTTGGTTTGGAACTGCAGCTGAAACACTTTAAGACCAGTTTTTAGGACACCAAAGAATGAACTATTTGAGGAGAGCGCAGACATCTCAATTTGAAAATATGAGCTCTTACTGGAAGCTCCTGGAAGATTAGTAGCATTCCCATGAAACGCTCTCTAACTGAATTACTTTCTGAATTCATCTTTTGAATTACTTGCTGCTGCTGCTGCTGCTGCTTCCCAGCCCCTTGAGAATTTGTTGATCACTGCTCCATTTAAAGAAATACTAAAGTGGTCATGGCTTCTTTGATCTCAGCCTTTTTGACACCTTAAAACACGACATGAAAAAGTGCACTAAAGAGGCTTAGCCACGGCAGGATTCCACCTCAGTTGTTATTTTTGCCAGCATGGCGCAGCCTCAGAAGAGGGAGGATCTTTGCACTTTGTTTTGATTGCCGCTACTTACACCGCCAGCATCTCCACTCATGCGTAAAATGGTGCTTGAATATCATTTTGATCATTTCATTCTTCTCCTTTCAGCTGCCCTCATTCTTGTGTCAGTACAAAGTGTGGGCCCTAATCCTTTAATGAATGTCTTCTTCTGGGGCTTCACATGGCAGTGCATTCCAACCTCGGGACACTGAACAGCTGGATGACTGCAGCGCTGGGTGTTTTATTTTATCCCGCATTGTCAGATGTTCGTGTTTGCGAAACACAATCTATCTCTGTGCATGTAAGCGATGACAGCTGAACTGGGATGAACAATGAGAACAGAGAGAAAATCATGTCAGTAAGTGGACAAATATCAGTTTAGCAAACTCACTCATTTCTGATCATAAAAACTTTCACAGGAAACTTCATTTTCGTGTTTTTGTAGTTCTGGATGACTCACGAGATGTTTGACAGTTTCATTTGAGAGTGGACAGGACTTCATCTGAAGCATTGCTTTGATTATTGCGAGAAGAAAAAACATGCCAATTTAAATGTAATTTTACTCAAAAAGAATAACTGCTTCCCCTGTTATATGGACACAAGTCAAGGTGCAAGCAATTGCCTAGAACAACACTGCAGTAAATGTAAATCGTTTGTGTAAGATGTTTCTTTTTCTGTGTTTTATTGGGATATCCATTAGCTGACACTTCAGCAGTTACAGACTGATTCACTTGTGATGCAAATCTTACTGTTCAATTTAAAATATAAAGTCCAGAATAAATGCTTTACTACCAATGTCAGATCTTGCTCTAATCATTATTGTGAAAAATAGAAGAATCCAGATGAATATTCAGTTTAAGAGAAAAGTACAGTGAAGTACACTACAGTCATTTACACTACAAGGAGGCAGTTCCTCTGAAAACATGAAGCACAGACTTGCTGCGAGCAAGAGTCCTGATGTGATCTTGTCTCCACCATGGCCTCCAACCAAGATTTTTATGTTCTTTCCCTACACACAGGTGCAAAAACAAACAATGGTTGCCATAACCATCAGGGAGGATGTATTTTCCACATTCTTCTCGTTCTTCCGAACACAGCAACCCTGAAATTAGAGGTCCTCAAGGTCATTTAATCTATGAAAACTAGCTATTACCTTTCCATTTCCAAGCTCCCTTTCCAGCTATCTTCTGTCTTTATCATCCATACAGTATGTGCCCATGATCTTAATGTTGCTGCTGCTGCTGCTAGTGAACTGTAGAGCTGGACCCAAGGATAAAAAAGTAATTAATTACATCATCCTCATAAGCTAAAGAGGCCGGATAATTGTCCCCTCACTGCAAAATTTCAGCCCAATAACAACTCCCAAGGTAGTGTCAGGGGTGCCAAATAACACAATCACAGACTCACACAGTCCAGAGGGACACACATTTTGCATTTGTTCAGTTCCAGTCGTAGATAAGACGGTGGGAAATTCGTCGTGCATGGATGATGTTAGAAACAGACCAGATTGCTCGTGACACTCATCCCCAGTGTTCAATAACACCTCATCAGAAAGGCAAGAGTCTCAGTACATCAGCGGTGAAGACCGAAATTCACTCAACACACGTCAGCAACAGATAATGTAACAACTTATCAAACCTGTGAAGAGCATCTGTAAGGCAGCCTGCCAAGGTAATTCCCAGATGATTTAACAATATGTTTAACTGATGGTGTCAAAATGACACTTTAGGGTTTACTATGCTTGAAAGAATCTAGGTTAGGTGACATTGCAGTTCTTTCAGTTTGGCAATCTGATGAGCCTTTTGTCTGTGAGATCTTGATGCCTTCACAAAATTAGCTGTTTTGGGTTCAGACGACAAGCATTTAAACTTGAGGCACACTGGGGTCTTTGACTTTGTCTGGTGATATTCTTACATCATGGGCTAAATATTTCACATCCCCTTTCCTTGCTCTTTTGGGTAGCTCCTGAAGCTAAGCTAAAACTGCCACATGAGACCAAGCAGGTTTTAATATTTTATAAGGTTACTACTAAAAGGGTTATGCATCCTTTTTTATATGGTGGTGGGGCATATACTTCTCTACATTATCACATTATTACCAATTCAGCCCTGCTGATTTTGTAAAGTGCCCTGTGAAATATCTTGGTCTACGAAATGGAGGCGCGAACAGGGGACACTATCATCTTGTTATCTAACATTAACCTCCTGACATCGGGAAGCCCTGCTGGCTTCCTCCTCAGCATTCCTGTTCTCTGATGCCTCCCAGATGACTGCTTGCACCTGTGAGACACCCACCAATTCACCAGTAAATAGGCCAAGAGAGTAATTGTCATGCTACCAGTGTTTTGTAATACTCACTGACAGATGTGGTGAATACCGCGATGATATTTACTGTAATGTCGGGCTTACTCTAAGTGCAGCTTGCGCTTACTGGTTCTTGGAAGAGCTACTATCAAAGTCTTGGCTTCTCAACCAAGTTGGAGTGAGATTTCTTTGCTGTTTTACATACTGTCACATATGTCTCGATATAAATACCATTATTTGCTGTTTCCACAATGATACCTGCATAAATCATGCTTTTACAATATGTTCCACCTGTACTATTGGCTCTGTAAAAATGTAAATATTGACCAGGGGAGCAGTGAATTGCCTTTAATATGAACCATTCACTCTCGGATGTACAATGAATCCAAACCGGCTAGACACTAAACTCCTACAACTTCTGTAAAAGTCGGTGGTTTGAATGTACTCTATCAAAATATTGTATGGCTTCAGACATACCACAGCGTGTATTTGCAGTAAAACGATAATGGAGAGAACAGAAGTACAAGCACCGTCTCTTCCGTTATCAATCTGTCATCCACCTCTTATTGTCCTCTAGCCCAACCATGTCTTTACCAGTTAGCCACGCAGTCATTTTTCCCCCTGGTGAATTATCGCTTTACATTTACTGTGCTGCATCGTAGAGGCCCTCAAGAGTGAGGAAGGCATTGCGATTTCATGGAAACTCGCTGATGAAGCCAACAGGGAAGAGAGAGCTGGGGAGAGAGAGAGGGATACAAAGGCAATTTTATGGCTGGTTAGGGAAGATTGCCTGTAGTAAGACATTTTAAGAACCATCCTAATCTTATACCCTCTTTCTACATTCACCAGCTATTCCCAGAGCACTGTATATCCTCTCTGTATGAGTTCATGAGCTGTAAAGATATTTTCCAAATCTAAAACTAGCTATGTGAAATGCAGACTTGTAGCTGCAGCTGAATTTTGGTCTGATGTTGATTGTATCAGCAGTAGTGGTAAAGGCAAACGACCCTCTGGTATGATACAGTGAAATGAAATAGTTCTTTGGGCTGACATCCACGATAAGATATGATTCAACATGCGGGCACACGGCTCTTATTGATGTAATGTTACTGAGAATATATATTCTCCTGGCTCCCTCAGCAAACCCGGATCATCACTTGGGGCCAATGTTTTGTTTGCTTTTCAGGCTTGCAGCCAACATAATGTAGTCTGAAGCCAGTGAGTTGCTAGGGAGGCATCTTAATGACCTTCCATAATAGTATTCATTCTTGAGAAAAAACAGACAGAGCATCAAAGTGAAAAAACCCCTCTCTCTTGCATCTTCTGGAATGAAGTTGAACCAGTGTATTTTTTTTCAGTGTGTTTGTGGTTATGGCCATAACCCTGTAGCTTCCTGGACTGAAACAGTATCTTTACAGACCGAGCCACAATAATGACCTCTCCCGGTGAGCTTTTTCTGAGATCTCTATACTCCCGCAGGGACATCAACATTAAACTGGCAAATTAACAATGGGAAGATCAACTTACCTTGTAATTAATTTCTGTGGCATTTTTATGGGCACTAACTTTGGGGTATTGGGTCACAGTTAGTAAAATTTAAAGGTAAGTGTAATAGTCTCAGAGGGGTCTTTAGTGAGGGGAAAAAACTGATACAATCTTTGGAAATGGAAAGTTTTTAAAACGTTGCACAGCTTCTTGGTTTTGTTTGTTTTTTCATGAGATTTGCCTCAGAAGAGCTTTTTTTTATATCTCGACTCTCAACCCGTATTTACATTCGCATCTGAGGTGCTTATCGAGTGATTCTATCTAGCAACACTCGCAATGAGCAGAATAAGCTTAAAATTGTAGATCTAGAGTATTACACACAATCAGTGGCATGCAGTGTAATGCTCAAAGTCACATATTACTTTGTCCCAGGAATGGATATTACATAGTGTAAGAGAAGGGAATAAAAATCAGAGGAAAATGAAAGGAAATAGGAAAATGTGGGATGTGACCTTGGTAGGTATTTGTGGATATTATTAGTACAGGCATGACATATCATAAAGATCATAAGCAGTAAATCCAACATAAGATCTCTGATAAAGCAAGTCCAAGGAGTGGGTCCAGTAAAATACATCCAGTGACATGAAAAATCCATGAATAATTCCAATATCAGTTTTTCCTGCCTGTGTGGCAGATAATTACTTTATGACTTTCACCTTTCAAAACAATTTTTTGTTTCAGAACCTTGAGAGAATTTATATCCTTTACTTTCAATGTTTCAGAGTAGTAGGAAAAGGTATGATTCTGACTCAAAGGCTGGACAAACAAAATTCTTTCATCCATAACACATCTCCTGTTTGGCCAATATTCCTGCTGCTCTTAAAAAGAGAGGTCTACTGTTCTGAGGAATACAAGCTTTAACAGACTGAACTCCAACCCTAGAGCTGTGGTTTTAAAGTCTGACACGTTTTGGAACTACAGTTCCCACTATGCTTTGGGAAACATGAGCAAGAGATGTAATGTTGCTGGGGATTCAGTTAGTTACCTGTGGACTTCAAATAAATACCCCTTTGTTTGTTGTTTTTCTTGTGAAATTTGCACCATCAAAAGTATGCCGAATTAGCTATTGGTCGTTCTTGTTTGCACTGTAGCCGTGGAATTACGGATAATTATAACTGGATTACTTTGGTACTGGAGAAAACCTAAAAACGTGATGATTCTCAGGCAAGTTCTGGACTTCAAGGGGGCGTCTTGTCCCTTTGGATTTAAAACGGATTTATGAGCGTTTGTCCGCCATGGACGTCAGAGGCGGCGCAGTCCCCAGAAACTGTAAGTCACACCGAATCAAAAAAATTTGTACACCATATGTGTGTGTTCACATTTAATTGACTTGTGCCTCTGAGAAAAAGTATGAAGATCGTTTCCAGTCTTTAAACTAAGCTAAGCTAACTGACTCCTGGCCTCATCATCATGCTTAATGCACAGACATGAGAGTAGTAATGCACCAAGTCTTCTAATTTAACTCTGCAAGGAAGCCAATAAGCCAATTATGTAATTATGGTTTGGTGCATTATAGTAAAGTCTGTATGTATGGTCATGTGCATAAACATGTTGGCTAAATCCTAACAGGACCACTGGGCATCAGTTCCTCCATATTTTCACACTTGGCTTCATGAGACTAATAGGCTACTATTAAAAAAAAGTTATTATTTTTAATTTCACAATAATATTTTCAAAAATAGCACCCTACGTTTTTCCGGGTAATGGCTATGAGTTTACGATTAACATCTGATCTGATTTCAGCCAAAGAAGCCTAACACAAGTCTGTTGTAAATCTGTTCTCCAGCCACATCTGTAGATATACTTGATCATAATAGAGGCTTCAATGGATCTACCATATGAAGCTAACCAACAACATACCTGAACAACCTCCAAATTTCCCTGGTGTCTATTTATAACTCTAGGTCTTGCTGGATGTGCCTTTTTCAAAAAAGTAATTTTTGGAACATATGGTACGATTTAGAATTGGGATCATAAGACCAGTTTTAAAATTTGAGTGCAAACAGGAAATCTTGTCTGTACTTAGTATAAAATACTTTTTTTTGTTTCTGTTGTGTCATATTTAAGGGCCTCACTGTCTCAGCAAAAACCTATTTGTCCATATAAGTTCAGATGGAAAGAAACAATGCCTTAAAATTTCAGATACTGAGTGAGGGGGGGGGTTGAAATTATGGTGAGGAGAAAAATGGATAATTTCTCACAGGGTTATTCTTAGTTCCTCAAAGCAATACATTAATCATGTGTCCTGTCACATAATCCTGTACGGTTGACTTTTATATACAGTAATAGATCTTTTCTGAAGATGAAAGCTGGACATGAAATTGAATTCCCTTTCCTTTTCTTTGTTGTGAATTCTTGGCATTAAGCGGTGATTAAATTGGCAATTGCGTGGTTGAGTTCATGTAGCCTTCTTTAAGTGAAAGCATCCAAAAGGTTGACAATCCAAGAAAAAGCTAATTGAGAGGAGAATGAGACGAAGTGTCGAAATGAAAAGAGGACATTTTTTTCTGCCCTCCTTAAGAAAAAAAAAAGGGGGCGGGGGGCTCTTTTCCTTCTTCATTCGCATAAATCAGTACCAGATGAGGGGCTGTGCACCCCTGATCCCCCTGAGGTACGACAGCTCTGCTCATGCTGAGCAGCTTTTTTCTAATGATGCCCAGTGATACAGTTCAACAACCTCCTGAGGCCGTTGTTCTCGGCAGAGATAAGCCTGAACTGCCACTTTCACTGTCTCTCAGGCAAAACTGGGCAACAACTTTTCCAGATTATGTTCTTTACCTTTTTTTTTTCTCCCTTGCAGCTCTGGCACTGCGCGCCGTAATTGTCAGTGTCTCAGTCTGAAGTTGCAATCTTTATTTGGGATCCACTCCCACTTGCATTTGAATAGCTGTGATTGATCACTGCTGAGGGGCTCCGATTATGTAAGACAGTGGTTTTATTTTCTTTGATACTTTAGCTCGTATTAGCGAGATGACACATTTTTGACTCGAAAATATCAGTAAAAACCACAACATGTTTGCATTTGATTGCCTCCAAGCACAGCAGGCTTTGTGTGAGGCCTGAAATTGGGAAGAGAAAATGTGCCTTGGGATTAATTTATCAAACAAATCTGATAAATGTTTTTTGATAACAATAGCAAGTAAACTGTGAGTGAAAGAGAAGACGCCTGAATGTCACAGCCACCCAATGCATGGGACACCTACCGCTGCTGGGAAATTCATTAGTTACTGTTTACTTTCTGACTCATGCTCTTCAATGCATGGGGTGTGGTGGAAAGTCTGGATTTCGTGGCACTGTTTGGTTGCTTCTGAGGTCTATAGATTAAAGATTACTGCATTTCAAGAAGGCGCCTGGGTTTATCATTCATGAAATAACAGAGAAATTTAAGAGGCACAGGATCAGATTTTAAAATCAGGCACTGGTGTCTTTTACCATGGAGTGAGATGGTAATTTTCTTGGTGTTTGATGGTTGACCTGCTGTCTCAATTGTTCAATAAAAAAAAACCAGCGCAGTGTGTGTTGGTTTCTCCCGAGTGGGTGAAGCCTGAACCCCACATTAAAACATTTTTCCATTAAAAGTTAAAAAAAAAAAAAAAAAAAAAAATGATAACAGATGTTCTGAGCACCCCTCCTGAGAGAGCGGGCACTGAACACTGGAGGTCTTACAGTAATTCAGCCCTGGTGAAAAGGTTCAAACACAGACAATGATTTTTGGTGTAAACTTAAACACTATAGTAAGGAATAGTAGATTTCAGTGGCAAGGTGTTCTTAATGTTTTGCGAAATAATAAGATGAGGAAATCTTATCTGAAAGCATTTCTTGGCTGAGGACAAATGATTGTAGGATAAGATAAAGAGTAGGGGGTTTCTTCTCTGGAAATTCCCTGTTACACTGCACTGTAAACTCATTTTTAAATGTCTCTGGACTGTTTTATTTCATTAAAAGAGGGAGGATTGCTCTTAGATCTCCATCTTTTGTTTAGTAGCCCTGAAGTCTTATCAGATTGTAATGGATGGAGTGAAATTTCAGCCAGAAGTAGAGATTATGGCCATCATGGGACTTTAAAATAGTCAGACCCTGGGGTTTTCTGCCTACATTTACAACACTGATGAAAGGAGCAATTCTGTATGACCGATCTGATGTAATCAAGGCAGACAAGGTGAAATTGTCAAGGCTGAAAAGAATACTAAATCCTGCTAACGCATAAGTAATGTTACTTTACTGAACTTGTTGCCGGAGAATGAAAAGTAAAAGCGTCTTTTAAAATGCATTCACGGAAAAGTTTCCTGGTGGCGGTTACAATTATCCAAACTGTCAAAAAAAAAAAAAGTGTAAGTGTATGGTAAGCCATGTATAATGGTGGAAAGTAAATTAACAAAAACAGAGGCCATGTGAAACTGGGGTGAGTAATGGCAGGTTATGTGCTGTGTTTTGGAGATTACAGAGGTTTAAGGCTCATCCTGAACTACCATAAACGTGTGACATTACTGACTCTTCAAAGTGTTAGGTTTGCCAAACATTTATAGATGGCTGCTTATAAAAATGATTATTGGAATTCACACCCTAATTTAGTCTGTAAACTAAGGAAAAGCTCAGCTGTGTAAGGTGTGTGTGTATTTTTGGCATGCACAGTGCTCCTCCCTTGTGTCAAGTGTGCCAAGTGTACAAACACGCCGTCTTCAAAGATATCTGCAGCATAAGGCTTCTGCACGTTATGCCATCCATGCTGACAACAAACTGTCAGTGATTACAACGGTGTCTTTGCAACTTAAATTCATTGTAGACAAACCCGCTGTGTTGACCCGCTGTGAGACTGTGTGACAAAGTGTTGCTTATCCTTCGCGGTGTAAGTGGCGGCATATATTGTCTCTTTGACGCCTCAAATTAGCTGTGCTGAGACCATAAATATACTGTGGAAGAACAGAGGGAGAGCAGTGAGATGGCTCGTGTGTGACCTGAATGTATCATGGAAACATGTACATGACTTCTATGGTGGTGGTCCTGGAGATAACACTTATTTTTGGGGGCTGGTATCATGCTCAGGTTTACTGTCCCTGTCTTCGGTGTAGAGCTGCTCATCTCTGTGAGCGCTGTTTAGCGAGTCAGTCAAGGGTTGGAAATTAAAATAAACCAAATAAATGTCTAATCTTGTGACAGACCTTCCAGTGCCTGTTCCTTAATGGGTTTGGCAGGATATAATGCACATTAGTTCCAGTTTTGGTATATTGTTTTCTCTTTCTTAGTTAATTCTTTATCATTTAATCCTGTAAATCAAGGCACGTAAACCTGAAGAACTTGAAACGATCATTTATTTGGAGGTAGCGACTGCCTTGGTACCAAGTGCTGAAAAACTGATTCAAAAGTAAAGAGCCCTACACAATCAGGTGCGCTTAAACAGGGTCTTTGTGCATGTTAGCTCACAGAGGTTTTAAACAAAATTATGTGGATAATCAGTCTTGTACAACAATCAAACCACTGCAACTCAGAAATACAAACGTGTCCTGTTGCTCGACAAAAGGCAGTTTGGCCATTACTGTCTTGTTACTATCAAAGATCAATCAGAGCATTTATCAGAGATAAGCTAGGAAAACAGCTTATCTCATCAATGTACTTAGCAGGTTTGCAGTGTACATTTATCAAATCTGCATTCCTGAGGTCACTGGATCCTGTTTAAATGTGCCAAAGAGTAAGTGAAAACATAACGCCGTAAAAATAAAATTACCGACTTGAGAAATGAATTAAAATAGCTGAATTACTCAATAAAGCTCCTCAAGTGGAAATGCTATTTGTTATTCCATCTTTGGAACTTTTAATAGTAAAATGATTGTTTTTAACGCAGGGTGGGTTCCTGTTTCCCATTACACTGATTATGTTTGCGGTGCTGAGAAGATAAAGCTGAATTTAGATCTTAATCCATGTAATAAAAGAAACATGTTAGTCACTGGGCTGGAGAAGTGGACTGTTGGACGGCCCGCAGCTTGACTACAAGGATGTTTGTTATTTGCCTTATGCAAACATAACAAAACACAGCTGATCAGATCAGTTTACAGGCACAGTGAATCCACTATTTCATTTGGAAGGCAACACAAAGAGAAATCGGATTGTGGTTTTGGAGATGGAGGGGTGAACGGCGGTGACAGGGCAACAGGGCATCCTATTTTGTATGTTTACAGATCCGATTTGGCCATCTGCACAAATATGACTATCTGAGCTTTGGAGAACAGAAAAACTGAACCAGTTTGTTTGGAGGCGTTTCATTGCAGTGGAAACACCTTTCATGAGACAAACGAAAACTTACAGTTTAGCTCTGTGTGAGGCCGTTTCCACTGATTGGATTTAAGAGTGAAGCTTGACGAGGCCAAATCTTATTGTGGAGTGTTGGAGCTTGTAGTGGGAACCTTGAGAGAGAAGAGTCCCTGTATTAGTTTTTGTTTACAGTGATGGGCAGGATGCGGTTTGAAAACTATACACTTTACGTTTGTTTTAAGTACTGTAGAGACTTACAGAGTATAAATCTTACATGTCGCATTTCTGCAAGCCTGCTCTGCAGAACGCTGTCCTCTGTGATCCTGCCATGTCAACTCACTGTGTCCAAAAAGGAGCCAAAGGATCATTTTCACACCAGCTATTTCATCTCATTTTGCTCCCACACGACGTTTACAAAAACCTCCAGCAGGCCCAATGTTCTGTGGTCACGGCATAAATTATATCTATGAATCCAGGTTGTGGGCGGAAGTAGACAAGCCTCACCTCACTAGTAAACCCTTGTGTCACTGTGTATGCACAGGATTTAACTTTTTAAGTGGCTTTGACAAACAATCTGTCCAGCGGATCCTTGTAGGACTTTTTATAAGTTGAAAATAGTTAGTTCTCAACATGTAATTTTGCTTCTGCAGCATCACACGTTTTTCATTAAATTGTGCATTTCTTCAGATCGCAGTGCAAGTAAACAGAGGATTCTCATGATGTAAATCAAAAGCTAGCATGCAATTCCTGTTGTGTTTGAGTAGCTAATCCACACTTCCAGGCTCAGGAGTTCAGACAGAAGCGGCATGTTAATGTTATTTTTCCCCAAAGCCTGTGTCATAATTAATTTCAGACTAGTGTTTGGAGACTGAGTATTTGTCTGCTCAGGGACCGGGTCACAGTTTGAGACAAAGCCTCTTCTCTCACAATCCTCACTGTCAAAAGGTATATTCCTTAATATAAGAAAATCAATATAATTAGGGAGCTGAAACCTATAAATATATATACTGCATGTTAACTAGTTTATTTTTTTTTTGTAGACAAGCCTCATGTTGTATGTTACCAGTGAAATTAGCTTTTGAAAATATTGTATTGTGTTGCTGTTGTAGCACAGTGGTCTGCCTTGGTTTGGGCCCCTGTAAATAAAACTGAATCTTTATGTGTAGGGGCCCAAATACTAATACAGCCTATACACATATATACACACATGGCGTTTTAGGCCTGCTGTACATTACAACACACACACACACACACACACACACAGAAACACACAGAGCAGCCAGTCGCCTATGGAGCGCTGCCAGCCAAAGGAGTCATGAGGTCTCGTGCAGATTAATGGGGAGGCGCAAACCAAACATGTTTCTCATTGACTTTGTGGATGAACAGCATGTCTTTGCTTCTGCTGGTAACTTGGCAACGCCGGGGCAGAAATATCTTGTTACTAATAGAAGAGTAATTACAGAAAGTACAAATTTGACTTTTTCCACTTTTGTTGAGTAATTCTGGCGTTAAGTTGTTTAACAGGGCAGTTTCCTGTATCCACGAGTAACTGATGTTAATGTCGCGTTTGAACCAGCTCAGCATTCGAACAGTCAAGTTATTGTTACAGCCGAAATACTTTTTTTTGCGCTTGAGAAATTTCAGCGCTCATTTAGGTTTGTTGCTATTGTGTTCACTGCATTTTATTGCATAGAATCCCAACCGTGGCATCTACAGTCCAGTTACAGCCCATGCAGGTGTGTGTGCGCAGTCCAGATTTAAACGTAGACCTTGATAATTGAGCTGGAAAGGGCACTCAGCACCAGGTTATTATGCATATTATATTAGGTCTTAACACAAAGACGTAGAAGATGAGGTGGTAAAAACCTCTCGGGGCTGCTGTAAGACACCTGTTTAAAGATTTTTTTTTTCATAGGAAAAACCTGGTTTTCATTTATGTATTTAGATTCCAAACTCTACAGAATATGAAACACCTGCAGACTTTCCTTTCTATGGACCAGCATTAAGTGCAGTCCATTTTAATGACCCTTAACTACACACAGCACAGCACTAGACTGTACCTGTGTGTATTTCCAGTGTTCTTTAAGGAAAACCTTTATTTTCAGCATTTCTTACATCTCCTCTTGCAGCCCATTGACTTGGTGACTTTAGGCTTCGTGTTCCTTAGCCTTTATCCAAGTGGTATAAATCTTCTTTGTGTAGAGACAGGCTGCATAGCTCTTTTCACCAGTTTGATCCCCAGTAACGGTGAGAACATACAGTATGCCCAGACAGGCAGAAAGATAATAAACTTAGCAAAACCACTTAAGTCCTCATTTTGGAGCTTTTGCAGGAGTAAGCGCCCCACTGACACTGTCTCCATTACCTGTTTGAGTGGAGGCGGCTGTATGAGAGGCCGTTAAAGATATGACTTCCCTCATCAGTCTGGTTTGCTCTTCTGGGATGGGTATGGGGGAGAAGGCCAGTGTTACCATTACCTAGAGGGCAATCCAAGAAGTATTACTGCTTAGGTGTCCACATGATTTAAGATTTTCTTTGTCTCACAAGCCTTATATGTGCATGTTTGCGCACAGAAACACACCAGACCAGCTGAATACACACACTCTACATACACGATACTTTAAACGCCACACAGATTTCCTGCTTTATCCTCAGGCCTCATGTTTCTCTGAGAGTTGATATAGTAGTAGGTAAAGCATTAGGGCCTATAACTTGATATGAATGGAGAAGGTGTTTACAGCTACAGAGAGACAAAATAAATGAAAAAGAGGAAACCTAAACCCGACTGCTGGCAGAGTCACACAGGCTCCTCAAACAAAGGAGTCCTTTTTATCATTTTACTGTCAGGATGTTGTACAGTTTGACTGTTTGCGTATGTGACGAGGACTTCCTGTCTGTCACGTGATGTGAGTACTGCCATTCTTTATATCGCTTCTTTAGGATTATTTGAAATCTGAAATTTTAAAGCTGGTCAGGATGATATCGTATTGTTGTTGTAATGTCTGTGATGTATATAAGTGATGCTGAACCTGACCTGTGGCACCTGAAATATAATCTAATGCAAAAAGACTGCAGTAACAGTGGCACCAGTGGAGAAAAGTCAGTGAAGTTCACAATGTAATGTTTGTTATATAGAAATAAATCTAACTCAAGTTTGCTAACGTTAGCCACCAGAAGCTGCAAGTAAGGCTATAGCAACAAAACCCCCATGTGGGCAATGAGAGAGAACACAGCGCAGGGGGTGACACTGGTTGGTGACATGTTGTTAAAGGTTGCGGTGAGACAGTGAAACATGGAAGTCCAGTTTGAGTGACAGATTCATGTGTTTAAAAGCTTTACAGACACTAAAACACTGGACAGCACAGAACGTAAAGTCACGTCATGTGCTTTTTTTTTTTATCTTTCATTGCGATGATCGCATGTTAAACAGTAGTGATACAGCATTCACGTTACAAACTTAACTCAACCAGAAATTTGTGTTTGCATGTATTTGATTGGCCAGTGCAGCGGCTTGCTGGATGACGTTGTGTTGTGGCAAAATTTGAGCCAGCGTCAACTTTGTCGTCGTGTGTTCTTTTTTTTTTTTTTGTCTGAGCCCCCTGCGTCAGCCTTACTCAAATTAATGAGGAAAAATCAGGGCTTTAGTCTGAACATGATCAATGCCTTGAATTTATTGAGGCTAAATTGTTTTGCTTATAAATTAAACTGTGCATTTAGGTTGAATGTGTTTTTATTCTATAAAAAGTAACAGTTGCACTTTAAGGGCCATAGTTTTGCCTTTCTGGCACCTCAGCTCATCTCTGTCTCTAAACCCGCAGTCGTTTATGTAATTCAAACTTGCAAACTTGGGCTCGTTTCTGCTCAGAGTAATAAATTTTGCATAATGTTGTATTCTGATTTAAAGGGTGTGCAAATTATAATCTCTCACTGTCTCTGTCTCTCTCCCTCTCTCTCACACACAGTCTATTTTCTCTCCTCTTGCTCTTGCACACACCATCCCTCTATTATTGGAATACTGTCACGGAAACACACACTCTGCTGTAATATAATGCTGTAGTGTGATCCAGACCTCCCATTCATTTGTTTAGCTATGAAGGTCTATGAAGTTGATATGTGTTTACATATTTGTTCACCCCTTCACTCTTTTCCAGTAACTATGGCCGCTGGCTTGAGTTGTATATGTATATGTGTGTGTGCACGCGTGCGCACGTGTGCTCTTCCCATTGCTGAATTACACAACTCTTTCCACCCTGGGGCCTGAGAACTGGTCTGATGTGACCTGATGATTTTATTGCAGAGTCCTTCTGAGCTCTCTCTCTCTCTCTCTCTCTCTCTCTCTCTCTCTCTCTCTCTCTCTCTCTCTCTCTCTCCCTCCCCCACACACACACACACACACACAAACACACACACACACACGCACACACAGAGCCCCACCCTCATACACACATCTCCCTCTC
>JBBMJY010000011.1:11443323-11484942 GCA_037833715.1 Toxotes lorentzi
ACTATCTTCACCCGGGGTGGGGAGAGAGGGTTTGGTGTGGTTTGGTGGGTTTGTTGTGGGGTTCTTCTGCGCTCTCTCTCTCTCTCTCTCTCTCTCTCTCTCTCTCTCTCTCTCTCTCTCTCTCTCTCTCACTTTCACACACACACACTCATTTGCGCACACACTTACTTTCCCTCACTGTCTCTGTCTCTCACTTCCCCCTTCTCGTTTTTTTTTTTTTTTCTCCCTCCACATCTGTTAATCTGCTCAGGGAATAGCAGCAGACAGTTTTCCAAACCTCTGTGCATTTACGTGTCATGCAATTCATCATTGGCAAGTCTTGGAAGAGCACAAGTTCTGAGAAAGTCAGACTCCAACCCAGAAGTGGACCCTGAGCTTGAATCAGATTGTGGCTTGCTCATCCAGTAGCTGGGAGCTGGAAATAGGTTTATTGCAGGTTTGTGGTTGAGGTGGCCAGCTTGACCCCAAAAGAAGAAATCTGTGTTCTTATCTGCATCCTCAAACCACACTTGAGTGTCTTGTTCTATAAATAAAAGTCCAGGCTCAGCAGAATCCTGACATGTTTTTTTCTTAATTAAAGAAGAGAAGCAAGAGATAAAATCAGAGTATCTGCTGGGGCTCTTTTTGGATCCTCCTTAGTTGGTGCAATGTATGAATGAGTCAACAGCCATATTTATTTGTCATGTCACTCAGTTGCTGCTTGTGCGTTTCACCTTATGCACCTTTCTAGCACCAAATACTGAACACCAAGACAAACGTGCAGTCTCACATTTGATGAACACGTCTCATCGCTGCCTCACAAGATTTACTGTACGTCCCTCACTGTGAGCTTTTCACCGTCTGTGCGGCGGCTTGCTGAACAATGTGGCTAGCCGCTGCGCGAGCCAAAATGACTCCTTGCATGAATAGGAAGACCCACGCCAAGCTATTGCCTCTGTTAGGCAAGGCCTCGCCATCGCTAACCCCTCAGCCTGCTTCCATTACACTGACATGGGAAAAGATTCTCTGGAAGAATCAGCTCTATTATCTTACTCTTACTGGAAGTCCACCCAGTGAATAACCATCCAGTTTTGGTTTCATATATTGTCTTGAAGAAGTAAACAGGCAGATGTAGCTGGAGAGCAGTGCATGTATGTGATGCTTAACTTGTCAGAGCCGCGTTTACAAATGTACTTGAACGGAAGTAAGTGACTTTTGCTTAAGGTCAAAAGTCAATCATGCATGGGACATGGCTGCTCTTTACCAGTAAAGTGCGTTTGTTAGTACAGGGCTGTCTGCAAAGCCATTAAAGCCCCAACCCCTGTTTTTAGACCTCGTCATGCCCTCTGGTCTTTGTGTCTCCATCATGGTTCATCTCTGATTGATTGTGACAGGGAACAATAACGGGCACACAGAGAAAGGGAATTCTCTCTGGCTACTTGTCAGTCCATATTAGCTCAAGTCAGTGCCCGTCCCCCCCAAATCTGTGGGGCTGATTGCAGTCCGGTGTCAAACACAACATAAAAATGTTAAATGCTACCAATTTCCAATAGGTCACCCTTAATAAAGGCTTTATTAGGTGTAACTATTGGCTTTCTTAATGGTTAGTTAATACTTTATAAGTTATATATAAGCCATTTGCGTTAGGGTTAGATAGGACCAGGCTGGTGTTTATCTTATTCATTATTTATAAGCCATATTTTGCAGTTAATAAAATCATAAAGGTTTCATAAGTTTTTTACTTTCAATACATAATATCAAGCTTTCAGTTTAATGTAAGTTATTAATAAAGCGTACTAGTTCGGACTTTCAAAGAAACCATCAAGTCATTGTCAGACGTTTATAAGTTAAGCAATAATAAACTCATTTTGGTCCAGATGCTTTGCAGCTCTTTTCCAGATGATCAAAGGTCAAGCAGTACACACACAAAAAAAAAAAAACAAAACACAGCAGGTGTGCTGGGGGAGGATAAACACCAGGAGGGTGGTATCAAACTGTATAATATATTTCTCAGGTTTATGTGTGATTTATACTAACCATTTTATGAAAAATAAGAAAATAAAGAGATGTCAGCGCATTAATATGCTCTGAAAAGAAGAGTAATTGCTTTTCACCTGGGAAAGCCGTTAAGCAACAATCCCACAGAAAGAGAAGTTGAATTTATTACTCCGGTAGAAAAAAGGCAACTGCATGCGTCTGCAGGAAACAGGTGCGACTAGTGAGATTCAAGTAAGAAAAATTATGTTCGTATGGAACCAAAATATTATGAGAAAATAGCATTTTAAATGGCATTTCAATATGGCAGACAAGACCAGTGGGTAAATTCATCATTCCCTAATTTGGAGTAAAATGTTTTTACAGATCTATTACATTTGATTATTTGGTGTGTGATTCTTATGGTTTAAGAAGGGTTCATACAGGTTTTGCATGTTCTGTTTTTAATAACAATCAGGATCAACAAGTCAAACAATATTACTGCCAAAAAAAAAACAACCATCACCTAAATGTCACCTAAAGGCTAGATGACTCTGACTGGGCCAACATCAAACAGTACAGGGATTCAGAATTATTCTCCTGACTCAGAGAAAAATGAGGTCTAACTGTACATTCAGCCACTGTCATGTTGTGACTTCTTCCCCTCCCTCTTCATTTTTTTGTTCCATTAGGGCTTCGCACTGTAAAAGAGCACCAAAACAAACAGAGACGGAGCAGAGGGAATGAAAGACTGCAGTGTTTTGGGAACACCAGAGTCCTGACTGCACATGCACATGTGACTCCTTGTCAGCTGGCTGGAGTGAAAGGTGGCAGGTGAGTTGATAGGATAGTATGATCTTAAAAAAAAAAAAAGCTTTTAAATTTCATTACATTTCCTGTTATTGCGGGAGTGTGCCGGGATAGTCACCTTTTAATACAACAAGACTTCAGTTAAGCAAATACTGGATCAAATACAACAGGTTAAACTAATTTGTTTATGCACAGAAAACCTGCATATTCTTTCTAAATCACAAAGAAATGTAACAGTACTCATGGTTTAATATCTTTTTTTTTCCATCAGTGGTGATACACGTCAGTTTTCATCCCAGTTAGTGAAACAATAACTATATGACAAGTTGCATAACAGACCAAATCTGCTATTAATGTAAAAGAAATCTCATTTAAAAAAAAACTGTTGCATAACACTTGTTCTTTTCCAGTATACTCTTTGATGTCCCAAAAATAATTTGAACCTGTTAGGGATGAAAACTTCCAGTGAATGGCAGGCAGTGTGCTCATGGCTAGTTTCCATCACAGTTCTTCCCTTGCGTACAGGTCCCCTCTTCTCCTTCTCCTCCTCCTCTTTCTTCTTCTTCTCTCCATTCTAATAGATGCACCAAAAAAAAGAGGCCATTGCTGCTGGCTGGCCAGAAAAAGAAAAGCTTGGCTCAACTTCTTTGTTCATTCACTTTCCATTGCAAATCCAACAGGCATTCTCTCTCAGCTCTCCTTTTCCCTGACCACAGCTATGGCTTTGGATACAGCAGCAAGTCTGTCCTTTCTCCTTTTGTGATTGAAGATAATGCCCACTGTTTGAGGGGAAGGGAGTTTAAGGCAAGTTCAAGGAAAAATCCAGCCTGAAAGGACTCTTCAACCATTCAGGAGAGCACCGTCTACATTTGTGACTATTAACAATTTAACAATACTTTTTCCAAGGATAGAAACAGGAAAGCTGCTCTACTGACAATGTAGAGACTTAAACTTTGTGGGATATTTGCTTGAGCTCTGAAGCAGAAAATATAGCCTCACTGATTGTTTTTTCTTTGTGTCACAGATAGATTTACACAGGACTCTCCGTAATCTAACCTTAACAGCGTGTTGTCAGTCTTCACAAATCTAGATGGAAATATTTTAAGATCATACCTTGAATGTAAGACTAAGTATTGTTTGGGTTTGGGTTGGACCTTTCAAGATTAAAATAACTACTTGTCATCCAGAACTGACTGAGTGGGTAGAAAAAATACAAAACAAGGGAAAAAAAGTTGACCTCAGGTTTTAAGAAAATCTGTATCCTTGAAAAGAAAAAAAAAGTGTGACCTCCAGAGTGGTTTTCAAATCTAAGCCACGAGGCCGCAGGGTCAGTTTAAGTATTTGTCACAGCTAAGAATCCGAAGGTCAACGAGCATGGGTTTGGTCAGTACCTAGTAAAATCGTGCCACACTACCTCGCCTTTCAGTGTCTTCTCAGCTACACTTGCAAGACTTGACAATCATGTTGGAGAGCTGCTCCACTTTGGGGGTTCGTCCAGAGTAGTAGAGTATAGTGAGGGGTTCCAGGTCTTGAGGGACACAGCAGGGTGCGGCCGATGCCTCTGGATTCAGGGTGTTGTACAGGCTCAGCAACTGTTAGAAAGCACATGGGAGAGATTTCAAGTAGGATTTACAGTTGTGCATCATCTAGGTAAATTGTATTATATTCAGTATCCATTGAGTGATGGAAATTTCATTAATTATTGGTGAGTTCAGTGTAATACAAGAATTTATGCCTGAATTATCTGTACATACTGAGATTCATAACTGAGAATTCAATTGAAGATCCATCAATGACCAGCTAATCAATCTGGCAGATTCTGCGTTTTCTGGAAGATTAAGGTCTAATAAATGCTGTCTGCTTGTCTAATGTGTTTGCTGGACATGGTTGCCTATACAGTTGTAAGAACCAAAACATGAAGCTAAAATAGGCTAAATGCTAATCTCATTACCAAGGTCAAGACTAAACGTCACAGTGTCCACAGTTTTCATAGAGACTTTTTTTTGGTACCAAGTATTCCAAAGAAAACTGTTCACAGTGAGTTGTGTGACAGGAAGTAAAACATGACATAATCTTTTTGAGCTGCCGCTTGTTACTTGGTGGCCCATTGTCCTTCTCCCAGGGTTTGTGTTCTCTCTCTATTTTCGGTCTGTTTGGGTCAAACACATTTTAGATTGAGTCAAATTATCAACAGGTTTGGGTAGGCTTTCCACAGGTCCATCTCAGATCAAGTCCAAAGTTTTGATCCTGGGAAGACCTCTAGATGGAGGCACAGGTCTCAGAGGTGAATTACTCAAAGCTATATTTACCTGCATGGCTATTTACAGCTAAAAATAAGTGAGGAAATATGGCTTTGTTTTGTACTTTTCACTGTGGGAAAGTGTCTCACAAACTGTATCCCTGTGGAGTCCTCCTTACCGAGCTGTGTGTTGTATCTGAGCTCCTCAGGTAAGGGCAGGGCCCAGAGCAGTAGTTGGCGTCGTAACCACTGGGCTCATGGATCCACTTCCAGTCCAAGTCACGCCGGAAATCGATGTGGAGCTTGCGAACACAGCAGCTCTCTTCTGTGTTTCTGTTACATGGATACACAACAATAGTGAAATCAGTCTCCTCATTCATCTCTAATAATGTATTTAAATGCACATTTACTAATAATAATAAATTTAATACCTTCTTGGTCCCACGGTGTTTACCAGATACAGAATGTTGCAGCATGTAAACATCTTTTCACAAGTGATAGTTATTTGCTACTTTCTAAAAATAATTGATGTATCCCTTACGAGAAACAGTAGTTTGTGTCCAGTGCTCTCTTGCGGCGGCGTGTGTGCTGAGTGTCCAGGCGGTGAGGTGGGATCATCATGAGGATGAGGTGAGGCAGGTACTGCTCCTTCTTCTTCTTCAGGTGATCAAGATCCAAGCGACTGTGCTCGTCATCTCCATCCACTCCTTAATTATAGACGTGATCAAGGCACAATTAAAGCAACTGTGGTGGTTTATCCTTTCATAAGCCTACAATTTTCAAAATTATTGAGTAAGAAACTGTCATCCCTTTCATTGTTTTACCCAGTGCAAAATGAAAATACTTACACGAAAACTAAGGAAAAAACTGTCTTTTTGTCTGTCTTATTGTTTCTAAGAACTCATAAAACATTTTCATTGCAAGTTTATTCTTAGTCCTCTGAGGCAAATGTTGAATCAGGCAACAGCTCACTTCCCATACAGAGACGAATTATTATCAACACTTAAATTCTAAATTAAATCCATCTTGTGCCAAACTCCCCAAAGTGAGAAATATATAAGTAATCTGATTATTTAGCAAGATGTTTACCATATATACAGTATATATATTTTTATAAAGTATTAAAGAATAAATCCCATAAATCATAGGACCATATGAACATGCAACATGACCCCCGGCTCCTAAACTGACAGAAGATATCAGGTGGCAAGAAGGCATTAACATTTCCAGACACTGGATCAGAAGAGCAACTGACACCTGGCATTAATAACTATATGACAAAATGCTGTTGAAGCCTACCTTTGAACTTCACCTCCAGCACCTCGTTCTCGTTCTCAATGATGTCACCGTTTGGGTTGAAGGTGTGGCAGGGGCAGTGCACACTGATTTCCAAGCCCAGATTACGTCCTGATGGCAGACAAGTACGGAAAAGAAGGTTGTCAGAGTTCCTTTTTTCCCTCCCTCTTTAAAACTCGGTGATTGTAAGAGAAGTACAAGTCATGTTTCTGAGTTCAAACAAGGGAGGATCATTAGTACTAATGTTGGTCTTTGGAAACAACAAATGACAGTGACCTCAGTCTCACCTCTGTTCATCAGCCATTCCCGTACTGTTTCAGTCACATCGAAGGAGACCCATTCTGGAGTACCCTTGGTCAGCACATTCTTGGCTCCAATGTAGCGTTGTTTCCTAATGTGTTCATTTGGCTTCACAATCTACAAGGCAATAATAAATGGTCACTCTGAAAAGTTTTTTTTTTTCTCAATAATGAAACCGCTTCAACTAAATAACATGCAGAATAGAGCAGACACCAGACAAGGTTGCTGGTACGAGTTGAAGATTTTGCTTGTCAAGGCAATAATTGCCCGATAACAGTTTTAATCACTTGTAATGAATCATGCTATGAGCTACGATAATGTGATAATGTCATTACTGGAACATACAAACAGATTATATAGGGAAAAAAAAATAAAAGAAGAGCCAGCAGCCAATTCTAATGGCTTTGTGAGACTGTATTTATGGCGCCTTCATGTCATTTTGGAGTTACCGTAATTACCGGTTTTCTACTTGTAAATAGTGTTCATGTCAACATCCAAGTTGTAATTACAATTGAGAAAGTGGAATTTTTTCGAAAGCTGCGATACATCCCATTTGGTGGTTAAAAAAAAAAAAAAAAAGTGCGGATGTTCCTGCAAAGGCAAGCAAACATGGATGTCTAAAGCCAGCGAAAGTCTGTTGTTAAAGGTAATTAAATGCTGAAATGTAATCGGTACAGTGATATATTGAACAAGTGCTTTTTAACTCTCGCACTTAAAACTATGCGGTAAAACAACTATCACTCAACTTAATTTATATTTTGTTCCAATGACTTTCCTGTGAAGTAGCCATTAATAGTCTTTTTAGCAAACAGTTTCCTGGCAGCTGCCATCTTGAGTTGTCATGTGACATGAATGCTCTTAAGTCATAAACATGAGACTCTTTCCCATGGTTACCTGTCCTCCCAGATCACATGAACGCAGCTTCAGGCACTCAGCTAAATTCTAACTTCAGCATGTTAACATGCTCATAATGATAATGTTAATATGCTGATGTTTAGCGGTTACAATGTCTACCATGTTCACTGTCTTAGTTTAGCATGTTAACATGCCAAAAGAAATTTGCTAAGGCTGATGGGAATGGTTTGCAGGCATTTGGTCATAAACCAAAGTACTGGACAAACTGAAATTTTGTCCTGATGGAGGTGCTAGATAAAAAACCGAGGGGATCACTAAAGTCATTACAATTCATCCTGAGGAGAACATTAATGTCTTTACCAAATTGCATAGCAATCCATCCAACATCTGTAGAGAAAATTTCGTGGCAGTCCACCAAATAGTTGTTGAGATATTTCAGCCCGGACCAAAGACCAACGGACTGACAGACATTGCCATCCCTTCAGCCGTGCTGCTAAGCATGGCTAAAATGTGACCTAACATGGATAAATTAAAAGCATTGGGCAACTTTTGTCATTTCTTTTTTAAATTCCTGATATTTTCATGTAGTGTTTGATGCATTGCATAATAACTGTTCAGTGGCACACCCTCACAGGTGATTTGCGCAGTAAAATACAGAGTGCATTTGTGTGCTGTTACACTAAAACAATAAGCTAAAGGCTAAAAAGGTTTTTTCAGAGCTGCAGAGTTGGATGCTAATTCTCGGTCACTGCCGCAGCAGTGAAAACTCACAGTCATTTTATCCTTTCTAAATATAAACATATTTGTCCAGTTCATGGCATTTGCTCAAAAAGAAACTTGGTGGTTGCTGTGTGTGTTCAGTGGGAGCACCTATAAAAGTAAATTGCAGGTCTAGCTCCTGACCCGTCTCTGGAGTAAAACAGCAAAACAATGCACATTTATGCTTCCTGTGTATTTGGATGAAAATATGAACGAATACAAATGTAAAACAAGAATGTCATTTGTTTCTCAGGAAACTTTTCATGAGGATGATCCAGTGGTGAAATGTAACTAAGTACAACACAAGTAGTGTACTGTCTATTTTGCTGCCAGTACTCTGTACTTTGCTAAGATTGGAAATGCAAGACTTTTACTTACTTATTGTGGAATTGCTACTTTTAAGAGATCTAAACACTTATTCCATCACTGAGCATCTCCTGTACTCTGTGTGGAGTGTTTGAAACCAGCAGTAAGAATAATTTTCTTTGGTAGGATGAAAACACCTGCTGCTCCCCTGCTTTAACACTAACCACCAGGTTAAGCTCTTCTGCAAACACACATTTGCTAAATACCAACCAACCATTTAAGAACCTTATGTGTTTGGCCCAGATGTTGGTGAGGATTGAATATCTCTGTTTGTTATCTCATTCAGTGACAGCAAACAACATAAACTACATTTAACTGGCAAAAAGTAATACACTTCTTTATACTGGAGTTAATGTTGACAGTTGCAGTTGTTCTGTGTTTGGTAAAATCGTCCTTTTGGCTTTGTCATAATGACACTCCTACAGAGTATCTGTATATTATTGTATTTTTATTACTTTTATTTTGATAGTTATCTTTGTATTGGATCCATAATACCAAGGACATTAAGACAGAATAACAGGGACTTGATGACGCTGACTACAACTTTAGAAGAGTGGTTGCATAATTTCATCACTCAGCAGACCGGAATCCCTTTTCAACAGCTTAATAAACTCTGCGTACTTGTTTGAGGGTAAAGACCTCTACATAACCAAAATGGGGACCATATTAGATCTGGTCTGCCAGTACTGCACTAAACAGTAACCCTGCCCCAGCTCTGCAAACACTCTGCGGGCCTGTTGAGCTTCTTGGCTTTTGGTTTGGCTCTTACCCATGCCTGCAACCACAATCTGGTTGTCATTGGCTCCCTATGTCAATTAGGGCCTGAAATCATGTGGTGGAGAACAAGTAACCATCTTATGTAAGATTCTTGACAGGCTAGAATGTAGTACTGTTTTTGTATACAAAGATTATATCCAAAAAAGAAAGACTCTGAAGCTCCTTGTTGCCTTGACTGTGCGCTTTGCCTTTAGGTCTTGGAAGACGGAGAAGGAAACGGTATCTTTACTCACCTGGTAGAGCTCAATCCGCTGTTCATTCCTCTTGGCGCTTGAGTTTGGCACCCTCAGAGCTCGGAACTCTGCTCTGAAGAGGTTGGTTGAGTTCCTTTCCATGGCGGAGACGTTGAAGCGGAAAACCTTAGAGGTGATGCCTTTTGGGCAGTAGAGCAGATCGTCTGGAATAGAGCGAAATTAAAATAAAAGTTTAGTGAGAGAACGGTCTTAGAAAGTCTTATCAGGATCTGATGCAGAACCGGCGGTGTATGTCCTGACAACTTCAACATTACTTTGGAACGAAATAATCACAGATACTCGCTGTGTGATCTCCTTCACAAGAGATGAAACGAAAAGTTTCTCGTGTGTAGGCTCTCATTTTGCCGCTGACATTTTTACTTATAGTAGGAAAAGCTCAGCTGTTACTAATAACATTCATGTTATTACATTAAATTCAGGTGTAAGCCTTGACACTGTGACAGTGAGCCAGCATCCACAAAACCAGGACCCTGAAACTGAAGTAGCTAAATGAAATTCAGACGTCATTAATTTTACTATTTAATCCTTTGCTTTTCCTACTGTGACATGTCAAAATGTTTCCTGTGAAAATAAAAGCTCTTAAAAGTTCTTTTTTTGGGGGGGACCATATTTAGTAAGTCGTAAAATTTTCACATACATGACTCATTATTACTACTACTATAAAAAAGATTAAGCTTTTTAAATTATTTGTACTATCTTGAGAACTCTGCTGCTCTGTAATTTAGAATTAATAACGTATGAAGCCGACATTAGAAAATTAAAATTTAAAAAAATTAATAAAGGGGCTGCAATTAATAATTATTTTCATTCTCGATCAATCTTCCAACTTTTTCTCCAATAATCAACTAATCAATTTGTCTGTTAAAAGCCCAAAATGATTTCAGAGGCAGCAACACCTGACAATTAAGAAGCTGAAAGTTGTAAACTTTAAGCATTTTTGCTTGAAAAATTACTTAAACAATTGATTAGTTATCAAGTTTTCAAAAATAGCTGCAGATCAGCTTTCTCTGGATCGATTCATTTCAGCTGTAGTTAATAACACACGTTCTTTCAGTCTGTCTCCATCATAACACAATTTTTAAAAATACTTTTCTGGCTGAGTGACTTATTTAGGGAGGAGTGGGTTGGACGAGGTGAGTCTTTGGATCAAGCTTTTATCCACCTGATGCCAGGGTAATGTCAGTCATGCTCCAAAAGAGGTACAGCACTCTGGTAACTGATATCACAAGCTGAGTTGGCAGCAGACAAACACTAGATGGCAATGCAATGAGTTTTTCTTTTTCTCCCCCCCCTTCTTTAACATACCATGTTGCTTCAGATGTGTTGAAATAAAGCCCGATATGTTTATGAAAATAGGGGCATGGATTTATGGATGTTTATTTATATACTAAACACTTATAAACCCATTCACACCTAAAATATGAACTTGGGTTTACTGACTCTTTAGTGGCTGGCACTAAGTTTATCAGCCCACAGTGAGATGATTAGTGTTGTTGCCTGCCTTATCAAAATTCCTCTGTGTTTTTCCAACACATTTTGTCTATATTTGGTGGAAATGAAAATGTTGTAATTGAAATAGCAATATTATTGAGTTGAGCATGACTTCACCTGCCTGGTATCTGCATATCAAAAACCATTCTATCCTCAGTGACAACTTTTTGGACCCAAACGCCTTCTGACCATGATGACTTCTCCACAACCCAACCTCAGTCATTGACATATGCCAGATTCTGTATGCGTACCATGCTATAAAAGGAAATCTTTCCGATGTTTGCCGTCTAGCCTCTCAATGCAGTAATTTGCCAGTCTTCCAGCAGCTTTCTGCTTCATTTGCACCTGTCACAGATTTGTGGTGGTTTACAGAGCTGCCTCAGATCCACCAAAGGTCAACAGTTTACCTTCCGAAACCATCAAAAGGAGAGTGTGTGTTTGCCCGCATTAATCCGAGGAAAAGGGAGTGAAATCGCTGGCTCCGGGTCAGAAATTGATTCCACAAAGTGAGCACTCTGGTCCTTAGGGGCAACACCATAAGGTCGCTGTGTCTTCATAAGCACTGTCTTCACTCTGAGGCTACTGTTCCTACCTGATCTTAATGGTACACACTTGCTTTCTTGCTGAGAGTTAAATGAGAACATTGATATAATTTGTGTCTGAAGGGTAAATACTGCAGTCAGCAGCCGATTAGCCTAGCTTAGCACAAAGACTATAAACACGGGGAAACAGCTAGCCTGGCTCTGTGGGAAGGGAACAAATCCTCCTACCAGAGCATGGTAGGGACAAGTGCCTTGAAGTGTTTATTGAGACATTTTGTGGCACTTAACGGAGAAGAGTGAGGCTAAATGTACATATATTTACCCACATGACTTGTTGAAGAGAAATTTGAGACAGCTTCTGAAAAAAGTAATAAAAAGGCTTTGGATCAGTCACCATCTGTCCATTTGTGGAATGATGTGTTTGTCTTTTGCTAAATAGACATGATATTCAAAATTGCAAGGTGGGACTACAGTAGAGGTGAGCTAGCGTCATAACATTGATCTGAAAAGTTCTGAAACTTTGTGACTTAAGTGAAGAAACTGTGAGCTGTCCTTCAGCGAATCTGAAAATTGTTCCTCTTGCCTGCTCCAGCACATGAAAATCACATTAACCAGTCTCAGTGAGCAGGCCCAGTGTATATATGTGGATATACACAAGCTATTGACAGAATGCATATTTCCAAGTATGAGATCACACTGAACACATAATAAAACCTCTGCCAATACCACAGTTTTAGGCCCGGCAAAGTAAAAAATGGGGAGTAATATTAGGTCATCCACATTTAAAGTATCTAAGTAGTAGAGATGTTGAATAGGGCACACTTATGTGTCCACTGAGCTCCTATACTGTTTTTCTGCCATTTGTTCTTTAACCACATGAGATTACACTAAAAGAAACAATGGTCTTCACCCACCTGTTAGAAAAAAACTACATGTATGTAGATCTGTCTTAGCCCATCACTCCTAAAGTGATCTGTGACTCTGAATCCAAAAATGAAATGACCGCACCAGCTTGAGGCACCTACTGCCTGCCTCCGTTTTTGTCAAAAACCATTTTGTGAGATTCAAAACAGAACATTGCTGGGGGAAAATAGGTCTTTTGAGAAACACCTGTTGATTTCAAAGGGACTGTGATGCAATGGTCTTGGCTTTCCTCTAGACCATGAGGCCGTCTCCGGCTCTCACACACGCACAGCATTTATTCTATTCTCCTTTCTCAGTAATCCAAATTCACTTGGACCGCATGCTGTATGAGTCGCCCTCAAGTACTGACACATGTCCCTCTCAGCACAGGGTTTCCATTTCCAGCTCATGGCTTTTAATTCCGTTAAAGGAAATAGTTGTGCCAAAGAAGGTTTAGGACAAATCAAATAATGTGAACAAACAAATTAAAGCTTACACATGAATGTTACCTATTTGCAATAAAAATGATGGCACAGTGGAATCATTCATGTTTAAGGGGATGGAGTCCGGCTCAGTTTCACCCTCAATTTAGCCAAGTTAAACCTTAGCACTGCAGTTAGTGATCTCATACTCATGGGCCACCCGTGTGGGTAATTCACAGGCCAAGACAGGCAGCAGGGTCACTTAAAGCTCTGTCTCAATGGAGAGGTGGGTGGTAATGATGTGTCTGGGTATGCGAGGGCTTCATGGGACCCCATTTCCCGTCCTGTACAGTCACACGCCAGGGAAAGAGGGATCCCTCAATCCAGGCTAACGGGGAGGTCCTTCCATCATCTAACTTTTCCTGTCCACCTCTGTTAACTTTTCCTATTCCTTCTCCTAAAGGCATCCCCCTCTCCCTGGGCAGATGTCCCTCTCATTTGGGCCTGACTGGAAAGGAAATGGGAACATCTGGGGAGAGGGACAAGATCCATGGAGGAAAAAACACAAGGGGAGGAAGAGTGGAGTCAGGAGTAGGAGGAGAGAGACTTTCCTGGAACACTGGTGCAGGGTTAAAACAGGTTGGTGAGCATTACAGGAACAAAGCACATCCTCCAAGAGCACAACAAGTTCACCTTTCAGTTTTACAGAACCCAAAACAGCTCAGACAGATGTATGACAGTGTTTGACATAAGAAGGCTGATTTTTCACCTTTGTCTCCTGAAGGAGGAAAGTTTGTGCTCAGCTTAGAATAAGAATAATTGCATTGTCATAGATTCTTGGTTTTTCAATCAGGGAGGAGGACAAGCTGTAATTTTATCAAACTTTAGCTAGGTAACTATAATTTTTCTTTCTTTTTTTATTTTTATGGAAAGCATGTATCAGACACAAAGAATTATTCCAAGTGTTTTTGCATGTCTTAAAATCAGAAAGTCGGTGATAAAACTAAGTTTTGACACAGAAAATGACAGAAATCTAACTGCAGCCTGAGATTGACGCGTCTGGCTTGCTCATCAGTTTGTGCGTAATTACGCACAGTGGCCGCCTTGATTTCTGACATGGCAACGACAAAGTGACAGAAACGCCGCTTCCTAAAGAGCTGTAATACTTACTGCTCTCTGACGGTCCGTAGACCATGTTGAATTTGTATATCTCTTTGGCATAGTACTCTGTCTCTGTGTTGTCCTGACCGCAACTTTGCTGCCGATCCCTCCCAAGCTCCTCCAGTAGCTCCTTGGTGCTGTTATACAGTGCTTGGATTTGATAAGGGATTTTACTCGGTCCGAGGGAGTGCGGAGGACTCGTCAGTCGGAGTTTGCTCAGAATCTGTCCTCGTATCGCCTCGACCCTCTTCCTTTTCACGTGGTCAATATCCACGGTGGCACAAGTGGACAGGCACGAGCTCAGAGTTGCGCAGTTGAGGAGGAGGACAAACAGTAAAGCCTTACCCAAATGCATCTTTCTCTCTGCATTTGGTTCGCTCGGTAGAAATGTGCAGATTTCACAGGCGACGACTGCCAAGGTCAGTGTCAGTTAGCCTTCAGATCAAGCTGGTGTTTCTTTTAACTTCCTTTGGAGTTAATTTGGAGAAAGAAAGGGAAAAAAAACAAACTCCTCACTTAATTCGTTTTCTTGTGGCAGTCCCTTTTGTCATCAGCAGAAATCCAAGTGTGTGTTCGCCCATTAGACATGACCCAATTCAAAGTCCCCGAGCAACAGAAACTCTCCCACATATATGAAATTTATCCGGCGCAGATATCTCAGAAGGAACAAACACACTTTTCTTTTGCATTCTTGTGCTCAGTCCAGTAGGTTTAGGTCGTCCCACAGCTCGGCATATTTCTCCTCTTTTCTTTCTCATTAAAATCTCAAAGCCTCTTAACTTGTCTGTGAGGAGGCGGACCGCGGGGCTGACAGGTTAACGAGGTATATGCGACTTTGAGCGCTCGGTATGGCCTCGCGTGTGTTTTATACCACTCGTTTCTGACGTTTGACGGAGGAGGGGCCGCGAGGGACCGGGAGAGCCCAAAATCATAACAGGGCTCATTGCGATGCACCAGACATCAGCTGTGACTAATAAACATGTAAAAGAACCTACTGTTTTATTTTCTGACCACTCGGTCACATGTGCTTTTATACGAAGTTGGAAAGTTACAACTTTAATTTTGAGCCCGGTTTTGCTCTTATTAAGGCATCAGAGGTGGAATAAAGATCTGGTTTTATGGTCCGTCTTTGGTGATTTTTCAGACATGTTTTTAATAGTTCAGTCAATTGTGATCTTACAGAGGTCTCACTTGATGTTTCCTCTGTATGTCTAACATACTATAGGTTTGTTAATGGCCTTGGTCGTCCACCCTCTAGTGGCTAGTTTCAGTACTCACAGTCGCCTCCTTAAACTGACAGTTTCTGGATTGAAGGAATTCTTCTTTTTCCTTTATTAAATGACTCCCTCAGAGTCTTAGAGCATTTTAATCTTTAAATAACATTGTGTTGTTAAGATGTTTGTTCCTCAGAAATATAAAAACTCAACTTTTCCTTTTGATTGCCCTCCCATTGTCTGATTGAGCGACAGCTTAAATACAATGTAGTGTAGACGAACACAGCAGTCAAATCTAAAACTAGGACTTGAAAAGTCGAGCCAACCAAACTCAACTTTGATGTTGCTGTGTTTAGCGTAAATCTCAAAATTGTGTCTTAAACTTGCCTTGTAGAAAAGAGAATTTTAAAACCAGTCTTTCTGAAAATATGCTATTTCTGTCATATCAGCCATAAAAATATACAATCAAAGTGGTTGTAGATTTTGCACAATAAAATTCCATAAATATAATTTGTGGTAATTCACAGTTAGGTCCTTTGTCTGCTCGTCTTCAGCTGGAGCCTTCTTGTAAAGATCCACACAATACGGGACAAATCCTGTTGTCAGAAGCAGCCCTCAAATGACAGAAATCCTTTTGGTCCTCACATTCTGGCGACGTGACTGCATTACTGTTCAAAAGTTTCCTTACTGTCGAGGCAGATTTTCCCATGCCCTCTGCAAACCACCATCCACATAAAATTCATTTTTCTACACTGATGTCTGAAGGTTTATTTGCAGGCCCTTAAGTCATTTTATCTTTTTTGTTTTTTTCCCCCCTCCTCAGTCTGTTTTATCTCTATTCATAGAGCATATCCACATTTCTCAGACCTACTTTAGGTCAGAGCTCACTCAACCACTGGAGGCCTCGTACCCAAACATGGGGTCTGGTATTTCACTATGTTTCTTTTGCCCACCAGTTTGCATGACAAGAATGATTTTGTCCAAACTTGGTAAATATTTGGCTTTAAATCATATGCCCAGGTGCGTGTGTATTCCATATACAATCCTTCTTAATTTGTTTAGCTAATTTGCTGTAGTTGGAGATGAATAGAAACGAGGCAAATCCACCATCGGAGCCTCTCACTTTTAATCTGTGTGGTTTGATGTCTTTAATTGTCAGATTTCTTCTTGGAAAAGCATGATGAGATTTATTTTAATGTCACAGAGTAATTCTGACTTCTTTTTACTCTGTGTTGATTATATTTTGTCAGATTTCTTTTCACTGTTTCATTTGCAGTCACATAAAAATGGGCTTGAATCAGCAGTTGGTTTCACCACATACTGTAAAAATCAGCTGCAATAAGGCTCCATTGTGCTGTTTAAGCAGACGGGCAGTGTATCCTCTAGTTATTTTTTTTATTTATTTTTTTAGGATGATCAAGCTCCATAGTATTCAGGTTTTTTATATATACTTTGGTCATAGGAACATTTTTACTTTTCTGTTTATTGTTTGGAAATTGGTTTCCACTAACGTCGCTCCAGGCTCTGGGGGAAATGTCTTCATTCATAAGTTTGGTTCAGTGATGTATGAACGATCCAAACCCAAAATGGGAGTTTGGGCTTTTTTTTGATCCAAGAATGAGCGAGGAATGAAATGTCTTCATAGCCATTGTGAGACTATTTTAGGACAAGCATCCAGGTCACTGGTATCACTTTACCACAGTTGTCTGTGTGTATTTTGTTGCAGTCCATTAAAGCTTATCTCAAAAGTTTGAAAATAATCATAAAACTGTCACACAACACAAAGTCATTTCAGATTTTTCTTCTCTTACCCAGAGTGACTTTTATCTTTGTTCTTGAGGTTGATCTTTCAGTAGATCATTTTCCAGTTTCTGTGACATATATACCTTTATATAACGTGGCTTATGAAAATGTATTTTCTATAGATAAATCCTATCAGGTTACATAACATTGTAAACTGAACTCTTTGTTGTTTTAATGGCATAAACAAGGTTCCATGTTGTGCATCTGTAATGCTGCCGTTTCCGTCCCATCCTTTGGCAATTTCTGTAATGTTGGCAGTTCTCCACTGAGCCAGCAGGTGATGCTGCATAACAAACAATGTCTGCTGTCTGTGTGTGTTTACAGACACAGGAGCAGAGAGACTCGACATTTCAACAAGATCATGTTGTATAAACATGTTCATTAAGTGCTTAAGACAAGTGTCCTGCATTCAAGAGTCCAGAAATTCTACTACAATTACTGAACTTAATTTGTCAATACATTATTACATCGAGTTTTCTGTGAAATGTCACATTTAGTTTGACTATTACTTCTGTCAAATAAATGAATGGAGGTAAATATGTTGAAATAAACACTCATGTTTAAATCTGCATCAGCTGACATGCTAGGTTTTATATTATATCTCAGTTCATTCTCATCATCATCATCAGCAGCAGCACCATAGCAGTAGTGATCCTCCATTCATCCTCTCCAGTCTTATCAGAAATGTAGAAGAAAGCCGAATTATAAATTATTAAGTACCAGCTGTACTTCTGGGTTGAGCATGTATTTCCGTCTTATCAAGGCTGTGTGGAGAGATTCTGTAATGGGTTCTGGGTCTTCATCCAGAGGCCGTATACACATGGACCATGTCTGGTGCTCGGCAATTATGTCATCCCACACACACACACATGCACACAATCTGTAGTAGTCCAAACTGTCTGGGGGATTCCTAGACATGATCCCAGACATCGCCATCAAAGTTCACTTTTACTCCAAGCGTCCTCCAGTGATTACCTCACTGCTGGGTCAGGTTTTAGTGAGTCACTCTCCGGCAATCTCTCCGTCTCGCGCAGCACACGGAAAAGGAATGCAGCTACAGTTTGGAGGATGAAAACAAAAACACATGCTGCTAGCCATATGGAGAAATATGTCCTCTTTTTCCTGTAATGTAGGTTAGATTCTTGCTGACTGTACGTGTCGGATTAGTTACTACGACCGTAGTGCTTAACGTCCTCTAGCAGTGTGGTGATTCGAGACTGTTATGTTTATAAAACATTGAATAGTTTTTTTGGCTTTTAAGATCTTATCGTGGTTCTGTAGAGATGTCAGACTTTATCATCTGACCACATACACATACACACAGTCAGTCAGACTGCTTAAGACCGGCTAGACGGAGTCAGACAAACCCCAAATACTAAGCAGCATCCTGCCAGACTTCCCTACTACAGCACACTGACAAGCCAACACAGTAAAGTCTGCTTTGTCTGGGGGTAACAAGCCTATGAGTCATACTTGGGGAGTCAGTTGGGTAGGAATGCTAACAGGAGACCCCTAAAACCCACACCAGCGGAGACAATGATGTGTATATGTCATAGCCATACAACTCAAATGACTCATTTGATTCGTCCACCATCTGTGTTAGTCATCGGTTTTCTTAATACATGTACATAGGAAAGGAATACCACGCTGGCTAGACAATGACTTAAAGTGAGATCACATGACATCAGAAAAAGTTTGTCTGTCATTGTTGTAACTGAGATTTATGTCTATCTTTTACATTTAATACTGTAAGTATAATGCTGAAATTGATTACATGGCAGAGTTAAAGGCTTACCTCTGTGTTATGGTTGAATTTTAGGCAGTGGGCAACGTTGCTCGTTGGCAGCTTCAAATGCTTAACGCTGGAAAAATGTTCATTCAGTGTTGGTGCGCTCACAGATCACAGGTGTGCCCAGGTTGTGGTTTAGGCTATGACTGGTTCAGACTTGGTTTGTTCTGGCTCTGAATCTGTTCTCGAAACCTTCCCACACAATTCCACTTCTCTGTTCTCTACCCTGGGTCCTTGTTGCAACAGTATTCTGGTACAAGCCTAGAAGTCAGTGAAGTGAACCTCTGCCTCTGATCTCCGACTCATGGTCAATGGGACAGAAGACCTTCAAACCAGCAGAGAGACCCAAATTCCTGACGTGGCGTGTTAGCAAACAGGTACTGTGCAGGAGACATGGAGCGACATCAACACCCCGTTTCCACCACCTCCTGAGGGAAATATTTGGGTCTTATCGTGCTAGTTATTTCTTAACCAGCTAGTTGCTAACTGTCCGCTATTTGGTGCTGTGTGAACCAGAGCTTGTTTGCTGAAAACACAGTTGATGGGAGGAAAAAGACAAAGCTATGCAGTAAATATGTTAGCTATGAAAACAGTGACTAATGACAACATAATGACTGATTGAGTTTTGAAGAAAAATGCTGAAAAAACACTTTTCACGCCACCTTTAGCTGTTCCTTTTTCCTCCCCAAAAAATTCACCTTTGTCATTCGTTCTTCTTGGATTTTTGGCTTCCATGGTCGTGGTCTTTGGCAGGCCTCTGTGACGGCTTGCTCCCATAAGACGGCATATTGTGGCGGTCTGATGTCACAGAGGTGAAGACTGTTCACTTTACATCTGGGTCTAAGATGGTGGCAATCTGCTGAGTTAAGGTCTTTTGGAAAGCAGAGGACAAAGTGTCATTGGACCTCGGCATGAATATGAAATAGCAACGCCCATGATGTTGATTCACACTCCAGACAAATACTGTCAAAGCTAAGGCTAAACACACTTAGCATTTTTTGATTAGCACTCCGTGTGAGTAAGACGGCAGAAAGTCGCTTGGCTCAGTGATGTTTGTTGTGATTACTAATGGCAGGGTTTGTGCGGATGATTGATAGCAAGAAGGCTGTCAGCGATTCCAGTTATGATTCAGCTCAGTTTAATCATGTTACCAAACCACGAGGCATTCTTTTTCAGTGACTTAACTCTCTTCACTTTCAGAGTGGTTTTTGATGCTGTTTGGGCTAAAATATACAACGTTCACTATCACATTTATGGTCGTTAAGCCGATCAGCTGAATTTCGGAATGCCAGAGAATAAGGAATAAAAATGAGAGCTTTTCAGTCCTTTTCAAGCTCATCCTCGTTCTTTGTGTGGAATTTCAGAGAAAACCACATCAGGCCTTTTTCCACTTCCTTCCAATTTTAACCCTCCGCACACCCCCACCTCTGTATTCCCGTAAGTGCTGCAAGTTGGATAATGAGGAAATTGGCTTTTGGAATCGCGGCAGCATTGGCACGCATGGCAGAGAAAGTGTCAAAATAACAGAAAACAAAAAGGAGCTTTACTGGAAATTGTCCAATTAAAAACAGACATTGGACAGTAGATATGGAAGGCCAGAGGTTAATGTCAGTTCTCTGGTTTGGACAAGAACAGTGACAGTGTGCAAGTACTCTTCTCGAAGATGCAGACATAATGCAGGTCTGTGCTCTTACATACATTAGCAGCGTGCACACAGACACAATGGTTATGTGCATGTATGCATTCACACACACACAGACACACACACACTCGAGGCACTGGCCAGGTTAGTGCTGGCCTCCTCATGCAGAGTCTAGACAGGAAGCTGGTCCATGCCAGATTAGGGATTTTCTCCCTCACACCCTCACACCAATACACACACACACACACACGTGCACAGAGTTGCACTGCTGACAGTCATCTTCTTTCAATATGTCTGTGTGTATTGTGCACTTGGATGTGTGTCAAAGGGAAAAAGAGAAAGAAAGAGGGGTAAAAACAACTTAGTGACAGAGGCCTGTGTGTTTGTAGAACAGCTCTCACACAAAATAAAAAAACAACTCAGTCACAAAGAAGCACAGATTCTGTGTCAAAAGCTTTTTTTTTTTTTTATTTTGACTCTATTGCTCATTTTTCCTCGACTTTCCACCCATTGAAATGATGAGTCTGAGGCGCAGTGTGAAAAGTTCAACTTGTCCTTCCCAGGTACAGGGGCGCACCACATCCTGTAGTGCTTAGCTAAATTAAAGCGAGCCCCTACTGTTCTCATCTGCTCACCTGTAGCCCCTGCCAGGCCTGGCCATGACCTTTGAACCCACACAGATGGGTCTGCATAATAAGACACGGGCACACACGGCTAAGTGCCATCTTGGACATGTTTGATGGGTAGCTATATCGGACCAGGATAGTCTGACTACTGTATGTATTGGTATGCTAATGTGTTGACCTTTCTGAGCAAGTGAGGGCACGTGTGAATGTGTGTGCGTGTTTCTCTGTGTGGGTTTGTCTGAGCTTTTAAGGATAAATACAGAGACCAATAGAAGTGTGCACTTACTGTACACAATCTTTGTCTCTCTGTGCGTAGTTGGCCTGAGGCCAATGGCCCCTGTGCCCCGTGTATGGCAGCATGGGCTGTACTTCTCACTCTTAACTGTATGAATATGCATGGCCTCCTGGCTTGTTAGACATGGCAGTATAGACATGGATTATAAAGCGCTTTCTTAAAAATTTTTAAACTTTAAATAACCAACAAAAATCACCTTGTGTCCAAAATATGTTTACATTTTCCACTGTTAAAGGAAGATCATGTTTCTTTGAGGAGAAGTTTAGTTTTGGGAGAATTTTACTGTTTTTTTTTTCCCCAGATACCTTTTGACGACCCTGTGTTCAATTTGAAGTTATGTTGAGCTACTGTTTAGAAGTGAAACGAGCAAATTTACACAGATATGAAAAAAGTCCTTATAAATTGGACTAATGGCAAATTAGAGAAAGAATTAAAAAAAAAAAAAAAATCAAAGTAAATCTTCCCTAAAACCAAGCACCTTCCGTCTGTCAATCCAGAAAGCCCCTGCTGTGAAAAATAAAGAATATCTATTACTTGTTTAATCCACCTGCCTTGCACCTTAGGACATAAAATATTTGATGTTGACACAAAGCAGTTGAGGTCTGAAGTGCTATTTTTAGATAGCAGTCATCTCTGTCGAAGTCCTTCTGTTCGACACCGCCTGAATATATGAGCATATTTACACCTTGTCTTAGAGAATATATGACATATGTGCACTGGCCACTGCTGCATTAACAGTATATTTCATCCCCTTCTTGGTTCCGTCTGTGAAATGGTCCTCTTCATTTCCCACATGAGTGGTTTTCTTATCATCTAGGCCCCCTCTCGCCTGCCCCAGGGGCTGAGTTAAAGCCGATAAAACACCCAAATATTCTGTTAAACATGGGCGGCCTCTGCCACGTGGCTGCTCCCTGCAATGCCTCCTGGGTAATTATGGTAATAACTCAGCCGTGAGAGGCGAGGCCAGAGGCCCCGGGGATGATGAGGTCAGACTGGAGAGTCTGAGACAAGAAGAGCGGTGGCGGTGCGAGCGGGCGGTGGGGTCAAGGTGAAGCGGGTGGGGCTCGCGTGTTGCTGTCCCATAAACCCTTGCTGTCACATCAGAGGCCACTGGATGTATGTGGACATTCCCTTCTGATCTGTCCTCCTCAACAATCAAGATGCTGATGAGCGATGATGACAAGTGTTTGAGTAGCCCGGTTGTTTGTGCAGCCTTGACTGACAGATGCCTGGCTGGCTGGCTGGTTGGTGAGAAGGTCAAAATGTGCCACTGTTCGGCCTAGAGATTGCTAATTGTTGTGAGCCATTTTACTGCGATGGCAAATATTGATGTGGTTTTGAAAAGTAGATTGGGCAGTCCACCATATTATTATTTGTTTCTTTATGGAGACAGTTAGAAAATTGAGAAAGGCACAGGACAAAATGTTCTGGCGGAATTTGATCCATTATGGGTACATGTGGTCCCAGAGACGGAGGTATACACCATTACTTTCAGAAATTAAAATCGACTTCTTTGTATTCTCTGTATTGTCTGACCGCCTGCACACTCTGACGACAATCTATTGTATGATAAATAACTGAGAAAGAGACAGAGCAGACTCAACTTTTGGACAGTTTTGGCAGAGGAGCCATTTGTGTCCATAGATGTATGTGTTCATGTTCAGGCTTAGATCTTTATACATGTTGTATTTTCATCGCATTTCAATCATCAATACTTGATATACCTTATAGATTGAAATTGTTCAAATGTTTGAAGTGAATATTATTACAGAAGTAATGCAGTGTTTTACTATATCTAAGTAAGTTTCTTTAATATTCCCTTTATATACTGATACAATTATTTGTCAGTCAGTTTAACTATAATTTATTCAATGACAGCATAATACAAATTAAAGTAGCTATGTCACTGAGCTGATGAAGCATTTTAAGTTTCTCTGAAATACCTGAATTAGTTTTTAAAGGTGGAGGGATTCATGTGATTTAAAAACCCATGGCAAAGTAAAAGCACTGATACTGTCTTTTGTGTGTGTGTGCGTGTGTGTGTGTGTGTTTCTGTGCGTGTACGCTTGCATGTGCATGTCTTTCTTACATAACCTATATTTAGACTCAAAAGTTATGCTAGACGAACAATGACATAAACACAATATTCCCCCATATTCTGTCCAAATTCTGCCCCGAGGAGGGGGGGTGGGCAAACCACAGGAAAATGTTACTATTCAATCACCATTTTGGATCCCTCAGCATTTCTTCATTTACTTAAACCTTAAATTTTCCCCTCTTGTGCTACTCCTTCACCACTCAGGCCAAAGCTTTGTCTAGGTCATTCTAGTCTCTCTTCGCACAGAAATATCCTCTCTCAAGTATGAACTCGATAGGAAGTGAAGTGACAAGTGTAATAATTTCCACTGACACACCAAAGTTAAATGTAAAAGTGATCAGCGCCAGGCCTATTATCGCAGGCATCCAGATGTCAGGGAAAATGAGAAAGCTGCATTCAGGGAAAGTGTGAGCAAAAATCTTACACTACATTGCAATGAATAACCCCGTGAGGCACTGACAAACTCTCCGCTCAAGTTCATTTGAAGCCTCACTTATTAGTATTAGTATTGATAGATGTGGTCACAACCTTACTTGTCCTACATAGATTCTAATTCTTGTGCACATGCTTTTTTTTCTGTTTTAAAGTATGAGCAAGTGCCAAGCCTCAAATATCTCAGTTCAAAACCCATCAGTTCATTCTTGCCCTGCTTCACCGAACCCTTATTCGTGCTTACGCAGTTACATACTGTAGTTTATTCACTGCCATCCACCCTGTGGTTCATTGAGACCCCCTGACCTGCAAACAACTATAAATATTTATTTGTGTCAGCTTGTCTAAAAATAACTGTATTACAATAGAGTGTCCTGGAAAAGGTCCAGGAGAGTTGTGCAGTGAGCAGTAGTCAGCATTCAGAGTCCGGCCTCCATGTCCAGAGAGAGATAGGGCGGTGTCAAGAGGCAGACATATTGATAGCTTTGTGGTCAACAGGAAAAAAAAGTCACTTAGCTAGGTATCCTTTGGGTGCGGGATGTATTTCTGGAACATGCAGACGGAAACAGGGAGCAGGTTGGAGTGATGCACAGCAGCTCTCCAGTGACATCTATAAACACTATCCCTGTCTTTTTACAACATGACAGTGCTGAATTCATAATGAAAGCAGTGATTCCAAGGTTAGAAATATTATATACTGTTAAAGAGACCAAATGTGGACAAAACAGACTCAGGACATTCCCACATTGATAGTACTAGCTGTTCAACAATAGGGGCCTAATAGAAGAATAACCCAAACCCATCACTTGAAGGTTTATAGCTAGTAAATAAGAGGATGTAGACCTAAAGTAATACTCAATATCAAAAAATAGAGGCTGAATAAAATCGGCATGTGGGCAATTGACAACAGAGCGTGTAGAACATATAATTCTTGGCTATTGTAGTCCTTTTCTCCATCAGCATGATTGCCACTGACATAATAATAAGTGTTGTACTGGATAAATGATCACAGGCTTTATTTATCAAGCGCCACAGAGAAGAAGCGCTGATCCAAGCTCAACTTTTGCCTCTCAAGTGAAAATAAAACAGTGAAGAAGGTCTAATAAGTGATCGATTCAGCTTCAGCATTGTTCTGTTAACAGAATTTTGTAGGGGCTTTGTAGTGAGTGCGAGCCTGAAGTTGACATGTGTTTCTTATCCTAACTCGCACTCCTCCTCTCGTAGATGGAAGGAGAAAAAAAAGCTGTTATTAATCCGCTATCGCTTCTACAAAATAAAAGTAATAAAAACAGAACCTATTTCATAAAATGCCTGAAAGTCTAAATCAATTTAAAGTGCTTGTTAAAGTAAAATAAATAATTGCACATAACCTGTGTTAACTATAATATATGAAGAATAGAAGTAAATATGATTAAATATTAACACAATAAAATTTGCCTGTAAAATATGAATTTATCTCGTAAAGATATGATAGCAGTGTTTGTAGCACAAGTCAGTTCTGACTTGCCCTGACGCTGACGAGTAACAGATGATGTGCAGCTCTGGACACACTGACACATGAAGAGTTTATCCAGAGCACCAGCTCAGACTGAAGTGTGGTCTGCACAGAGACCAACAGATTCAAACTCAGCTCTGTGGCACTTAATTTTATTGTCTTCAAATTGTCTTCATTCTTTGTGCCAGTGCTGGATGCCAGTCCATATCAAAGTGTCTGCCAGTCTCGACTCAGTATGAGACACAAGTCTCACTCCGCAACTTGTGCCTCTCCTCCCCAATCCCTCCTTCACCCCCAGAATGCAATAAATGTCCAGCCATCATTTATTTTAATTCACTCCCCTCTTGCACAGATGAAATGGATTCGTAACCTTGTAGGACAAGGACGTGCATGCCGTCTGCCGTCAGTTGCTGAGTTATTCTCTATTCTTCTAGCATAGAGAAAGAGAGAGAGTGAGGGAGAATGAGAGAGAGCGAGAAAGAGGCCCAATGATGAAGAGAAATAGTCTGGCATGCAAATTGCCGGCTGCCATGTCCAATGAGGAGGCCTGGCAGAGATTGTCACCGTAGAAACTCTGGACAGGGTTAACGAGGCTGAGGGAGAGACAGCTTAAGAAGACAGAGCAAGGGAGGAAGAGAGGGAGGGAAAAGAGTCAGAAAAAACTCGGAGTGTGATTTATTTGCCAAATCAAGGCACGATGAGTGGATTATGGGTTGCCTAATGAGAAAGAGTGTTTAGGGGATAGCTAATTGGACGTGACCAAGGAGAAGAATGCTAAAAGCAGACAGAGATGGGGACTGGGTGGCGTATGTCATTCAGCTAATAGTGGTTTAACTTCCTAACGTGGAAGTAAAGCAGTGAAGAAAACAGTGAGGAAAAAGAGGAATAAAAAAATGGTGTTTCGGGCTGCAACAAATGGTTATTTTCATTATTGATTCATCTGCCGATTATTAATGGATTTTGTCCGAAAATTGCTTAAAAAAAATGAGATTAACAGTTTCTCAGATGCCACATTAATATGTTAAATTTGTTTTATATCATATGTCATCTGTTTTATACTGAGATATTTCTTTTACTATCATATATGACAAAGAACAACAGCAAATCATCACAGTTGAGAAACTGGAAGCTGTGAATGTTGGCGTATTTCCTTAAAAAATGACCACAGTGAGTATCTGATCTGTTATCATAGTAGTTGCCGAATAATTTTCTTCTAATCAACTGATTGACTAACCATTGCAAACTCAGGTTTGAGTGAATTCACATATTTATATATTGATAGACCTTAGCAATCATCGTATTTTTGCGTTTGTTCTTAATTTTATTTGAAGCTGGGATAACAAGAAAGTCCAGCAGCCTCGACTTCTCCCACTTCGGCCATGACTAGACATCAAGTGATATTCTAACATCCACTAGAGGGTACTGTTTAACTACAGGCAGCACTTCATATTTATTCAGGCTCTCTGTTATCCATGCTGTATCCATTGCTTGCATATCTATCTTTAGGCTTTTGTTTGAGTAAAAAATTTTTGTCTACGTGAATTACTTCAAGCAATCACACCTGGATTTTAGAACTCACAGAGTTTTGCTGATGATTTGTTTGCTCCACATTCTTTGATAAACAGAAGAACTTTTTCATTCCTCTCTCATGTTTAGGGCCCAGTGGCTCCTAATTGAGTCAGAGTTTTTAGGATCTAGGCTCAAAGTGATCTCAACATTTTCTAAATGAATTTTTAAAAATGTTTAACGTGTTTAATTTGACTCGATTACTGCCATTTCAGAGTAAGAGCATGTATTTGCAAGCCACAAATGAAATTGAAATCCATTTAATTAAGAGCGGCAATTCATTGTAAGTATTCTAAGAAGCATGATACAACTGTTTGTGCCACCACCTGCTTCTGTTACTGTTTAATTTTAAGATTTTTGGATTTTATATGGCTGCACTGTGGTCACTCCCTGTTGCTTTGTACAACATAATGCTTACTTAATAATTTAATATTAATTATTTCTGTCTTTTTACACCTAAATTGCACAAGGAGCTTTTGGATTTTATTCAACATTTGATTTCCTCGTATTTGGTTTATTAATTCAACCGTCGCTTTCTTTTCTTTTTGGTTGAATGCAGATCCTCTTAGTGATGACATCTCCTTTATGTATCCACTGAAGTCCTTGGAAATGTTTGTGTTGCATCCATTTGATCGGCGCAGCATCTCTCTCATTTCATGAGTGCAGCGGAATGCACATTTGAAATGGGTTAGGACACAAATGGGATTAATGCTTGCAAGACATCTCCTAAAGCGTTTCCACCTGTAATGTTGTTTGCAGATGCACTAAATGAGATGTCTCAGCAGGAGCAAAACGTCTCTGTATGCAGAGCTAACGGAGGGAGGCCCGCACCAGGTTGCACTGTGACCCTCGTGATGCATCTCCAGCTTCCTGGCTCCACTTTCGTCAGAGTATAGCATATAGGGAAAGAGACAACATGGGAAATATGATTACGCGGTCGCGTAATGTAAGGGAATCTCATTTGTTTCGTCGGCTGTTTGATTGTTCCTTTCTGCGCTGGCAAATTTAGGAAAATTCAATGCAGATGTGGATGAGGGCGAGCAGTTGCTGTTACCACCCAATCTGAGGAAGTGTGTTTTGACTTTGAAAACTCCAAACTTATATCACGGTTTGATACGAAGAGGGAAAATTATTTTAAATAAAGCTTCTGTGGATTTAAAGAGGATCTTCCTTGACACACAGACGTATAAACATACACATTCGACCAAAACTACAGCAAGTCAGGGATTCTTTTTCATTTTTGTGTAGTGTAAAAATACACCATCATGCTCTAAAAGTAAGTGTAAAAATAAAATCTAAAAACTGCTCCTAGAGAGCGCGGGCTGTGGTCACAATGCAGGATTATGACGTAAGGTGTCTATTAAAGGAAAAGACTTTCCTAACCAAGATGAATGAGTGATATCGAGCTCTGGCATGACAAACGAGGGCTGAAGTGTTGCAAGTGTTTTATGACAGTCTCTAGGGTCCTTATCTCCCATAACCCCTGACCCCTCGACCTTTTAAACCACAAGGGTGATTACAAGTGGCCGGCCAATGGAATAACTGCTATACTATGGTCATTAGAATACAGTTTCATACATCTTCACACAGTGTGGTTGAAGTGGTAAATGCTTCATGCAGAATTATAGTATTTGTTTCAGCAGAATACTGACTCCTAAAATAAATAAAAAAGAAATTTGCAAAAGGAAAACTTGTCCATCATATTGAAATGCATAAAAAAAAAAAATAATGTACAGTAACATTTTTGCAGATAGTGAAGAGAAAGACGTCATTATCCGACAGTCTCTGCCTCGTGTTTCCATAAAACGTGATTTCTGTTATCACCGGATCGGAGGTGTTGCGTTCAGAGGCGAGGTAACATGTCTGCTGCCGTCTTAACCGGTCAGCAGAGTGATGAGCAGAGGTCTCACTCACTGCTCATCCACCACACCTGTCATGTAACCGACTATGATATCTGTTCCCCATGGGATGCATAACTGTGTGACACTGGCATTTTTCACCACAGGCTCTGACAGCGCGCAGTACCTCTGACTGTTAAAACCCCAGGGCAGGTCATAGTTCAGCGCTCTTACTGAGGTGAAAGAGCTGAGTAGATTCTTCCAGCCTTTGGGTATAAATTTTAGGTTAAATGTAAAGGTCCTATACAGATGTTAAAAGAGCAAACAGTGCGATCCTGTTGACAGAACAGAACAAGAGGTAACCGCTGAGTTTGGTTAACTTTCACCATGCTGCAGCGTTTGATTAGTTGTTTGTCTTCTGACAGGATAAATTTTGGGTGAGGTCAGGTAATTGATTTACACATGTGCAGCTGAGGATGCGAGTGTAACTGGCTACTGGAGATGTACATCATTTTCTGTTGCAGTCTGAGATTAGTGCAGGGTCCCAGGGGTCTCGCTCGTCACTCCATTTCCTAAATTGACAGCTGGAGAAACTCTATTCCACCGGACGTGATAAACGACACGGGGCGTCGGAGGAGCGCGTCACAGAAGAGAGAAAAGAGTGATAAATGGGGGAGGTTGGCAGGAATCAGGGCAGATGAAAGTTGTTGGGCACTGAGAAATGAGTGACAGCTCATTATGAAAATCCAAAAAGGGAATCTAACTTGTTCGGCCAAACCATTTTCTGTATTTTCTTTTCTTTTTTCCCCCAATCTCAAATATACTGAATATGGACACAAATGTCTACTAGTACTGACGCCTTTAATTCTCTGTGTTCGTTTTAGCTGATGAGAGTGAAAGAAATTCTAAAACATGAGTAGCAAAACTTCAAAAGTACAACAAAAAATGAAAAGCAAACCTATTTCAACGACCTGAAAACACTCAGTTTTACTCGATGCTGTGGGTTCATTGAAGGTGTTTTCCCCATTTATCTACAGTAGATATCTATGTGTGTGCTATTTATAAAACCAACAGCACATTTGTTCCATATATCATGGAGACATTGTGGTTGTTGAAAGAAGTTTTGGCTAACCCTGTTCTTGAATACAAGTAATGAAGTCATGTTTTTCAAATTCAAAGATTTAAGAAGCCTTTGCTTCCTTTTATGGACAGCTCACTGAATTTTCTCATCATTTTAGTGCTATACTGAAGTTTTTAATTGTTGTACATGTACAGTTATGTAATCTGTAATTGTTGTAGTCTGGTTTTGGGTTACCTGTTGTAACACCTTGTGAAGCTGGGGGTCGCAACCTTTGTCTGATGCTTTTCAGATCCATTTCTGGCGACAGGCACATTTTCACTGTACATAAGTTACTGTTTTGGTACGAACACCACCATTTGTGTTCATTTTTTCCTTCCTCTCTACTTATAACCCTACCCTACTCTACTTATAACAAAACAACTTTGTCATTTACATTTATAGCGTATACACGGCTATAAGTCACCCATCAGGACATTAGAAAGCTCAAAGAAACCCTTGAGATTTCCAGTTGGCATTGCTTTATTGGGTATTTTCCCTCAGTACTCTTACTAGCTTCTTGCAACCCCACTCAATTTAGTTGTTTTAGCCCCCTATGGCCGTGTTGCTGATTTTGAATAAGTGCTCAGGGCAAGAGGGGTCAGCTGCAATTTCAGCTGTAGCTAAACTGGTCTATTCTAATGTGAGATCTGAGGTGACTTTGACTTTTGATTAATGACAGTTCTCCAAAGGACATATCACCAGGAAAACTTTCCACAGCATGAAAATCACTTCCAGTAAAAGAAGAAAACATCTATATCTTTATGCATAGAGAATTCGGCGCTGACTGACGGCATTCAGTGTGAAATAATACCCAGGTGCCGTTACAGGAGGCAAACACTGAAAGTGTTTGTTATTAAAATATTTGTACTTCTTGGGCCCCAAAGGCCCACTATGCCTTTTCTCACTTGTGCATATTTCCATTATAGTGACATCAAGCAAACAGAGAAACGCTGCTGCTGCCTCTCTCCTGTTCTCTCTCCTCCTCTCTCGAGTGCTTCTCTCACAGGCTGTGAAAACAGCAGCCCCAGGGAGTATTCGTATCCCATGAGCCCTTGGGGCAGAAGGCCCGAGGACACGCTATAGGGATGTATTGAGGGGTGTGGTGGGGAAAAGGAGAGCTGCACATCTCAATGTGAATACTATAGATAAATGTAAAGCAGATAGTGGCTGAACAGAATTGGCCCATTTGGGATTTTAGCAAAGAGATTTAGAGATAATGAGAAAAAGCGGGAGCAGCTACTGCTGTATAAATACTAAGACCACAAACAGATGAGCGAGGAGAGTTATACTGTCAGAGTCTGACTGATGCAGACACATTTTGAAATGCTGTTTACATGTCAGATGGCTTTTCTGCACCATAGCATTTTAACACGTGCTGTCCACACTGCAAGCATTGCCAAAACAATTGAAAAATGGTGAATCTCTTCCTTCTTCTTCAGCGCTTAAATATTTTAAGACACAAATACGAATGGTGGTAGGCAAACCACATTACTCTCACCATTATATATAAAGACTACAAGTACTGAATGGCGGTGATATGCCTCCGCGCGGTTGGGTACCTGTTTGTAGGAGATGTAGAGGTAGAGGTTATGGGTGTTTTGTAGTGATAATGGCAATGTTTTGGAAGGATAGTGTTGGGTGTTCACAAAGCTTACACAAGATCACAGTGGCCTTGACCTTTGACCTCTGACCTCAAATACATATTGACTCCATCTTTGACAAGCAGTGATATGTGCAAATTTTAAAGAACATCCTTCAAAGTATTCTTCAGATATCACATTCGCCTGCATAAAATTAAATGTACAATTACAGTGACTGTGACTTTTGACCTCTTTTGGCCTCAGTTCATCCTTGAGGCACAGTTGACATTTGTGCAAAGTTTGAAAGCCATCCCTCAAACGGTTCTTACGATATCTCATTACCATGCAAAACATAAATATGGTCATAGTGACCTTGCCCTTTGACCTTTGACCTCCAAACTCCTTCCAGAACTGCCTAAAGTCACAGTTAACATTTGTGCAAAGTTTGACACAGAGACCTCAAAGCGTTCTTGAGATATTACGCGTAGAAGAATCCGGGACGGATTTACGGACAGACATATGGACAACCCTTAAACATAAGTCAATTTCCACTAAGCATTTTATACATCATGAGCCCTAACTGCACCACCTGCATCAAGTAACCACTGCCAAAAAATAATAAAGCAAATAAAAATGCAAAAATTGGTTTTGAGTTTGAAGTCATTCAAATAAAAATACAAAATAGATTTTTTTATCCAGCCCTAGTTTTTTTTAAATATTAGAAATTCCCCAACTCCCTATGACACAGAGAGTCAAAAGTTGAAATTGTTTAAATTTTGCCCTGCAACAGTATTTCATACTATGTGTGCTATTCATCAGTCAATATCATCAGTTGTTTTCAGAATGATTTATAGAATCAAAGTTATGATCCCATAAATATGCACAAGGTCAAACAGTGTTTTCTGTAAAAAGGTTGTAAAAAATGAAGTGAATGCAGATATGAAACATGGCTTGGTCATTAATATTACAGTTTTACGATTCCAGTTCATATTTGTAAGATGTAATTGTCTGGATTTGACAAAAATAATCAAATTCACTCTGGCATTTCACTCAGTTCAAAAGAAAAGAAAAGAAAAAAAAACTAATCTCAGGAAAGTTTCATCTAAAATAAATCAAGAGAATTTAAATTCACCCTCCGAAAAAAATTCTCAACCACAGTTCAGCTGAATATATTTCCTCTCGGGTGTGTCCAGACTGTACTCGCTGTGTGTTGTTTGTGATGCAGACCAGGAGCTTTACCAGAAGTAAGACTGTTGGATTGTGGGACAAAGGTCTCTGTGTCTTTACTCTCCTGTATGATCTTATTATCTGTCAGCCAATTTAACAGAGAGGCCTTTGGGGAGTGACAATGGGGATGTAGGGGAGGAGGAGGGGGCACCATCATACACACACACACACACACACACACACACACACACCTCTGCTCTAATTCACACTGACCTCTGCGGCCTCTCCACAATGCCTGTTTTCGTATTTGATAGAAAAATCGATAGGCTTGCTGGCAGAGAACAACCTCCATGAAGAATTAAAACAGGGAAAGTGTTGGTAGCGGTCAATCATTTTTCTGTCCACTAACACTACACTTACTGTACTGATGCAGCCATGAATAAATGGTGTTTTCCTTTCGGAAACCCGCTGTCAGCCTGAAATGGGAAGAGAGACAAAAAAGTACAGCTGATGGATTTTGGATTCATTTGAGAGAGTCACTGTGAAATCCGACATCCACTAAAATCACATGCATGAGACATGAAAGTATTATCAGTTCATTCATCAAGATTCATTTTGGTTATAAAATAAGATGTGATTTTGCTGAAACCAGAGGAACTGGATTTGTACTGCACAATTTCTTAGTCATGCCATGTGCTAAAGTACGTAATTTAATTTTCTTACTACCTGCATCAACTGAAGACATTCCTACAGCATACATTGTCTAATATTAATTCTCTCCTGTTATGCAGATGACACACACCTGTACCTGCTGTAATTTTCCTCTGTACTTCATCTTGTACAAATTGATTTGTTATATAACACCATGCACCTTTTGATTGGTTTTAGAAAAGTTCTCTATGAAATAAGTGATTGTTAATTTTCCCAGGTCAGTCGTAAGTGCATACAATTCGGTCTACATTAATTATAGATTAAATATTTAATTGTCAGTGGGGCAATTTTTGTTTGCCATGGTCAGACTTACATACAGCATGAGCTAGCAGTAACATGTATTTTTCCAAATGTTGGCCATTGATCCAAGGTCAAGCAGCGTAGACGGGCCTCTCTCATGCCAGTCTTGAGGCCATTCTGAACAGATGTTGGCACAGCCAGCTGGACATGGCGACCTTGAGTACGTCTCAGAGGGGTCTTCTTTGGCAGCATGGGCACCCAACTCTCCCCCTGGCAATGGAGACCCAGTGCAGCAGTGTATAAGCAAGCAGTGTGTGTGTGTCTGTGTCTGTATGGTGGAGTGAGTGAGTGAGTGAGTGAGTGTGTGTGTGTGTGTGTGTGTGTGTGTGTGTGTGTGTGTGTGTGTGTGTGCGTGTGCACGAGCGAGCCTCTACAACCCAGCATTGTGTGTCATTCAAGCTTCAGTGAAAAGGTACCAGTGAATCAATCACATGCCCTGTGTAACACTGCACTAAATGAAATTCAATGGACTGATTGAGTGAGTGATGGATGATTCACATACATACAGCCAGAATTAAGTGATGGAGAAACACTCAGAAGGAGAGTGGAGGAGGTGAGGGTTGGTTAGACCTCTGAGGACTGCATGTGGTGTGTGTGTGTGTGTGTGTGTGTGTGTGTGTGTGTGTGTGTGTGTGTGTGTGTGTGTGTGGGAAAAATGTAGACGTAGAGTGTATCAACTCACGCACCCTGAGGAGCGGCAGCATTCGAAACCACACATCTGCCCTCCCAGGATGCAGCAGAACGTGTGTGTGTGTGCGTATTTACTTGTGTGTGTTCGAGAGTGTGTGTGGTTACCATCTGGGCAGAACATCAGGGGCACGCCTGGACTGCACGGTGAGCCAGTCCACTTTTAATCTGCCCAGCGCCCTCTCCCCACCAAGGAAGGTCAACGCCTCGGCAAGGACAGCACTGTCACCCCTATAACACCAACAGTGGGGGTAGGCACTGGCTATCCATAATAGATGGCAGCTGCCTTTAGTGTACGTCTTCACTTTGCCTGGGGCAGCGGTGTTAGCCCATCTTTCATTCCCACTACTCCACCGAGCTGTGCTGTGTTAATGCTTGTGTGAGTCAGGAGGAGTGCTCAGTCGTGTGTCTCCCCTGTAGCTACCGAGCGCCCATGTCATTGCCAAAACGGGACAGAAGGTGCTTCAACAAAGGAAACATTCATCTGGAGGTATCACAGCACGACAACAAAATCAACCTTCATACATTAAGAGTTCACAGCACTAGTTGGTAAGAGAAATGGGATGTGATGGGAACTTTACTGGGCCACTCGGCCTCGCAGGGTCCAGTTTACAGGACTTCGGACCGAGTTTTTGTGCCGCTGTAATCCTTTAATCATCTTAAAGTTTTTGCTTATTTCTTTTCTTTTATATTTAAAACTGCAAGTCTCATTTCTATGTGGAAAGTAGTTCACAAAGTACAGTGTTTTTTTTAAAACACAAAATTCATCAACTACAATTTCACAGGCTTTCATGTTAAGTGGCTGTACAGGCTGACTCGTCCATCAGGCATGATTTCCAAGAGTCTGTTTTTTTTTTTTTTCAACTTGCCAGAGAGACCCAAACCATTTTAAATGCAAATGACCTAAATAAGATTAGCGAGGTAGGCAGTCCGCTCCCTGTTAATTATCACACGCAGTAGTCAATTAACAACGCTAACGATGGGACACTTAGTGAGCGTTAACCCAATTTACTGCGGCTAAGAGTCGGGTGGACACAGTTGCAAGGGGTAACTTAAGGTGGGATCTGAAGAGGTGGGTGGGCAGGGAGGAGGGGTGGGGGGTCACGTCTTTATTGAGCTCCACCCCGTTACAGAAAGCACAGAGGTTAGAGACATCAACTATAGCTCAGGAGGAGAATTTGAAACTTAGCCATGAAATTAACAAGAAATCGTTCAGTGACGGCCTGTGGTCTCGTCTTGCTTGTTCTCCCAACACAGTGTGGACCTGGGCACCATGTGGGCAGGAGGAGAAGCGGGGACTCATCGGGGCATAATTAGAGTTACCCAGGATGTGTTAGCGGAGATGCTGCTCTGTAGTTAACAGCATTAGCCATGGCGGAGATGAAGGCGTGCTCTGATTTAACAGTTGTCAGTAGACCTTGACTGTGAGAGGCATGGGTGACTGACAGGTCGGAACGAGGCCCTCATTTGTGTGTCTGGGTTTGTGTGCACAGGAATATACTGTAGCTTAGTACTGATGTGAGAAGGATATGATGGTCTATTGTGAGTTTTGTCATTCTCTGTTAGTATAACCTTGTAAACCAGAAACTAAATCTTTGTTCTAGGAGACATTAGGTGACAGCAGTTCATAGTGATACACAATTTTTTTTTTTTTACAAATAAAATCAGGCTGCAAAATACAGGTGGTTTTCTTTTTTTTTTTTTTTTTATTACAGAGCAAAAATGAAGGTCACCTAGCAGATTTTCTGACTTTACCCATCAAATGATAAATAATATTGTCGTAAAATGAGACAAAATAAAGTGAAATGACTGAATTTGTTGTGGAGCATATGTGGGTCACTTTTAGCCCGCGATTGTCCTGTGAGATGTGTACACTTATGGCTCGTAACAACAAAAATAGATAGCATGACTTATTTTGTTGCACTTCTTTGTATCCTCCATCTAGTTTTCTAAGCTTTATCGTAAGAGAAATGTCTGGTTTCAGGTCAGTTTCAGATCGTTGCCTTTTGGCATTTTCATCTTAAATCTATTTACAAAAACGCCACATTTTCACTTCTTCCAAGAAAAAAGCCTCTACAGTGAGGAAACTCTATAACATGAACTGTGATGAAGACACTGTGGTATATTTGTAATCTATAATGATAAAATATCATCCATGTTACTGCAGGGAAATGATCTATTGCCTTGTTCTTGGTTGCCCCGCCAGTTTGATATTGATTTTGATCTTTTTTTGCTATCTCCCCACTTCAGTTACTGAATCCTCTTCACTGAGTGCAGTGTCTGTAGAGAAGCGATTTTGGCCTGAAACAGCCCACTTTGGCTTAAATATTAAAAATTACTTGCTATTACTTGTGAGACAGACCAAACCAAGCCTTTTAAGTAGTACTACTTCTTCCTCTTTGTCAGATATTCAGCCTCTCTGATGCCCAATTTTGCACTAAAGTGATGAATTTTGCTGGATTTTGGATGACAAATTTCCTGGAAATCATGATTTGCATTAAGCTCTTATTATGACCTGCAGACCGGCACCAGTCCTCTGCTGTGAATGTCTAAATTTTGCCTCTCTCTCCGAGTACAGGCAGTGACATTCAGGCATCTCTATCAGACAGTCTCTCTCCAAAATAACACATCTGTCCCGCTAACATAAATCATCATCACACTCTGGCCCTGCCCACCCATTTTCATCTGTGTAACCGGAGCTCTGAGCGTCAGCAGGAAGTGTATTGGTGTGAGCGGCCTATTGATCATTGATCTGGCGCCATTGATCCAAACCTCACCTCTTTCCCTCCCACCCTAACACTCTCCCTCTCTCTCTCCCTGTAATCTGTTGGGATTCACAGGGACACTCCTGTTCATCTTTTGACTCCAATCTCCCCATGGAATATACGCATAAGATCAGATAATGAGAATAAATGGCAGTTCTGACTGCCACCGGTCTTCGTCTTTTTCATGTTTGATTTATCATCTGCATTCAATAATTTCTGACTTCAGGTGCAGGAATCCCCTTGTGATGGTATACTTCTCTTTGTCACTGTGAGTGTGATTTTCAGTCTGTAAAGATTTATGGACAACCAATACTGAAACACTGGTAGGATAAAGCCTAGGCTATCATTACTGTGTGCAACAATCTTGACTTTCTGTCAGTTTACCGTGTAAATAACAAAATGTTTTCTGCAATCTGTTAGCCCCCTTGAAAGCTTTTCACAAGAGGAACCCCTTTTTTTCTATTAATCAGGTGCTACTGATGATAATCTACACAGGAAAATGAAGTATAAACACTGTATAAATGTCTGTTTTAGCTGATAATACCTCATGATAACAGCAGAAAATGGCTCAAGATTTATATAACAGGGTTCAACCCTGATCTCATTATCAGTGGCACGAATGGCCAACAGTAAAAGCCACAACTGTATGATGAGCGGATCAATATACACGTAATTTACAAACTACAGGGCAGGTAATCAATGAGTATAAAAGTGTATGAAATATACATTACAGGGATTCTGCTGTAGCACTGACCACAGACTTTGATAAATAGTCAAGCCATTCATTTTCGTCAGTATTGATTATTCAATCCACAGAGTTCACCAGAATCGTCCGTCTTCCCTTCTCCTCTTCACTCGATCTTCTCCCGAAAGCTGATTTATGATGTGTCGGGTCAGATGAGCAGCTGTTGGTTAAAACGCCTCGGAGATGAATAAAAGTGATTTGAGGTAAAGAGCCTCTAATGTGATTTTAAAAAGTGGCTTGTCCTGATTGAACTGTGGCTTTATCTGGGTTGGAGTTGTAATTTTAGCACACTGCTTTTGTGTATCGGATTCGTGTAACATTGTACTACAGCTTTCTATATGGGCCCGTACAAAAAAAAAAAAAAATCACCATGAAAATGAAAATTACCACTAGACTTTTTGTCGTTCTGCACTTGAGTCTCTGTGTCGTTCCTCCTCAAGACCTTTTCTTGTTTTTACTTTTTTAGTTTAGTCCTCTCACATTTTAGGATCTCCCAACTCCACACAGCCAGAACATGGATATTGCTTGTCATTAGAATAACAAATGCACTGGGGCTCCTGATTTAGTGTGGCGCTCTGGCCCCTGATGTATATTAATACCCCAACACTGCACCTCTTACCCAGGGTTCATCATTCATCCCTGTAAAAGAGGTGGAATTGAAAAGCAGTCCTTGTTTTTGCTGGAACCTGGATCGCAGTCATTTATTGTGTCACGAGACAGAGCAGCCCCTCCGCACGCCCTTCACCTCCACGTACAATGCCAGCTCCTATTAGAAACTAAAGTGTGTTTGTGTGTTATTCTGTGAAGCACCTCGGGTGTTAACATGGCATACAAAATGTAGAAAATATGACTATTTGTGAAAAATGGAGAGTGAGAGTCGAATGTAATTTATCATGTTTGAGATTCTTTGTTGTTTGTGTTCTAATTTAGTGATTCGTTTTTCGTTAAAATGCGTCTTTTGTCTTACACTCGTTTTTTTTTTTGTGCTCCATGCTGAGGTACGAGAGTGAAGGATTTGCATTTCATTTCATTTCATGCATATTTTTAATCATCTCTCTTTCTGGCTCTGCCCAGCGTTCCCATTTAAGTCTGGTGAGGTTCTCATTGAGTGAGTGGTGCAGCTCTGGGCTCAGTTAAGTGATGACTGCTGGTGACAGATTGTCCTCCACCACATTGCTAGCACTTCTCCCAGACAGACCGTCCGTCCCTTTTTCATCTCTTCCTGAGTGGACGTGAGGGCTCACCCAGCAATACAAGACGAATAACACTTCTGCCAGGCCATCACTCTTTCCAGCAACGTGGCAGCTTAGCTTTCAGTTGACTGTAGTCCATGTAGTACCAGACTCAGCATCACCTCAGCTTCCTCTATCATTCCCTGACCGTCCCCACTGGACTGACACCAGTCTGACTAGAATGTACAAGGCTTTCTGTATCTGTGTACATCCAATCAAAGCTCTGCACACTGTCTGTTTGTGGTCAATTTCTTCATCTGTTGCCCTATCATTAAGTATTTAGCACTCAGTAACATGTCAGTAATCTTATTGGATAGATTTTGTGACGAACTACAGTTCGCTATGAATTAGACAAAAAAATGGCCACAAAACAACTGAGATAAACTGCGAAAACAACGTTAACATTTCTTTCAGTCACAACGAAGATGCGAGACCTGTAGCCTCAAAGCCCTGGAAAAAAATGCATCACAAATTTTTTTCCTGACGAAGCCTAGACTCTTTAGTTTTTGTTGACAAGAACTAACAAAAATCACATGACAAAAACGTCACTAACATTAAAACTAAAGGTGCAAAATTAATATTAGTGCGGTGGAGGCTCCGCCACAGTGGCATTCAGCAAAATAACACAAGCTATGCAACAGTGGCACTGTTTATAAATGAAAAATCTTTAGCATTTCTTTCCTTTGTGTTAATCCTAGTTTTTCCCTTTGAAGTGACATGACAATCCTGTGTAAAAGGAGTATGCTCTTTAAAAATCCTGTCAGCTGCACCAGGCCCTCCAACTTGTTTTCAGCTTTGACTTTCCTGTTCGTGTTTCATTTTCCCACTGATAAATGCAGCAACATGGTACAAGAGGATTAAGACAAACCTGGTTAACACAGAGGGTTTTGATTGAGTACATCAATTTATTTGCAGCGCATGTACACTCCTCAAACTGATTTCACCCAAATCTGGTCTCTTAATCATAGTGCTGATCAGCTTGAATGTAAAATGTCTAATGACTGAGCTCCATTTCGAACAATTAAAAAGTTTAGCCTTGAACAAGGGGAAAGAGAAAGTCTTTTTTTTGTTGTTGTTCTATAGCCTGAACCAACAAGCAGTAAATGGGTTGTCTGTGTAACGGTGTACGACTAGTCTACCTGCCTATTACTCAGGAGGATATTGGTGTGAATGTGCTGGTATGAAAGAAGAGTTTCAGTTGAGTCTAGACTCATGATTCGTTAACTTCACAGGCGCTCTCGGGGAATCCTGAGGCCACACTCCCCCTGCCACCGCCCTGGGCAATTATGCTCTTTTGAAATGCAAATGGGTGGCATGTACATGTGTTAATGTGTGTGGGTGTGGGTGTGTGTGTGTGTGTGTCGCTGTGTGGTTGGGTGGGTATTTGTGCAGGTTTGCGTGTGTCTTCATACACGTCTGTGGGTGTGCGTGCGTGTCCCCCGTAACTTATCTTAAAAGCACCTAAATCCACTGGCACCCCAGTGCAGCAGCAGTCAAATACAATAACATCTGAAAGCCCTTCTACCTTGTGCTCGCTCGGTCCATAGAAGGGACCCTCCAAAACACAGAGCCGACAAAGAACATACCTTCAATTAGCCAAACGATTAACATTTTAGAGGAAGTCTGTGTTTAGGTCCCTTGGGCTCCCTGCGCTCCCCACCAGCCTCCTTTTCATATTCAAATCCACGACATAAAAGTTAGCCATATCTAATCCTAAAAATGGGTCTTTTACTGTTTTGTAAAGAGATAATGCCTGAAGTTTTTGCAGGTGGTATAATTGCCAGGTTATGGAAAAAGGTGTACCATTATGTTTAACAATCATCATGGGCCATAGGTGCTCCTATGAGTCAGAGCAGACAAAGCTCTCAGAGCAGCACAAGCCGTATGATATTGTCTTTTCTAATTTAGTAGGCGATTAGTCAATCATACTAACCTGCATTCATTTAAACGGACACCTCTCTGGACGTAGCCTCGACGCTCGAGTGGATTTGTGGTCATTATCATGTTGTGCTGTGGTTTGGTCCTCTCCGTAAGAGACGCCGCTATTGATTTGTTTCATTTTTGTGTCTGGCTGCTGTTGCTTCACCATGGCATCTTGGTGCTGGGTATAGGCCAGGGGGTTGCCCATCTGCCCACCTCCATAACAGAGTGTGACAGGGTGCAAAATGGTACTGTGTGGTAGCTGTAAACTTTGTGTGAACTTACACTGCATTGCTTTGCTGTTAGTACCAGATGAAATTCCTTGCAGACACTTAACCTGGGGTCAGGTGAAGTGAATTCCAAATATACTGCTCACAGGATGCACACTTTGTGTGTGTGTGTGTGTGTGTGTGTGTGTGTGTGTGTGTGTGTGTGTGTGTGTGTGTGTGTGTGTGTGTATGAGTGT
>JBBMJY010000011.1:11494623-11564893 GCA_037833715.1 Toxotes lorentzi
ATCTATCTATCTATCTATCTATCTATCTATCTATCTATCTATCTATCTATCTATCTATCTATCTATCTATCTATCTGCCTGTCTTTCTTTCTGTCTATCTGTCAGTGTGTTTTAGTAGGGTCTGCCTGTGTCTCTGTGTTTTGCATTACTCCCTTGTGAATGACTGGACACTCACTGGTCGTCCATCAGCCCGTCCCACCACAGTAATCTCTCATCCCCATTGGCTGCTGTCAGGACAGCCTTCCTGAGACCGACCAACAGCTGCTGCTCCATATGCACCAAACCACTCCCTCCTGCTCTTAAAGAGCCCCCCATGTCTTCAATGGAGACTCAATCCCCTCACTGACTTACTCAGCCTGAGTGCGCTCTGACCACCGCTGCTCTCCATCCATCTCTAATCTTTTATTCTCTCTTTCTCTGTCCATCACTTCCCTTTTTTGTTCTCTCTCCTCTCCTGCGCACTTGCTTCCTGTTCTGTCTTTTCACCTCTACCTCAGGATCTTTTTTTTCCTCTCTTCCTCTTTCTGTATCATCAGTAAATCCACTCTTCCTGTCTCGCTCTCCATACGCACTCTTGAGCCTGAGTGTGCAGCACCTGTGCAGACTGGAGTTTGTCGGGCCGAGGCAGAAGGGTTTTTTTTTCTTTTTCTCTTGTCTGTGTGTGTGTGTGTGAGAAGAACAGGAGAGGGAGGGGAGACAACACCCAGGAACACCTGACCAACATTTCATCAAGATATGTGGAGACTTAGGAACTGATCTCCTCCTTCAGCTTTTCCCAAGCTGTTTGTTTATCTGTTTTTTTATTGCAACACCTGGAATGCTTAACGTGGACTGATGGATGTTTCCGAACTGTGCATCCCCGACCCTCTCTGCTACCACAACCAGTAGGTGCATCACTTTCCGCATCTTTTTCCCTTCTGTCGGCAATTTCTCATTTCTACTTTTGTTTCCATTTTAGGTGACAGAATTTCATTTACTGACCTCTGTTTTTTTTTTTTGTTTTTTTTTAACCAAACAAGGAAAGAACAAATCATGAGGAAAATCTCTTTCCTCTTTAATTCATTTGTGGGAAAGGAAAAAAATAAATGTTGTGCATAAAGTAAACTATTTCAAAAGACAGGGGGTTCCTCGCTTTATCTCAGCTCCACCTCCCCATGTACGGGACAGCAGAGCTCAGTAGTGTCAGTGAGGCTGCAGTAGCGTAGCCCGCAGGGAGTCCAGGTCGCATGGTTGCCCCACAGCTGTCTTGCTCTGCATCAGGATTCAGGATTTAACCTCAACTATAGGGAAGAGCCAGAGGCAGATTAATGCCGACGATATCCAGACGACTATCCTCTGGCAGCAGCCGATGTCCGGCAGTGTCCCAGAGAAAGAAAGCTGTGACCGTGCTGTTGTCCAATGTGTGTGTGTGTTCTTAAGAGACAGATATAAGTATATCTGATGAGGAAGATAACTGTCTGCCTGTGTTTAGTTAAAGCTTTGATCACTTCTATGTTTACGATTTTGCATTTTACTTAATTTTGCTGCTCATGCCCAAATCATGCAGAAATTATAATGATAATCTACAAAAGAAAATGCATTTAATTCTGTTTTTAAATAAGATTAAAGTGGAGCACACTTTGCATACACATATTGTCATCATGCATTTAGCTCGTAAGTGCAGGGGTCGAGCCGCTTGGTTTACAGGAAATGCAAAGTCAAAGAAACGGCTGGAGATCTAGTCTTGAGTGTTTCACTGCAACGCTCCTTGCACGCCTGAAAAGACGCTCTTCTTTTAAGCAAATATGACTGGATGGGGGAGACCCTTCACTGGGATCCTCTTAATGTTAAGCTGTAGATGGGATTGGAAAGGTTTAACTTGCTTAGCATTCCTCACGGGACTACGGTGAAGAAAATTTAAGACTCTCTACAGAAAAAATAAATAAATAAAATAAACATCTACTGTAGTTTTAAACAAGTTAATATTAATTTAGTTCAGTCTAGAACTGCGTCTGAGCTGCCACTGCAGATACATTCATGCAGAAAAAAAAACTCATAGATGTGAAATAACTTCAGTAAAAACAGTAATAACCATATTTGTTTAGCAAGAGAAATGATTTGCACTTTAAATAAGTGATTTGCAGCAATTTCTAAAGTGTTTTAAGGACACTTTGCAGAATTCTCATTAACATGTACATCTTATTTATTTTACATTCATCTACATGGTGGTATTTTAGATTTCTGGCATACAAAATTAAACTAAAGCAACAAATGGAGTGTAAGTTCGACATTAACATTTCAAACTGTTCCGGTCTAAAGTGCAGCAAAGTGTGCCGTTCACATAAAGTAAGGATGCAGATAGATTTGATTTAATTACTACAGTCAAATTAATTACACAGATTTCTCTGTGAATAGACTGAAATTGTTCCGGAAGTGTAATGTTTAACCACAAGTGTTTAGAGAATTTGTCCGTTGTTTTGATATCTCAAATGAAAGGAACAGACCTGGGTTTCATTTCTTTTTAATGTGTTTAAATATATCAGTTTCATGTATTGTCTTTTAAGGCCCCTGACATTCAATATTGCAATTCCTGTGCAGGTTGCGGTGCAGCTGGGGAAAAAAAAAAAAAACAAAAAAAAAAAACACAACCCTGAGCTCTTCTTTTTCGCACAATCATCAGTTTCCAGAATCTGTAAAACTGCATTTAATACACCTCGCCAACTAAAACTGTGGTCTTAAGTCGTTATATTTTAGTAATGTATTAAAAAATAATAACTTTATTTCAAGTTATATATTCATATAGATATATTTTAAACTGAATTTAGATTCTTAAAAAAAAAAATTATAAAATTAAAAAAAAACAAAGCAACAATATGATGCTGTTAACCTATTGTGTCCCTGGACCTGGTCTTGGTGTGCACATGTGTGTGTGTATATGTGTGTGTGTGTGTGAGATCCTGTATGTTTGTGTACATCTGCATATATACCCTGCATTTATGAAAGTATATTGTCTTTGTACTGTTTATAACCCATGGATTAGTACTGTATTTTCTAAATGCGTTAATTTAACTCACTGAGTTGATTAGATTTCATTTGAGGAGAGCAGACTACAATCTATGATACACACTAAATTATTCCATAAATTGTGTTTACCTTTAAATATTGTTGATCATACTGTAATCCACTTTACCACCTGGAGGTAGATGTAGTTGTTTATGTACTTGGATACTGTAAATCTGTGCTTTTAGTGTCACATAAAGCTGTACTTAGTTTGGAGTTGGCTTCAGAGAATGCTATTAACCCCTTTAGGACTTTTGGCCCCACAACCAACCTACTGGCCCGAGGTGAGAGGTCTGACAAGGGTAGTGTCCAACTCTCACGCTATGTCTCTGCTGAAGAGGCATGCCTGATGTTAATTCATCAGGCATTATTGCAAGAAATAATGTATAGATATACACGTATATGTGCACACAAACACACACAGATAGATTTAGATTTAGATGTATAGATACAGATATATAGAGTTATAGTTTGTCCTCTTTTGACCTTTTTCAAGCATAACATTAAATGACTCACAGTTTTACGCCACAGTGTTTTTCCTCTGTTGAAAAAAGAAAAAAAGAATTGAAAAATCTAATTTTACATATAAATGGATACTGTAATATGCTAAGCTGTTTTAATGTTTGGAATTTAAGATTTACTTTTTAGAAAATAGCCCCAACTGGACCATTTTGGTGTTCAGAATTGAAAATCTGAATTGTATGACCAAAATCAACATAACCTGCAGCTGTAATTGTGGATTGAATGACAAAAACTGGACCAGAGGCCATTAAAAGTGTGTAATCTAGTATTAAAATCTGCCTCCTCAGGTATTGGTAGACACTCCTTCCCTTAGATGCATAATAGAATTTTTGAATGAAAAATATACAGTTTTCCCCAAATGTTTGACAAGGAATCTTTAAACGGTCAGCGTGAGTACGTGTCTGTGATCAGCTGTGATTTCAGCATGGTTAGCCCTGGCAGTTTTAACAACTGCATCATTTAAACTCAAAGTTTAAGTGTTGTTTATGTTGAATTTGCTCCAATAAATCAATTCCATTTTCCTCTCGTTCCACCTGCTGGTCCCATAGGTGCCCTTCACAAGCAAACAAACAGGAATGCATAAGCACAGGCAGTCAAATGTATGCGCACACACACACACGAAAAGGCACGGTCATAGACACATACACACACATGTCCACACACATACAGATGAGACCACAGGAATCACACACTGACCTGGGATCTAATTTTAGCGGTGCCATATCATGGAAACACCTGACTGTGTCTGTTAAGGGAAACTCATCATCTTATCATCCGTTGCATCTGCATTTATTACACTAGTTATGCAGATGGTCACACTGTGTTTAGAGCCTATATGAGAAACTTTTCCATTCGTCTTACAAAATAAACAGATAAACTCTACGGACCAATCACTGATCTTGTAAAAGCAGTTTCTGAAAACTCAAAATGACTACACAGTCACACTTCTCAGTCGATATTTAACTTATAAGAGTTATCTGTTTTTATTGGCACCACATTAAATCCAGAGAAAATGTTTTTAAATATGCATCATCAGAAAAATAATTCTTCATTAACTCAAAGCAGAATATAACATTTATTTACAGTGAGCGTAAAACATTTTGGGTTTTATAAATGCACAGCAACTACTAACTGATCTTACTGACATGCTGTGTTGACTTTTTTCACTGGAAACTCCAATTTAAAAAAAAAAAGAGCTGATACATAAAGAACACATTGAAATATTATGGCAGTGGTAATTTCAAAGTGCGCCTGCCACAGAGAGTGTTTTGAAACAGAGATTTCTGAGACGACATTTGATACGTTACTGACAAATTTGGGTCTTAACGCTACATCTGTGAGTCCCTCAAAAGAATTTTTGAGCATGTCAGAAATAGTAAATTGAATTTTTGATGTTTAGGTGTTGGTAACAGTGAAAATGTTTTGTTACTCGTGAGGGCAGGTTTCTTCTTTCTGAGTGGACAAAGTTTGCTGCTTCCATCTGTCCCTGCACTTTGAGTGGCCTGGTCACGGTTTGATTTTAAAACATCTCACCGCGGAGTGATCTGTGGCATCTTTAAGTTTTATAGTTGGCTGATGGGACTGGTGAAATCGGCTGTGAACTGAACCTATGGGTGCTGTGCTGTGTTCACATTAGTGGGGAAAAATGCTGCTTCCCTCCAACTTTTCTTTCACCGCCAGCTGTGAGTTTGAGGAAAAATTACCAGAGATAAAAACAATCCAAAACACTGAGGCTCACTGCTGTATTTTGTCATGACGCTGTTTTCCAAGTGTTCAGACTGTCGTGTTTATTAATGGCGATGGCTGCTGCCTATGAGGGTGCAGCCCCAGCTCTGTGGTAGAGTGCTGCTGTGTGACGGCACGAGAGGAGGACTAACTTCATTACATGTCGTGACCCCCTCTTGATATAGATATATCCTTTAAGCAACCTGTCAAGGACTCTGAATTCATCGGGATGTAGATGGATGTTTTTTTTGCTGCTGCTATTCAATCAAAAATTGAATGTGGCTCTCATGAGTTCAGGCTGAATACAAGCAGCAGAGAGGACTTCTTAGAATGAGTTTGTTTTATTGATCAAATGAAATTAACACACACACACACACACAGAAGAAGAAGAAGAAGCAGTGCGTCTAATCATGGAGTGCGGGTCAGTCGGCATGTTTAATTTAATGGGCCTCATCGTAGCTTCACAAGGTCTCACATTGTGAACTTAATTCCTCTTCACTGCGTTAATTTGCATTGTGTCAATTGACCAGAGTGCTTACTGTATCAGCTTGAGTCTCACTTGAAATTCCACCCATGCCCTAATACCATTAGGCAAATGTAAAGTTGTGTCATTTACACATTTGGGGAAAAAAAAAGGGGAGAGAGAGTGAGAAAAGCCAATTAACGCCAGACAAGACTCGCTTGTGATTATCAGTGGATGTTATTACTGTGGAGGAGCAGACGTTTGAAGGTTATGTTTCTGGGCAGTAATTGAAATGCAAAATAACATTAGGATCGATGGCCATCTCTGTTTATTTATGAAATCAATATCGTAACTGTCCCTCATGAGTCCCCCTCTGATTCTCAATGACGGCTTAAGTCTGTGCTCGTTTATTCTCTCTCCCCCATAACCTCCTTCTTCTGTCTCTTTTTAAAAGGCAGTTAGGGGTGTGTTTGACTTTGCAGGGAGAGCAGTTTCCTGGAGGTTGGTGGACGTGTATGTAGATGGGGGTTGATACTCCAGGTAAGGAGACATCATCCATGTGGGAAATCTATGCAATCTCTCCTCGTGGCAGTGACATTGAAGAGGCCATATGCTGGAAGTTCTGTGTACAAGTGTGTGTGTGTGTGTGTGTGTGTGTGTGTGTGTGTGTGAGAGAGAGAGAGAGAGACAGAGAAGCAGAAGCAGAGTATATGTATGCAGTATAAACGTTCTGGATCTTACTAACTCAGGAGTGGTAACTTTCAAAGTAAATATTTAGTGTGAACGTGATTTTTTTTTTTTTCAAAACAAAATTTACAAAGAAAGTGGATTTTCATTTTCCACCTTTAGGACATAAATCTGTGTCTACGAGGTCTATGAGGTCCACTTAATATATTCTGAGAGCTTTCGACGGCATCTCATGGCTTTCTTCAACGCATGGAACCTGCTCAGGTAGAGGATCATGTGATTAGAGTAACTACCACAGAAAACTGACAAAAGAAAACCTTCACGGTCTCTGGGAACATGTGAGGGACATTTTTCACCATATTGACATTTTCTTGAGAAAATGATTAATCGATTCATCAAAAAAATAATCTGTAGACCAATCGATAGCGAAAATAATCATTAGGTGCTTGCCTTATCTTTTTCCCTTAGAAGGAATATTCCCTTTGCAGCCGAGTGATAAAATGAATGCAACCTCCCATGTAAAAGGTGCAATCACAAAGAGCCACAAAAGAACACAGCAAAATCTAAAGTAGACTGGAAACATTCTTTAAAGAGCAGTTACGTCCAAAATAACAGGGTAAACAAGTAAATAAGTCTGATTGACTGAGGTAAACTACTCTGTTAAAAGGCAAAGACAGCAAATGCATCGTCTCATCCAGCAGTGATTTACAGGAGGACTACATTATTCGCAGCCGTATATGAATCACGCATTTAAATTTTAGAACGCACACAGTTTTTGATGACCTTCATTTGTGCCAACGCCACATGTTGTTGTTACTGCTTAACACTTGGGCGACACGCGCTACTCCATTTTCCCGCTCGCATGACCATTCATTTCCCAGACACCCCGGCTGCGGACTAACAGCGCAATCTATGTGTCAGGCAGGAAGGGGCACTCAGTTTAAAGCTGATAGAGTTTGCCCCAAACAAGGACAGCCTATCATAGAAAGATTAATGAACTAATTTCATGCATGGCTCCTTGCCTCTGTCCTTCTGCGCTTCCATGTTCGACTGTGTGTTCAGCGCCGTGATTTACGCTGCGTTCCCCCGCTACAAGTTTAACCCCAAGCTTAACAATAATATTTCCCCTCAGTGGGAAAATGCATAGTAAAATATGGAGAGCCAGATTCTTTGACTCGTCAAGAAAGGCATAGCATGAGGTCATTGTGGAGAACTGCTTTGAATATGCATTTTAGATTTTTCTTTTCTTTTTTTTTATTTTGGGGAGGGGGCGGGGTGTCACTACTGTAAAAATTTATTGTGCTGAAATTCGGAAGGCTTGAAAACATATTTCTTGGTTTAGAAAAGAGGTGGATGGATTCAGGATTTATGTAGGGAAGCAGGGGATCTGCAACACTGCCAGCATTAGGAGGCATGCCAAAATACACACACACACTTGCACACACGAACATTTGAGATTTTAAGCTGTTCTGGTGGGACATTTTCACACCCATCACACTTTGGCTTCAAAATATTACAAAAAAAAAAAAAAAGTAAAAAAAAAAGAGGTGGTCACTGATCTGATCTTTCAGGCAGCGTCTCGGCCGTATTAAACATTCTGGACAGCTCTCTAGTTTTTACATGGAGTCGTGTCTAGACACTCTCATTCTTTCAGTGAGGTGGACGCACTGAAACCTGTGTGTCTGCTGCTCCGAGCCATCCATGGTGGGAGTGTCTGGGCCTCTAAGAACGGCAGAACAGAGAAGGCAGGTGACCTTCACGTCTGTCTGATGGGTCTTGCTTGTCTGCTCGGTTTGTACCATTTTTCTGCGGGGCGGAGCAAACACCACCCCCATTAGGTATTAGGTGCAATGCGTTTGTGTGTGTGTTTGAGAGTGTGTGTGTGTTGCCAAGGGAGCGCGGCGGGTTGAGGAGAGTCAGGCTTCGCTTAGAAAACTCTGTGTCTCCTTATAATAAGAGGGGGAAACCAAATTATGAAACTATGAAGCTATTTCTGTCCACGCGAATTGGTGGTTCGTGCCATTATTTCATTTCGACAGATTTGAAAGGACCCATTAGAAATTTCCATTAAACCTAACAAAAAAACATCTCCCCAGCGTTACTGTGTGCTAAGTGTGGAATGAACTACTTTTTACATATGCCACAATGTACTATTCCATAGGGAATCCCCCCCTATCTGGCTGCAATGATGTATTAACTGTTACCACGCCGCTCTCTCCACTTCCCTCAGATGGGAGAAAATATACCTTCCAGTTGACTATAGGAGCTGATTGCTAACGAGATTTAACATGAGTCCTGTGAATCTTTTATAAACCGCAGCAGCCTCAGAACAAAGACTAACATTATGTTGTATCGCTCTATCTCGCACTATGTTAACAGTCCTGACTGATTAAAAATGCATAAGGAATGTCTGGGACCCGTAAGAGGAGGGTTTATTTTTTCATGCCTCATCTGGAACAGGAAGGAAGCAGAGGATCAATAGATCTGATCTGGGCCCAGGGGTAGAGGCTATCTCCTCCTCCCTCCCTTTCTCTCCCTCCCTCCCTCCCTCCCTCCACCCGCTACCCGTTAGCAGTTAAAAGAGAGGTTTCATGTTGTCAGGGCCTGATGACTTCATGGCTTTATATAAACACTCATGCAAAGAGGCAACCGAGGGAAAATACGTTTCTAACCACAACACCAAATTTGAAAAATAGGGGCAGCCCCCGGCAGCGAAAGAGAAAAAGTTCAGAGGAATCTGGCCAGCATTAGCTTCCTGTTAGTTTCAGACATTCTTTCCACAGCTTTCACACAATATTTACTAGGATGTAGGGCTGAAGTTGTGTAAGATCAGCACCAACTGTGACAGACAGAGCCAGCAGTTCTAACACGGACCCAAGCCTCATTTCATGCTTTGTTTGAGAGGACATTATTGAAGCCACTGCAAGTACAACAACGTACAAAACATGGCAAATAAAGAGCTTTGTATTCTCTTTCATCTCTACAAATAAAATCTGCCACAAAAAAAGTTCCCTTTCTGAGAGTTTTTCAGCAAGACCTGCAGCAAAACAAAAAGCCCTCCAGAAACCCTGGTAACCTTTGGTTACATCTGGGCAAATCTGGTCATTATTATTTTGTAACTATTACAGTTTTTGCAGATGAAATCAAGTCAGTTCCAGTCAAGTCAATTTTATTTATCTTTTTTTTTTTTTTTTGCCCCAAATCTAAAATGTGCCTGAAAAGGCTCTACAATCTGTACTGGTGGTGTACAGAAACAGTTTTGCCTCAGGCCATCGATTCAGAAAAGTAAAAACGACTAAATAGTCTTTTAAATGAGAGGGAAAAAAGGAAGAAATCTCAGGAAGACCAACAGAGATGGGATCCCTCTTGAAGAAATAAAATAGACATGATGTGTAAGGAATTACATAAGTAATATTTTTCTTTAACTCTTTTCCCAAGCTTTATATTGAAATTTGGGATTATGAACCTCGATCTGAAAATCTCTTCAGCCTCTCCAAGCTCTCACTTGGGTCCATTGTAACTTGGCACCGTCCATTGGCAAACTAACCAGGACTATTGATTGGGTCATGTATTACCCATGATCCTCCATATGCTGAGTGTAACATCTCTCTCTCTGTCCATTAACAGCCTTCTGAAGTTTCATTCATTCACTTACTTCTGGCAGCCGACCCATTGTGGGCATTGTTTCCAAGATGTATGGGGCATTCGTTGACATGGTCATTAGTTACCATTTTGCCTGAGAGAAATAAGCTACTGTAGTATATCACTTGGCATTCCAACACATTAATGGTTGTGTCTGTAACATAATCTATCAAACTCAAATGAACCGGCGCCCTCCATCACAGCTGACGGATCTCTCGTGGTATAATCAGGCGATGATGGAAGAAAGCAACATTCACTACATCTTGTCGGACTTGTTAGTGGGGATGTTTTCATTGACACTGCACTTTTCTGATTCATACTGACTTTCCTGTAAGGTTCTAAAGAGGCAGCCTTTTCAAAGCCCTGTCTCTCCAGTTTTTTTGTTTGAAAGATGAAATGATCTATGGTGGGTTAAGAAAATTAGGGAATTTCTCTGACTGTGTTTTGTGTTCATGGAGTCTTTACGGAATTCATCTGATAATTTTGAAATTTTGGAAAATCACCAAATAGTGATTGACTAATGCTAGAGTTTGATTTGTTTCTGTTTAATTACCAGGTTGTAGAACATGTTTTAACATCAAGTATCACTTTAAAATTTGACTGTAGTTCAGCTGCCCCCTGGTTTGTACTGTATTTACTGTGAATTTAATACCAATACTGACTGCAGCTCTGGCCCTGTGTGTGTTTATCCAGGTTGCTAACCAGAATGCCCTCTGAGGACCGACATCTATCCTCCAGCTGTGGTTCTTACGTCAAAACCGAGCCTTCCAGTCCTTCCTCCTCACTAGTCGACACCGGGAGTCACCACAGTCCCAGCGGCAACTCTGACGCCAGTGGCGGCTACGTTAACGGCACCAGCGGACGCTCACACGCCCTGGACTCCCCACCCATGTTCAACCCAGGCATGCTGGGAGGCGGCAGTGCCTGCCTACGCCGATACGAGGAGTGCTCCGGCAGCATGGCAGACGACTCGCCGATCAAGTGCGAGTACATGCTCAATGCCATTCCCAAGAGGCTGTGCCTGGTGTGTGGCGACATTGCGTCAGGGTACCACTACGGGGTGGCCTCCTGTGAGGCCTGCAAAGCCTTTTTCAAAAGGACGATACAAGGTATTTCCCACTTTCCCTTTCATTTTTCAGTGGCTCACCTGAGCTCTTCTCCGCTGTCCGTACGCACTCAGTTAAACCTGAGAACACTGTTTATTCTGTAATTTCATAGATGGTTGAATGTTCTGAATTCTTACACATTTAACCCTGGTGTACTGTCACTTTTATCACAATACAAAAGGGCAATTTTTCATGGCAATTCTAAATACATTTTTATTAAGTTTACCATGATAGTCGTGATTGCCAAGAAAGCGTATTGACCTGACGAGGAATCCATTGTCATGTGTCCCACGTGTTGCTCAGAGCTGGTAGCCAACCCTCTGCTCTTATGGGACTAATACAGTGTAGTGATTACGAGTGTCTACAGCAGGCATTAGGCCCAGAATGTAAATCTGCTCTGGTTTGTGATCTTTTTTTGATGCGTTTGCGTGTGAATGGTACGCCTGGCATCGACTCTGCCATGTGCGGGAGCTCTTCCAGAGTAATCACTTGGACAGAGATAATATGCCACAAAATGAGATGCTGAATCTGGAATTTTATCTGCAGCATTTGTGTCTATAGACATGAAGTCAGACAGCAGGTTAGTTGGGCCGTGGCAACAAAAAGGCAAATAGATTTTAGAAAGGGTTTTCTGTCCAAACTCCTCTGAATTACCATATTATCTTCTTCATTCCCCTTTTTTAATTTTATTGGTCGTTGGCAAAAACGGTACTGGTGCATTACTGCCAACAGAATGTAAGGAGTGAAGCTGATTTGCTAAACATAGGTGGTTAATTCACTTGGCCTCTTTATCTTCCTGTTTCTGCAGCTGGAAACCACAAGTATAAAATAATAGTAACAGAAAGATATGTACACAGTGTGTAGTGTAGGTGGGACACCAGTTATACTGACAACCAGTTATACTTAACAAATCTTCATAGCTGTGATACTTCTTTGCTTTTATGCTGTGGGAACGATTTACATGTCGCAGTCAAAACACTGGCTGCACATGTCTCAGTCCAACCAGCAACACGGTGCGGTCTGTAAATAATGCTCATGTGTGACTTTGTTGCCAGCTCTTCTTCTTCTTCTTCTTCTTCTTCTTTCTCTCGCTCTCCTTCGTGGAGGGCAGGCTCGTAATGAACCTAATCTGTCCGTCATTCGTCCTGAGCCACGGGAGTTTCAGTCAATAACAATCAGTGTTGGGTGACTGTAATTAAGAATCAGGCATTTCATTGGGAGAAAGTCAAGAAAGGAGGGTGGGAGGTGTGGATCTGTTCTTTGCCCCCGGGCCCCTCCACCCAAGGGGGAGGTAGATGGGGGCCAATTAGAAGCTCAGGCACGCGTTGGCGGGGCAATAACAGTGGAAGGGAAGAGAGGAGAGAAAGAGAGAGAGAGAGACGCTGAGAAGTCCTCTAAATAAAAGGCAGAGGGACAAGGGACAGGGGACATGGTCATTCACTGAAAGGAGAAGCTGCTTTAATGGAATGGTAATCAGGAAGGGGGGTCCCGGCCTCGGTAAAGGAGGAGGACAAGGAGAGGTCCAGCCTGAGTGGAGATGAGCGCGTGGATAATAGCATGGCATAATAATATATCAAAATTTAGAGGGAAAATAAGAGAGGTTAAGGAAGGATATGAGAGTGGTTGAAATGTCCTTTGAGAAATAAAGGTGGACACAAGACCTGATTAACTAAGAGGGTATGCCGACAGTGAGCTTTTAGAGGTAGGCAATTTAAGACTATTCTGGACCCCCAATGCAACCCCCCCCCTCCCCCTTCACATACACACACACATACACACAATCTCACCAGCACACACACAGGTTATTTTTGATTCATTCAGGGATAAAATATTCACTTTAATAATCAGGAAAATATTACATGAATTTTACATCAAAAGTCAACTGTATTATATATTGTTGCTTAATTATATAATTTTAAATAATTATTTATAGTATATATTTATGTTTATGACTAAACTAAAATATGATCAGGAGAAAGGCAAGCAAGGTGAAAAGACAATGAGGGAAATCTAAACCAGGCCTGTGGCCAAATTTTATACAGAATAATAAGCAGGTTTTGACAGTGGAAAAAAATTGAGTATACTTACATCTACTGCTATACAGACCACTCAGAATGCACACTAAAAACCACTGTTCACTTTTCTTTTTTTTTACTGTATAACAGCTGTAGTTTTCCACAACAGAAAAATGCAGATCATTGCACCAGTGGGCACGAACAAGTGCACATGCCATGGAGGCTACTTTTTTGTTGTATTCTTGAAATGTTTAAGGGCTCTACACAGTGCATTTCACACTCAGAATTCAGACACTTAAATGGTGGACATTAAATAAAGTGCACTATATAGTAAATAGGGAGTGATTTAGGGACTCTTCCCTCCCCACAGTGGAGAAGCTGCTTGCAGCTGCAAAACATTACATCAGCTCGAGGAAGCATTAAAGCCTAATCTTAAAAACATTTTGTTTCTCAGTGTGAAGTTCATTGACACTGGCATTTCAGAGTTTGGTGTCCATTAGCACACATATTGCATTATTTTCTGGTTGTACAAAATAGAATAGTAGTTGTCCCCAAATTCCATGTTACACACTAATTGTGTACAGCACATACTCTACATTCATTTCTTATAGAATACAGCAAACAAATGTACTTCACTGTCTTGTACTGACAGGAAATGATGCAATCAGTCATCAATCAAACTGTGACTATAAAATGCCACTTTTGAATGTGATCCAACATCTCTCTTTTGTGCATTGCATTGTGGGGCATTAGTGCACATCAACAGTACCCCCAAAAATCGAGCCTTCCTTTAGTATTCACAGTGACTCTTTTGTGTGTACGTTACTCTCCCTGTGTGGACACAATATACATTCAAAACCTGTTTAGAAATAGTATGTATAGTATGAAATTGGGACAAAGCCATTATATTGTTGTGTTACTGTGACTATTAGTATATTGTATATACAGTTTATAGAACAGATCGGGCTTTTTATCCAGACGTGCAGTGCACTGCGTTTTCCCTCTGCTCTCAGTTTAAAAGACTTTAGCTACACTGAAACCATCGGCAGCCTCTGCCAACATCCTGGCATGGTGCCCCGGGCCCCTCACTGTGCATGTGACCCTGCTGGCACCATCGATTCCAGGGATCCTGACAAATGTTGGCACCTTCTCCTTGTCCAACAGGGGGTTGTGTGTGTGTGTGGTGAGGGGGAGCAGATCTGGCAGATCTGCAACGGACAACACCTGGTTTGCTGTTTTTAGGTACTCTTAATACATCTCTGGACTTATGGGACATTGCTTAAACATTAAATCAAGGGATTTGGATAGTTGGGAGGATTTGTCATTGGATTTTTGGGGTCACGTCAACTTTTGAAGTGAGCGTGTAATGATCCGGAAAGAAATTGTTAACCGGAACCTGGTGAGAAAGCCAGGCAGCGTTTACATGGCAGCAGATTCAATATGTCTGCATTTCTGGCTGTTTTTGGACCCGAGTGATTAAATTGCATAGGAAATATTTCTATAGTGAGCCAACAGCCTTCGAGACGGACTTGAATAATACATCGAGCTTTGCTACATGATATGGGAGCCTTAGATTGGCCAATCCAACAGCAGCTCTTGGTCTTTACTGGAGAACATTATGCAGAGCGCTCGGCTGCGCGTCCATCTCTTAGTCCTTGCGTTGTTGAGGGAGGGCAGTTTTCCCATCATCCTTTAGGTGAAGAAGGATGAGCTGGAAGGGGTCGTGGCGAGCCTTGCAGAGAGGAAGCTCTGCATTAATGAAGCTAATTTATCTGTGAATCAAAATGGGGGGTGGTACTCTGGGGCGGGTAGGTGCTTTTTACATGTCCCATCAAAATGTCACTAAACTCTCCTCTCCTTCAGGAGTGTCACATGGGGTCACCTTGGGACAGGTGTGTATATGTGTGTGCGCACATGTATATTGTGTCTTTTACTGTCTTTCCGCGCCTGTTGTTTACCATTTCTGATTTGATCTCTTCTATGCAGTCCCTTTATAACTCCTCCTGATTTTTGAAATGCACACAGAATTAAAAAAACAACATGTTTTCTTGTGTTTCACAGGGAACATTGAGTACAGCTGTCCGGCCACCAACGAATGCGAGATCACCAAAAGGAGACGCAAATCGTGCCAGGCCTGCCGCTTCATGAAATGTCTTAAAGTTGGCATGTTAAAAGAAGGTGAGCACTGATTTTATTTAACAATTGCTTTTCTTTGTTTTTGTTTATTATTTATTTTAGCTTGATGTATCACATGTCAGTGTCTTCAGATTTTAGACTGTTTGTCTGACAAAACAAGCATCTTGAACAATTCACCCTGGTCATTTTTTTTTTTTTTTACTATTGTGTAACATTTTATAGATCAGAATTAACTGATAATAGAAACGTTAGATAGCTGCAGGCCTGGTGAGATTTGAAACAGGGCGTTATTGCATTGAAGAGACAACAAATTAGAATAAAGAATTACTCTCATGTGTCTAATTTCTGTGTTTTATTAAAAAGAATTAAACCCTCCTCCAAAAAGCCTTATAAATAGCCAAATTATGAAACTATTTAGAAATGTATTATACACTGTCATGATTTTGTAACCAAGCTTAAAACAAGAGGGTTTGTTTTCTAACTCATGAAGAGTTGATTAATACAAGTTTACTTCAAAAACTAACAAATAAAGGTCTATTATTCAGATTTATAATAATAAAGGAGTCAGTATCAAACTTTTGAACATAGACAGTTGTCTCATGTCGGTGAATCTTACTGAGGGCTAAAAGACTGGTCAGTGATCAGATATTAAAGCCAGCTGTTGCCTTAGGGAGACACCAGTGACATCACCCACATGCCTTACTCACCTCTCCTCACACCCCTGAGCCTCTCAGGGTTGAAGTCAGACGGGTGGAAAAAGCTGCTGAGTGTGATGTTCCTACTGAGACTGACTGAGATGTGTAACAGTACTCTTGAAAAGCACAAGCTGTTCCCCCAAGAATTCCCTCTCCCATGGGCTCTGGGTATCTCTCTCCCTCTCCCTCTCCCTTTCCCCTACCCTCTCTTTCTCTCTCTCTCTCTCTCTCTCTCTCTCTCACTCTCTCTCTCTCACCCTCGCTCTCGCTGTCTGTCTGTCTCCCTTCCCCTCTCTTGCCTAGCATATTGATCCGCTAAATGCTTTCCGAACATCCCACCTCACTTCCTGCATGTGTTGTTTCTCCTCCACTGACAGACCTCTGGGAGTACAGAGGGAAAATCTAGCTGATAGATTATCTTGTTCTTTTTTCCTTTTTTTCCACTGCAAGAGTTTCCGGTTATTGTTGTTTTGTTTTGCATTTGTGTGTGTAGCTAGAAGAATCGTTCTACACTGATGCATCAAGTTATGCTTCTATAAAGAGTACGAGTAAAGATACTGAATGAGGTGAAAGGGACAGGTGCATGCAGGTGTTTTGAAAAAAACAGGAAGTTGGTTACTGTAGTTTACCTGTCTATTTGGCTTACTTATCAACACTGTCAGCAGTTAGAGTTGGATGGATGTGGCAAACAGCTCATAGAGGCAAAAAAGGTGCTTAAAAGCCCTTCGCTCGTAATTTTAGTGCAATCAGCATCAAAAAAACGTACTAATTCTCGGAGCCATAACTCAGTCAGATCTGAGCATCCAGACCTGATACACATATTTTTACATTCAGTGTGACTTACACACTCAGAGGATATAATTGTCCCACATATCCATAATAAATAAGTGCCCATAAATCCACATCGAAATCATAGGGGAAAAAAGACTGGGGGGGCACAGCACAGTGTCAGAACATTATTGGATCTCTGATGGCACCGACATGCCTCCACAAAGGAAGGACCAGCCTGACACTCTACTAAGTAAAACAATCAAGATCTGGAGTTCAGCCCACTTCTATCCACACTAATTGTATGGAATCCATCTTAATATAAAAAGAATTTGTTTAGAGCCTCCAGTTAGAAACACAACAGTCATAAATTTCCTAAAATCGTGGTCGTACAGTTTTTCTTGTGTCCTCCACCAGCACATAATAATAGAAGCTAGCAGCAGTTAACTGTAATCTGTGCTAGTAACACAACACTGTATGTCAGGTTCTTGGTTCACTTCCACAAATGCAACTTCACTGTGCATCGACGAGGCAGTATTTGTTCATCTCATACTGAGGGGTCATCCATTGTATTGCCATTACAGCACTATTTATACCTGCATCCACTCTTGATGTGTTCATCCCGGCCCAAATATCTCACACCGAGGCTTTGACTCTCAGCCAGAAAAAACACAGTTGCTTCAGAAACAAAGCTGAAACTATTAGCGCATGCTTAAAGGGAAAACAGCGGGGTATTGTCCGTGGCGGGCTGAGCTAAGCCGTTGATGTGGACGGTCAGTGCGTGTGTGTGGGTGTGTGTGTGAGGGAGAATTTGATGCCGTTAGCCTCCACCACCTGCTGCTCCTGAGACGCAGCATCACAGCCACTGAGACAGGTGGCACAGTAGGTGATTCTCTGAAAGTGATGGCATTCAATTAAAAGGAAAAAGGAAATTTAATCGTGGCATAGTGCTGCAACATGGCCTCTTACACACTTGGGGAACTTTGATCGTGGAATCAGTGGGGGGTGGCAGCGGCTTGCCGTACTTCACGGGATGAGATCGCCTTATAACAAGTGGTCAAGGGCTGATCATGGAAACGGAATAATCGCATAGTATAACGTGAATGCAGATGTCATGAATAAAGCAATCTAGTGTTAAAAGCAGTAAATGTGATCAAAAACAAGACTTCTGCTGGATAAAAATATTAGAGTACTGTAATTGGATAGAAAACGTATTTGGGTGACATATAAGATGCAATCAGTGGTTTGTCAAGCAGGTCTAAATTCTCCACCACCTGCAAATCTCTGTTTCTATTGTATGAATATTAACATACACATATTGACCAGTATATCTCACTCTTTTTGACATGGCTCACTTTAAAAAAAACCTTCCTTTGCTCGCAAACATCCCAAAGCTAAGTGTGTTTTTACTTTTTATAGTGTGGCAGTGTCATAAGGAATGACTCGCACCACAGATGATGCTGAGTGAACTTTTATTGTCAGCCATTTTTAAAGTATGTAATATTTCAACCAGGGCCCTCTAAGCGCCACTTTAAGTGTGCCGCCCTGAATTATAAAGTGCCAGCTGCCAGAGTCCGACCAGCACCACTGGTGGGCAGGGGGAATCCATCCTCCCTGTAACACCTGCCACTGATCAGCTGACTTAAACCTGGTTTGGTGGATTCAGGTGTATTTAGAGTTCAGTGTAGTTCCAAAGAAAACAATTATTCTGCAGTAGCAGCTTAACACACTTAGTCAAAGATGTGTCAGTAAATACAGTTTATCATCCCTCCTATGTTTAAGTAACACAAAGATATTTGTCCATTACGTACTAAGTTTGCTTGTGGTTGCACATTGAGTGAGTTTGGATGTGACTGAACAGTTTTTGTGCCAACGAGTGAATTTGTATATGTCGTGTCTGAGAGTAAAATCAGAGAGAGACTCATGGAAAAAATATTGTAGGTGACAGGCTTCCTTCCAGATCCGGCTTTACTGCTGCGCCACAGCAGTGCGCCTGGATGAGCTTGGGTGGACGGTAGTGGCAGGCGGCTGTTTGAGGAAATCTGCCTCGCTCAGTGACCCCTTAAATGTCCAGCTGAGGCTGATAAAAGGTCACAGGTCCAATGGAAAAACCCTCACGTAATTACAACTCGCGGAAGGTATGGTGTCAGTCACTACTGCCAGGAGTCAGCGCCCGCAGCTAATAGCGGCGCTAATACCCCCATAGAATTACTGTATGGTGTTAAATGATGCATGAATTTTCTGGACTGAATTAGCATTTTTTTGACTTTCTGGTTTGAGTCACTGTTGTTATTTCCTGCTCTAGATGAATCCTACATCTTTATTTTTAGTCTTTCACAGTTTTAGCTGCGGTGAAATGTTCATAGATCTTTGACTGAGTAATCACATCATCATGTTAGCAAATTAGCATGTTCAAAAAGTATGTCCTTTGGAAACAGAAGCACACAAGCCATAAAACCTACTCAAACTCTGTCATAAATGAACATTTTTAGTAATTTCAATAAAAGACTCTTAAGCCTTTGCTCTTCTGAACTCAGTGCTTGTTGGTTTTAGTGTTAGCTCAGTGTTTCTGTGGCTTATTCTTTGCTTGTGGGGATTTTCTGACACAACTGTAATATGGTGGATGAATACAAGCTGCCAGACTATTTTGGCAACCTACACCACTGTCTCGCCCTCGCCCGACCACAGATAGGGATCAGCAGTCTTTCCTGAGCGAACGTGGCTACCGGGGTAACGTTACAGCCTTATTTTCCTCCAGCCACATACACAAAAGATTAGTAAAGCCATATCCAATATCACAGACTGTCAGATGTCTTGCCAATCAATAGGCTTAGATCAGAAACCAATCTATAAGCTAAGATTATATCATCAAAATAAAGATATACTGTACGGGTGCCTTTAAAGTCGAAGCTGAGTTAGCATTACATGTGTTCATGTGAGGGAGTTAAACTGTAAACACCAAACGCCCTCTGACCCCTTGCTACTTGATTCTTTCTTGTACCACAAACTTGTCTATCCAATAGCACATGTACGGGGCCTTGTTTTCTTTTTAGGGTGTCAGAGTAGCTGGCAGACTGCAGCTGAGAGTCAGCGCCCACCCAGAGGCTCTGCTCTGGCCTGTCCTCACTGTCTGGCAGGTGATAGATCAGACACGGAGGCTAACACGTGTTCCTCTGAAGAAGGGGATTTAGCGAAGTGCTGACCTCTTTACAACCCTCCGATACACACATTCGCCTCACAACACACACATTCATGTACACAGATGCCAAATGTATATCACCCTTGACAAGTGGCATGGAATCGGACCTCGAGGTACATGTTTCCTGCCGGCACCCTCCTCTATGTCTTTTTTTTTTTTTTCCCTTTCACCCACTACGACACACAGCAATTTCTGCGAACCACCACAAACCGAACACAAACGCAACGCCGATACACATCCTGAATCGACCCGGACATCTCCAGCCGCGCAGATGTTTTCGATTACAGGCGCATTTGTGGTCTGGGTGGCTCAGTAATACACAGTAATACCCGTTATGGACACGGCGGCTCAGATTTATGAAAAGTGTAAAACATGATAAAGAGAGCGATGCCAGTGTGCGCGGTTATGGGAGAACAACTCCAGCTTTGTCTTGTCAGCCCAGTCGGGGGTTAGAGCAGGTGGGACACCATCCTGATACACCCCCTCCTCCTCATGTCCCGTACCCATTTTCTCAGAGACTCCCTCCCTATCTGCAGCCCACCCAGTCTCTGTGCAATCAAACAAAAGCCTCTCCAGTGCCTTTAGCTCTTTGCAGGCGTACGGACTCGGCCCTCAGAAGTAGCTCTGGAAGGGCAAAGTCCCTGTGCGTTGTAAAGGGTGAGTGACTGTGTGAGGGGGGGACACACACGCTGCATCCCTCTGATTTTTCCCAGCTAAAATAGGGAGCTCCTAATCTCTCTTTGGCAGCGTTCGCCAGCCAGCCAATTCTGACACATTCTCTAGAAAGAAGCGCCTCTGACAGGTGAGTGGCTGAAAATAGTTGTGTGAGATAAGGACACACACTCATGTGTACATGTTCATATAGTAGCACACAAGCATGATACACACTGTATGAGCCACATGCACATTTGTATGATGAAATATGTTCCCTATAGAGCCTCTTCAGCACAGAATGATTCAATCTCTCAGAGATATAGTTTGTGGTACTTATTGTTTGGGCCCATAGCTACCACTGAGGACATTGAAGTCATGTTGTCTGGGTTTTAACAGCCTTGGGGGAGTTATATGCTATAATTTAACCCTATAAATTGATGCTTAAGACACCTAGAATATTTTCATTTGATGTTTTGATATGTTACAGACATTAAAAAAAAAGTCTTAGGTTTTAATATGATACAGAATATAGTCTGTATGATTCTGTCACTGTAGAATAAGATGATTTCTCCAACTTTAAAACTGCTTAAATTGAATACTGAATTTATAAACACGAACTAATACATGGTGGATATTTTATAGGCTGATTTCAGTATTTTCAGACTCAATATTTTAAATTTCCACTACCTTTAGGTCAACCAAAGGTTGACCACGTTGGATCTTCAGTAATGAAATTTACAGAAAATATAATTACGCAGTTAACAGAAAAAGTAAATATGATAAAAGTAATAATTTCAATATTCCAGTGAGTTTTTAATAACTTTATTTTTGGTGTTTGTGTTGAAGAGGAAGTGGAATCTTGACTTTAGTATTTCTAAAGATCCTGACCCTGACTGTGATTTAAATTTTATTTATTTATTTATTTATTTATTTATTTATTTTTAAGCAGTAGCTTATGATTATACCATTTACTTTGTGGAACTGATGGGGAATCAAATAACACATGCTTAAAAGGATAAAATAATTCCACATGACACACACCGCCACGGCCAGGAAAACACAGCTGCTTCAATCAGGAATGTGCTTTAATGTTGCACAAGTCAATAAAGATATTGAATGTTAAAGGGAAGCCGGGGTCAGGTGGCCGTAAAGATTGTTCCTGTGCAAACATGCCTCATCGTCTTTCCACACACATATACATACACATATACACACAGACACACACACACATACAGCAAGGATGGGACTGTCAGGCAGTATCTTTGTGTCTCAGCCCGTATCAGTCTGCAATAAGTTATGAGCATACTGTACAGTACTGTATGATCCTGCCGAGCTCGTAATATCCAGCACACACACTTCTGCCACCTCCCATTCCCCGCGCTCTTTTACCACATAGCCTCACCCGCTGCATCCATATTTTGGCTGCCACACTTTATGAAGGGCCAGCAACCGTAAAAAATGGATCTGGATGCTTTTAAGATGATCTGTGCACCCGCCTGGCACCCATGTCACAGGCCCTCTCGTTGTCTTGCAATCAAGACAACGAGATTGTCTTGATTGCTTCAAGACAATCACGTTGCGATTGTCTTGAAGCATGGAGGCTGCTATGGTTTTGGGCCTGAGGTGTGGAATGTGGTGCTGACGATGACACAAGCCAACCCAACCTACCCCAGCCCCTCCCTCCTCCCCAGCCCTCTACAAGGGGCCTCATCCAGCTGTCTTGTTGTGGTCAGATTCTCAGTACTGTGCTGTATCACATGGGGAGGAGATAATCCTGCACTGGTTGGATCAGGCGCTGGCGGGGACAGGCAGGGCTGTGAGGGAGGAGATGTACACCCGACGCTAAAAGGGAGAGAAAAAGAGACAGACAGATGGAAAAGTGAGAGACAGAAAAAAAAACAGATCTTGCAGAAAACTGATACATTCAGCCAAAAGCAGCAGCTTGTTTTGTCTTATTCCCCAGCCCTCCCATTTTTCAGCATTATCTATCCCTTTTTTTTCCCCTCTCTCTGTCATTCTCTCTGCCCTCCTGCCATGGGTCTCTGCCGTTTGCAGCGCTGCTAAGCTGTAAACTGAAACTGGTTAGCGCTGAGCTCTTAATTCTTGTCAGCGTCCATTAATTATGGGCCAGTTGGATGTTCCAGTTCAAACAGCCCCCGCGGATCTTGGAATTCTAACTCCGGCGGTTTGGTCACTTGTCGCTTGTCGCAGCCGCATGACCCTGCAGCCCACAGCAGGGAAACCAGTGTGTGTGTGTGTGTGTGTGTGTGTGTGTGTGTGTGTTTGTGTTTGTGTTTGTTTGTGCACTTGTGTGTACACGTGTGTTTGTGTTTGTCTGTTCTTCTGCATCCATGTTTGGATGGTGGTAGATGTCAGGGACAAAAGCAGCAACAATTCACTGTCACTTAGGCTGACAAGTTTACGGTGCGTGAATTTAGGGTACACACCTGCTTAATATATTTTTGCATTACACAAGCTTATTGTGAAAGCCTTTACTAACTGCATACGCCTTTATTAGGCCTATGTGTGTCATTAAATAGAGAGAAGCTATGGAATTGATTTAATATGTGGAGTACATGGGCACAGTTTCCTGAAGCACAATTTATAATTTTAAATTTACCTTAACCAAGAGTAATGGTAAAGACAACTACTGAAGCTCCATCTATCTCAAACCCAGTTCCTAGCTGCCTAACTGACTAATTAAAACCGCATCCACATGTGTTCAAAGAACAAGAAGTCTATTTACAAGCCTTATTGATTACTTTAAGGCGTACAAATGGAAAGCTGTGTTAGGAGAGGGGCTCTCGATTTAGCTTCAATCTGCCAGGCATAAAATGATCTCACTGTGTTTGCTGGGAAGAATGAGCTCCCTCTGGGCACGGTGGGTAATTAGGTTAGTGGATAGTCGGTGTCAGGAAATTGAAAGACCATCCTAATCGGATTCTTTTGTTTCCAGGGGAATCAAAGGAATTTATATGAGTCACTGGGAAATCTCACACGACTCAATTCCACTTGACCATGTAAAATCTGTTTGCTCTCCCTCAGTGCTCAAACAACTTTTAATTCGAGCGCGTAAATCCATCACATAAGGTGCATCTGATGTAGCCTGTGTCCTTTGAGATGGCTTTCAAGATAATCCTAGATATGTCACGTTTGTATACCAGCCAGGTACTTACAGTCGTCTGTAACAAGGAAGTATTGAACAATCCTTCTTTACAGTCAAAAGGTTAAAAATAAAGGAATAAAACTCTGTGGTCCCAGTTATGATATGTACACAGTAATATACATGCCAGATATTCCTTAATGTACTTTCTATATAGTGTGTGTGTGTGTGTGTGTATATATATATATAAATATATATGTATATATCAAGAAATATACATTTAGTAGTATACTGCATTAAAAAAACTGACAGTGCTGTAAATAAACTAGTCTTCGGTGCCGCATAATGAGGTTAACAAAATTATAAACATTGAAATCCTTGAGAAAAATGTATGACTCAGCAAAATATATGCAGAGCAGTCAAGTTTCTCACTAATAATAAAGAGGCTAACGTATTATCATTATCAGTAGATGTAGCTATAGTAGTGGATGCAATAGAGTAAAATTGATCATGTGGCATTTTAACTGAATCTAATAATGTCAGAGTTGCATGAGTGGAAAAAAAACAAACAAACCAGCAAACATGCAGTAACCAAGTGGCAGCTCTTTCCTCAGATAAGTTCTATTTTATTCTACATGTATGATATTATTTTGCAGGCGTACGTCTGGACCGGGTGAGAGGGGGGCGACAGAAGTACAAACGAAGGTTGGATGCAGAGAACGGCGCCTACCTCGGCCTCACCATCCCCCCTCCAGCCAAGAAACCATGTAAGTCAAACACCTTTTTACTTGTCTTTTTGTTTGTTTGTTTTTCTTAACCTTAGCATTATGGAACTGCCTCATTCTGTTTTTATTTGACAGCAGCAATTTCACAACTTGGGACATATATGAAATTAAATGTTAGCTGTGAATTGCAATTAGACATGTATTTATTTTACAACATATCTCATTGAGGAATATGTGCGCTATGACATTTTGTAGATGCAGAGAAAAAAATCTGTATTCATTACAAACTAAATGATATTTGAAATTAATACATTTGAAATATATTATTAATTTGTTTGAATTTTTTAGTCCTCATATAATCCAGTCTTTTTTGTTATTTTTCTTAAAAACCAATTTGTGCACTCTGTCGCCTGAAATTGTCACACAACACAGAACAGTTCTCTCCTTTCTCTCTTCTCTCTTTCCTGTATCTGTCATCCTCTCCCTCAGTGACGAAGATCGTTTCCCATCTGTTGGTGGTGGAGCCAGAGAAGATCTATGCCATGCCTGACCCCACCATGCCCGACGGAGACATCAAGGCCCTGACCACACTGTGCGACTTGGCCGACCGCGAGCTGGTGGTCATCATTGGCTGGGCCAAACATATCCCAGGTAGAGAGACGTGACTGCTAATGAATGACCGTGTTGTCTGGGATCTGGTTTTCCTGAAGCTTTTGGTTTCTTAATCATTTAAACACAGTCAGGAATTTTAATAAATATCTGGATTCGCAAACTTCATAGGCCTTATGCTGCTGGTAAAGCAAGGATGTAAACACGTAATTTGTACTTTAATTTGCTGAAATGATACAGTGTGAGATTACTGAAGTAGTTCACACAGAATGTTGCACACACATAAACCCCCTCCCACCCACACACACACACACACACACACACACACACACACACACACAGTCAAGCACACACAGGATAATTAACATCTGCTACTCATCTGCACCTAAGGGAAAAGCTAGTCCCGTATTCTAAAATCTAATCAATAAAGAGCAGCTGAAACCTTTGATTTGACTGGGTAGGGTGGGAGAGTCTGGGGGGGGGGGGGGTTGGGTGGGGGTGTCCGCCCCTATGTCAATGTATTCCATTTCAATCTTAGACTTAAAAAAACCAATCCTCTTACTTACTTAAGGAGACTACACAGGGTCTGTGGTAAAATTGATTTATTTAGGGAAATACTGACGGATTTCCCTGGTCCTTGTTGACGAATTCTTAAATAAGGTTTTTTATGCAAATGTTCTTAGATCTTTTTTTTTCTTCTTCTTCTTCTTCTTTTCATCTCTATCAGTTGAAACAGACGCTTTGGACCTCAGTATGTTTAAAGGGAGCACAGGTTGGATTCAAAGTAGATGCATCTCATTGATTCAGTCAAATAAAGCATGTGCAAAGTTGCACATGTAGCACTGAGCATCATTCCAGATTTATTGTGTTTTGAACGTTGTTGTTTTCTTAGTTAATCGAGTTAAATGCCCGTCACTGTTTCAGTATTCGGTGATTGTTTTGTCCCACCAACAGCACAGCCCAAAGATATTTAATTTACAGTGATATAAAAGAAACCAAAGAATTCTTGATGTTTTTCCTGGAAAAGCTACTGAAGTTTATTAATCAGTTATCAAACTAATATATTTCCATCATGACTATAAACATAACATCTGGAGATATTTTTTTCCTCCTTGTGGTTTTCTTCCCAGCTGGTGCAACATTAACCAACCGCTTAGCTCTCTGGTCTGTCTAGGTTTAGCCCTAATCACTGATTCGGCATCAGATTTACGTTTGACTCCTTAATTAATTGAATTTGTAAAGGTGTGTCGATCCCACACCTGCCTCGGGAACCTCAGAGGAATGACTTTTACAGAGTCCGCCACAGAGAGAGGCAGTGGAGAGCCGCTGGGATACGAGGGAAGGGTGTGCTGTCTCACCACTTGAATTTACACTGGAAGAAAAGGAGCATCCCTGACCCAAATGCACAGTTCTTTTTTTTTCCCTGACCTCTTTTTCATCTAACTTCTTCAGAACAAGGATATGTCTTAACTAGCTTTCTTTTTTTTAAAATTTAATTCAGGTATATTTTTCCAAGAGTGAAAAAAGAGGCCAAATAGGGCAACTACAATTAAATTCTTCAATTTAATCATAGCCACGGGGCTGCAGAAATAAATTCAAGAAATTTACTGTCATATTTTTGGACCTCAATCTCTGTTACATTTTCGATGTATAACTATTGATCTTATATGCTGTGAGGATCTCAATCCAGACCTGACAGAGTTATTAAAGGGGCATGTGACACTCTGGGGACATTTTACCCGGGGCCACCGGGTCAGAGTGTCACCAAGTAACGATTAAGACAAAAGGGGTCCCTACAGTTTAACAGTCCACTCCCACCATTACACTCATAGACCACTGCGCAAATGGCCTTAACGATGAGGTAATAAGAGTCATTACTGCAGATCGCTCCATTAATGTAAAAGTCCTGATGTGGAGACCTGAGAGGAAACATGCAACGTAGAATAGATTTTCTGTTATATGTTTCTGAAGGCTTAAAATATTTTTTTAAAGTAGCTGGGCTGAGGATATCCTACTCTGATGTGTCGCAATGTGCACAAGTTTGATTTTTCCTTAAATAAAAGCAGAAATATAGAAAGATAGATGCTTTGAAAATTAAACAAGTGAAAAACAGAACTGTCAGGAGACAGGGTTAAACACGTCAGAGTGGATGGTCGTAACTCGCCAATAGGCAGCCCCCGACTGGACGTCATGCACACTGTCATGAAAATGGAAGCAGAATGGTAGCATGGTTGTCAAGAGGTCAGAGGTGGCCACTAATTTGTGCAGCTGTTAACACACACATACACACACACACACACACACACCATCTATTACGTGTAACTGCACACAGCATGTGTAGATTTATATTCGAGGCAAAAGCATCCAGCACCCTCTGGTATTTAATGTTCCCTCAGTTCAGAGCATCACATTCTTCCTCTTTGATTTTTTTCCCCTCTCTTTTTCTCTGCCACTCACACACTCAGCCACTCTCTCTCTCACTCTACCATCATATCTTTCACACACACTCTCTGGCTTCCTTGTTCTCTTGTTCCCCTGGCTCTCCCCCTCCTACTCCTCCTGCTCATATAGGGCCCTCTAGTCTCATTATTACCTCTGTCTTTTTATTAGGCCCATTAGGGCTCTTAGGAGGCCTGTAATGATACTAAATGAATAGAGAGTGAACTGCTGTCTGTTTTAGACCTAGCTCTCAATGACAGCTTCAAGCTTCACTGCAAACCACTCAGTCTTTTCATTGTACTGAATAGGGATTCAATTACTTATCTGATCTCTACCTGTACTGTACTGTTGCATAGCCAGAGTGCTTTTCTTTCCTGCAAACAACCGCTAACATCATTTGGTGTGTAGCAGATTGGGTGCCTTTCAGAAATATACAAAAGTACAAATAGTGTAATCATATGGTGAAAAGCCTCCTGCCTCAATCATTAGAAAGTTTTTATCACGCTCTAGTTACTATGAGCAAAATGGAAAAATGTTTTCAGTGAAAATTTTGTTGAACAGATTTGGTTGTCTGCCTTTTTCCAACTTGGGAAATTTTAATTGTTCATGTTTTAAAGCTAAATATTTTCCCCCAACAATCATTATGTTGGGGGAAAATATTAGCTGTATATTAATGTAATTAATATATGAAAAGGTTGGTTGGTTTTACAGCATAAAAAAAATGTACGTCCTACAGAAATCTCTCTCTGATCTCTATAAATAAAACAAAACCACAGTACAAGAACTCTGGCTTCATAATTTACAGGCTACAGAAACATTTACAGCTGTGGGATAGCCAGCTAACAGTAGCTAAAGCTTATTATCCTTTTTTTCCCCAACCCTAGCTCTCTCTGTAAGACAGCTATCAATTCTCAGACCAACATTTTGGTGATTCAGTGGTCTGTGCAACATAACTAAACGAGATAGTGGTCATATCCAGTGATGATGGACAACAGTTAAACTAGTTCAAATAAAATCCTGGGTGAGTGGAGTATCACCAGCTGTCATTTCAGCTTCTGGCTCTAGTGAAATCCAGGCTTGTAAATGCTGAATTTTTATTTTAGCTTTTGCTCCAAACGTGTATGTTTCTGGTATCTGATCAGCCCAAAAGGTTTAACATTATTATTTTACTACAACCTTTCTATTTGTTACATCGTTTGCTGACTAGACTGAAAACTTAAAAGCTGTTTTTTTTTTTCAGTTTTATTGTTTTTGTATCTGCTCTCTGCCTTTGTATTACAGATAGCAGATGAAAATTCCTTTTGTTAAGATGCAGGGGAAACCTGCAGTATCTCTCGCCTCTGTCATGCTTTTTGTCAGCACAAGGGGAGGAAACTGCAGAGGCAGAGACATAGACATTCCCCAGTTTGCTCAATATTGTGTCATGTTTGGTCAAACGGCAGTAAATCAGCGGGGTGAAATATTGATATTTCATCAGGAGGAATCACCCTCCACAGCGACACTTAACTCAACCACCTCCAGGCGACGCACCTGAAGCTCCGGGGGCAACCCCCGGGGAGCCAGGAAGTCACTCCATCGCTTCAGTAAATTGAGTGGAATGAAAAAAGAAACATGCAGGCTGTTAGAAAAGAAAAGAAAAGAGTGATGAAGAAAAACAGGAGACAGTTGAACAGGGTGTTGGTTTTTTCACAGAACATGTAATTTGTTCATGTGTTTTTTTTTTGTGTTTTTGGTGATCCATATGAGAGGTTTGATGATTTAAACACTGGTGTTAAGCATTTTTTTCCTTTCATTATTCCATTACAAGTGATTAAGCTTTTTTCTTACTCACTTTGGCTTTTTCCAGAAAACCAACATGTTACACGTATTGTCACTGATCCTCCCTCATTATTCTAAATACACCTTAAAGGATTAAACCCATTAGTTTTCACAGAAAAGTGTCTTTTGGGGATGGAGAGTAGGTTCATAAATCCCTGATGCAGCCTACAGTATCTACATTCTGTGGTCCCGTAGTCCTCCCATCCCCCCCACTAAACGTGTACCGGATGTCCTCCATCAACTGTCTGTCTGTCAGATCTGAGGCTTGGATCGATCCCCCTTTCGCATTTGGTGGACTGATTACAATCTACTAATCAATGACACCCCCAGCACTCTTTTCTCTCTGCCTCATTCTCTCTCTTCCCATCGTTCCTCTATTTGCTTGATAAGAACCATCAGGAGGACCTCTTTTAAGTCAACTTGCCCTATTCCCATCCATACAAGTTCAGATTTAAGTAAGCAGAGTGGTGGGTTCAAGGCCCTGGTCAATAACCCCCAATCACCTTTCCATTCACCATAGAGCGGTGAAAGGTATTGTGGCAGTTTCGGTCCTTTCAGGCGTCCGTCTGTTTGATGTGGTGTGTGTGTGTGTGTGTGTGTGAATGCTAGAGGAGAGAGTTGATGGGTCGACCTCGAGATCTCGGATGAATTGTTACTGAGTTCAGAAGGTTGAACACTAAAGAATCAAGAGCAGAGAAGGAGGCGGTCAGTGGGAATATAGTTGTATTTTTATTTTGTCTCGAACCTTAGTTTTGCTGGATTAATAGAAGTTTTCCCATCATGATACCAATATACCAAAAATATTTAAATAGAATTTCAGTAATTGTATTTATGTCTGACATAACTTCATGTTCTACAGTATTAACTGTAACTGTAATTAACTCTTAACTCAGTTAAGAGTTTAAGAAAATCATCTTTCAAAATGCAGAATAGCCAAATTTCCTCCATCGCTCCACACAAATGGCCCTAAATAATTTCTCCTGAAAATCTGCTGCTGACCTCAGTAAATCCTTCCTTTAACTGAATTAATTTTCTTCAAACATAGCTTCATGTTTAACCCTTTCATATTCAAAGTACCTAATTATAAATCCGAAATGCCTTAATTTTGTCTCCGTCTTGAAAATTCCCAATAAATTGATGAACCTTAACATAAAGTAACTACCCTGATGAAAGCACAGTGGCTGAAAAGTGTTTGAGGAATAAAGCCTGATGTATTGGAGAAGAGCTTTGCGAGTTGTTTAATTGTGATGGTTAACTTCAGATTATCACAGACAGTAACACAAACTTGAAATAATGGTAGTGTGGCAGGGGCCACTTTAATTTCAGCCCATTCATTTCATTTAGTCAATTTTAAAACCCAGAATTGATTCTTTGTTGTAAAGAAGAATTCATTTGATGTTCTTTCTTCTTTACTAAGGGTTCGGAGTGGATTTGTCCTCACTAAGCGCTGTCTCATGTACTGGGTTGCACAGGAACTGTTGATGGCTGATGGGTGAAGCAGCCCTGGCTCATGTTTCAAAGGCCTCCACACTCCAGACTGATTTATATTCTTCCCTTAAGCTGCCACATACAGCGATCAGCATGTGTTTCAAGTTGGGCTTCTCGAGGGATTGCACGGCGTTGTATGCACTTCCCATAAAACATATGGGGGACTTGAAATGGCCAATTAAAGTGCAGTGAGATTAATGGATTGATCTCATGCTTTGTCATGTGTGTGTACAGCAAGACTGGGATTCAAAATCAAAATAAAATTACACATTTTCTTTTGAATCCTGCAGGTTTTTCCACTCTGTCACTGGCAGACCAGATGAGTCTTCTGCAGAGTGCCTGGATGGAGATCCTGGTGCTGAGCATCGTGTTTCGCTCGCTGCCCTGCGAGGACGAGATTGTGTACGCAGAGGACTATGTGGTGGATGAGGAGCAGGCGAGGATCTCTGGCCTGCTGGACTTGCACGTCGCCATCCTGCCGCTGGTCCGACGCTACAAGAAGCTGCGCATGGAGAAGGAGGAGTTTGTCACGCTCAAAGCCATCGCCCTTGCCAACTCAGGTAAAGTTAACCTCCTTAGTTCCACTGTTCGTACGAACAAACTCAGCACACAGATTTTTATTTTATTTTCAAATATAGCAGCTATTTCAAACTGAATTTGGGGGAAACAAGGATTGAGAATGCTTCCATCTGATAGAGTTAGTGCTTTGAGTTTCACTCAGTGTAAGTACAGCATCAATGAAGAGCTGGAATAAGAGGATACAGAAAATATATCAGTCAGTGTGCATTAAATGGATTTTTTTCACCCTTAATTCTAATTAAATGTCCCAGGCAGAAGGCTATGGTAAACATGGCTGCAGGATCAATAAGACTCAAAATGTAGATCATAATATACATTTACATTTACATACGTTTATACTGCTCATCTGGTTCCAGTGTAGAAACTGGATCAGATTCTTACTGGCTTGTACAATACATAAAAAAAAATGTATTTCTGAGCTTATGCTGCACAACACTGAGTAGCACTTTAAATTACTTTTGTTTGAGGAACAGTTTACTTAACATAGAAACATATATTTAAAGGTATCATCAAGAACTGATGCTTTATTGTAAATTCAGACAAATGTCCCTTTACTTAGCTCCACAGAGGTCACATGAGCCTGAAGGTACATCTCTATGTTAAATCTCAAATAAATCGAGATGGTTGGCATTTAATTAAAGCAAACAAAAAAAAAAAAAAGTCAAGTAATTGTCTGTATCTGGGGAGCTGATCACTTCCACAATGAAGGATACCTGATAAGAGGGGGACAAAAAGGTCAGGAGCATGGTTGTTTAATTTAACACCCTCTATGTGTGAGAGAGTGTGTGCATCTATATTTTAATTTGTGTGCACATATGTGTGTGTGTGTGTGAGAGAGAGAGAGAGAGACTGTCACATTGTGCTCTCATTCTCTCCATCTCCATAACAGTAGCTGCCAGCACGCCACAGCCGAGGGAGATATATTTAGCATTTCATTAGGAAAACAGGGGCTGTCAATAAAATGTGTTAAGTGGAGTGGAATGAGCGTTGGGGAGCGACGGGCCTCGTTTGTTCCAATGTGAAGATGCTGCGCCCGTATCGACAGTTTGCTTTTCATGAGGCCGGGCCTGTCCCCCACTAATCAATGCCTGTTAGGAGTCTTTTCTCCTGCCTGACTGAAAAATGAAAAATGCTGAGCCTAGAGCTTTAGTCTTCTGATGACAAACTCTCCATGGAAGAGCGGAGAGAGGGGAGGATAAATGGGAGGGTATGGCCGAAGGGAGGGGTGATGGAAAGACAAGGATGTCAAGGTAAGGGAGAAGTGTGAGAGAGGAAGGCAGGGGTTGAGAGGGAGGCTCAGGGAGGGCGAGAGGGCAGCTTCGGCTCGTTTGAACACAGTCTCGGGGAGCTTCGGCTCCAGGGGTCCTGTGGGTGTGACAGCTGTGGAAATTCATGGCCATTGATTTTGTAATTAGCGGAGTATCGACGGGATTGACGCCAGGCTGCTGACGGATTACATGGAAATTGTTTCTTCAAAGTTAGTTTTGCATTCCGCCCCTAACACACACATACACACACACACACACACACACACACACACACACACACACACAGTCACACTGTCCCTGCACGTTTACACACACTGACACACATTTGAAAACATATTCTTTCTTTCCCCTCCTCCCTCTGTCACACACACACACACACATACACACTCACACACACATGCTCGCACAGCCAAACGAGGATCAGATCAGTATTAACATGAAGGTTTCAAATGAAGAGTGCTGGAACACATGTGCGGTCCACATAGCCTAGTTAATTTCCCAAGATAGAAACGCAATTTACACAGAAGGCGACTGGTAAAAGAGACTTAATCAGTCAGTTAGGAACATAATTAGCCTTGTACTTTCCTTTTTTCTGCCTCATTTACATTTTCATACACGGTCTTACTTCACTCCACAACTTTCATGACACACAGCAGGGCTGATCTAATTCACTCACACACTTCAATCAGCAGCCGCATTTGCTTTAGCTTTAGTAATACGGTGTGTTTAGGATGAAACAGGTCGATTTTATTCTCGTAGATGTGCCGAGATGAATCGTTTAGATTCAATTACAATACTGAACATTTTGTTGTGCACAATTTTACCCATCAGCTGATGAAATGTGGGTATGAAACATACACAGATTAGACCTGACACTGTGAGACTGTGCGGTAAAATTGGCTTAAAGCAAACCACTGCTTGTCCATTAAAACACTCTCTGTCAGTGTGTCCTTTGGAGGACAAGCCTGTTTTTTTTCTAACTTGTAGACTTATACATAGAGAGCAGTTTTTAATAAGTCTCAACTGGTTTTATTTTAGAGCCTATACATAAGGGGGCCAACTGCTCTTTCTTATGGAAATGAAGGCCATCTGCCGCCATCATTCAGCTGAACGATATCCTAGTAATGCAGCCATCTGAATTCATTAGCGGGGGGATGTATGTGGTCCATGATACCAAAAGATATGAATCTTTTTTTCTGTCCACTGTATATTTATACAGACCTACAGTACATCTCCTTCTCCCCCGTCTCCCTAGAGTCCAGGCCACGCTTAGGCATTTATTTAAGGAGAGTCATTAACCACTAACAAGAGAAAACCTCTCTCCAAAGTTGCACGTTTGCAAAGGCACGGTGCAGAATTTGCAGCCAGATGATGCTACTGCAGAACACCAAGTTGTTGTTGCTGTAGCTGATCAGTAGAAAATGTTTGCTTTTCATTTTATACATTTGTCATGTAATGTGTAGCTTTTAAACACGAACAATTAAAATATTTTCTTCTTCCTTCCATCCTCCCCCACCACCCTTCTTGCTCCAGACTCCATGCACATAGAGAATATCGAGGCTGTCCAAAGGCTCCAGGATTCCCTCCACGAGGCCCTGCAGGACTTTGAGGGCTCCCAGCACCCGGAGGACCCTCGACGGGCAGGCAAGCTCCTAATGACCCTGCCTCTGCTCCGTCAGACCGCCACCAAGGCGGTTCAGCACTTCTACAGCATCAAAATGCAGGGCAAAGTCCCCATGCACAAACTATTCCTCGAGATGTTGGAAGCTAAGGCTTGACACCCAGGGACAGACAGCTGCATCACCCAAATGCAAGGCGAGAGACAGCCCAAATAAAGGTGGTGTGCCAATTGACAGTGAAAAGATGAAGCTTTGGACTACTGAGTCATTTTAACACTTTTAAACGGTAATAAACATAAAAGAAAAACGGAACTTGAGATGGTTTAAAATGGGTGAATATCAACCTGATTGATGTGGGATCATGATGATGTATATAAAGATGTTGTGTACAGAAATCAGGCAACTGGGGTCTTGTTATAACCAGAGGCCCATTGCTCTATATCACCTGAAGCTTCTGTGAATTTGTTTCTTATCTTATTTTCATCTCAAAAATGAAGTGTGTTAATATAAATGTCCTAAAGAACTGTCCGGCTACACGGCCACATGATGTGTTTTTGTTTCTTTCTTTGATATTTTCTAATCTCAGTTGTTAAAGCAATAGTCTCTAACTGGTCTACATATAATATGTGTACTGTATATTGTGTGAAATTGCACTGGGCGGGGGGAGAATTGTTAGACATATTCTTATATTCGTCATCAAAGAAAGCACTACCCACCACGGGTATGTTCGATTCTGGATTTCCTCGTAATATATTTACCTCGTAGTAGCTTCATCGACTCAGTGGTTATAGTCAACTTGGTGCTTACAGAAGGACGGTGGTTGGCTAGTGATCATAGTTCACAAAGAGTTTGCACTAAGCATCTATGAATAACGTGGCAATAATGGGTATTGTACTAGCGAGCTCCATCCCGCAGCGTCTGAGTCTCGGCCAGTGGTTTTTGCTTCTAGAGACTAAACGTTCTCCTCACTCATCACTTCTCTCTGTGTTCAGTGTCGTACGGAAATATTGGCAACGAAACATACTGTGAAACATACATGTGATAAGCTATATTCTGTGCTGAGAATTTTTCAACTATACTGTGTGGCTTGTCATAAAAAGTTGATTTTATGTAAATGCGGATAAAAGGCACAATAACAGCAACGTCTATGCAATTTAAAGCAATCTAATAAGCCCTTTAATTCAGCCTGATAGCCCTGCAATAAGAACTACCTTAAAATTTGGTCTATAGGTTGTGATGGCGATGTGTTAGATTGCAATGGATTGTATAGGTTTTGCTTTTTCTTGTGTCCACCCCTCACCCCTTTAGTTTAGGTTGCACTCTCAAACAACAAGTGTCACTATATCGATAGCATTAGCTCCGCAGCTGATCACATCAGTCCTCTGTTGTATGTGATACCAAAGTCTGTGTGCTGGCCTCACATATCTGAACTTCTCGCTCTCTGAATATCTTTGGGTTTTAGACTGTTCTCATACAAAACATTTGCCGACCATTTGGTGACAGGGCCTTGGGCTGTGGGGAATTATAATAGGCCCTTTTCACTCTTTTCTGAAACTTTAAAACACAAAACAATTAGTCAATCTATCAAAAAAAATCAGCAGATTAATCATTACTTAATCATTCTTAAACAAGAAAAAAGTTTAGAAACTATATCAGCAAGGCTTAAACTTTGATAAAGATGTACCGACTTAAGGTTACGGGCGACGCCACCGCTGAAACTTGATAAATTAAGTGTTTCCTTGAGAGATAATTTCCCCCTTGATCCTTGGGATCTATCTGAGTTTCAAGGGGGGATGTACAAATAAAAAACAATGCTCTATGTTTTTATGACCGAGGATGTTTAGGCCCTTTGTCTCATGGTTCGCTGGAATTTAAGGTACCAGCCTTTTAAACCCGCTTGGATATAACGCTGTAACGTAGAAGAATAAGTCTAAATGTTTGTGTGCAACAATATAATGACACGTGTGTGTTTCTGAGAATGACTTGAATTGCACTCTGAATTAAAACCCAACATCAATAAGGACAGACTATATCAGACCTCAGATCACGGCTCCCTGATGTTCTGTAGCAGCCTTTTAACTCATCTTTAACGAAGGTGCTAATCATTCTGTGTACGTTCCCACAAACACTGATGCTCTGACACACTGAGGTGCACTGGCTGAGCTAATAACATATACTATACTCCAGAAGTGGTAGTTGACTTTTAGAACGTAATATTTATCAATTGTTAACCAGTTGCCAATTTATTCAAAGAAAGCAATCAGAGTAATGTGACACAGTTATTGACAGTTATTTCTTCCTGTCCTGATAACCTGAGCAGGTTGGAAGGAACGTGTTATCATAAAATCAAATAATACAATAATAGATTAACCAGCTGCTTGTAGGATTTTAGTGAAACAGACTTTGTCCCTTTTGAACACTTTAAAGCCGCCTTGTCTTTAAAGTGTCAAGTGCCATTAGCTTCAAACAAGAAGAAACCGGAAATCCAAGCGACCAGTAACTACAGACAATCCCCACGGGAACAGACGCTATTGATTCACCGTAATGTAATGCATAGATAATTATCACCCAATACAGTAGAGAATACAATTCCCATGATGCACTTCCCCAAATGTATAACCAGCTAATCCATCCCCAGTTGAAATTAGGGATGTATCACCTCTGTACAGTAGCAAACCAAAGCGTAGTGTCTTTAAAGTGAAACATGAGTGACGTTGATTAAGCTGCATTTTGAGCCAGCCGCTGAACTTGACTGCTGTTTCCACATAAAAATGGATGTTATTTACAGTATTTTATTAATAGTAATATCTTCATTCTACTGAGCGTCCAGCCGTGCATTCATTCATTTTGAGCAGCCTCTAAATCTTCGATGATGACTTTTTTTTTTTTTTTTTTTCTTTCACATACTGTGTTGAGTTAAAGGAAAGTGTTTCGACAAGCTCCATCTGTTCACGTCGTGCTGGTTGTGTGAAGTGTCAATGAACACATTCCGGCCAAGAACTTGACCCAAACAGAAAAAAAAACAAAAGAAAAACTGACCTTTCCCTCCTCTGATCAGAGTTTGGTCACGTTCCTCCTCTGTGCACTTTGAAGACTGATAGCAGATAATTGTTTCCCAACTTTCCCCTCGCCCAAATTAATATAAGAAAATAAAAGAAAAATGCTTAATTTATTTTCAGAGTTCTAAAACGGTTCTACTACATCCAATTAATTCTAATTGTCTCCTAAGCTGAAATTCTCAATAGAAATGGAGCAATTAAATTTCTGCTTTGGCTCTACCTTGGGGACAAGAGACGTTTTATTTCGGTTGACGGTGGGGAGGGTTTGTCTAAACCTTTACAAAGACGATTTCATGGGTGTCTGTAATAGTTTCATAACAGAGCGATCACTGGGCTATGCAAGGCAAATATGGCCACCTATGTTCCTTGTGCTGTGGAGCAGGCTGACATTTAGTTGTGCTTTGTTTACAACGTGGGCATACTGTACAGAGCTGTACACAGCAAATGGATTGTGCATATTTCACTATACCATGCTGTAGCTGCTGTGCTTTGATATAGCAATGATCATCTGTTTATTTTGCCCGTTTAATGAGTTCTTTTCATGATGCATTAGCAACTTCAACACAAATTCAGAGCCCACCTGAATAGCTGTTATTTTATTTTTGTTTTCTGTGTCTTTGTGTCTCTCCACGCTGAAACACGCGCTCTGTGTTCTCATCGATTTTGGTTATCGGCTCGGCAGGACATATAGCCAGTGAAGTCATCTAGACCCTATACCTCAATTCATATTTTGAAAATTACACTGGGTTTGGAAGCGGGCCATGGGTTCCTCCTGGGAATCAGTGGCACAGAAATAAAGTGACATCACTGACTGGGTATTAAAAAAAATGTAGATGAACCTACTGCAATTGGGGAACACATTCCTCGGAGGAGAAAGCTGCTTATTCGCTGTTCCATTTGTGGACTTATCTTATCTCCATGCACTCTGAGATGACGAGATTTACATAAAACATGGAGGAGCCTCCCTGGCCGTTCAGGTCCGCAGTGTATAAAGGACCCTGCTAGGTGTATGTACCATAGACATGTGATTACCCAAGAGTTTTACTCCCCTCAAAAGCAATATGTTAGCAATTGTGATATATGAAGTTAAAAGGAAGCTTTGGTTCGTTTTAATTATAAGCTTACCTTGTGCTCAGAAAACAACAGGGTAACTATGCACACACGTTCACAGTGCCGGGAAGACTAAAAAGGGAAAAATGTGAAAAATGTTCGAACTGAGACGCAAACAGCCAACCACAGCTAGGTTTCACTGGACAGTACTGTGTGCCATTTTCTTGTGTTTTGTTTGTTGTGTTCATGCCTACTGTACCCATGTGTAAATATATGCTTTTTTGGAGTGAGTCAGATCTAATTCTAGTGCACTGAATGTACAGTGACAATAAAATCACATGGTTTATGTAATCACTGCAAATGATTTCTTGAAACATCCTCAAGTCAAAATCAGTTGACTCATTAAGTTTGCACCATATTTACTGTCAGGTTTAACTCAGGTTTATCACCTCTTCTTTTCAGGATTATATATCCCTCATGGATACCAAAGAAGAGAAAGAAAAATACCCACACACCGGCATCTCGGTTTATATGAACATAACAATTTTTCAACCACAAATGGTCTTCCTCAGGTCATAACACCAACCCTCAGACCTCAGGAAATACCATTTGTGTTCAAAACATTGTCTTGTTTTCGAAACGGGAACGAGAAACAGCACATGGGCATTTTTTTCACACAGATTTTTACCCAGCACCTGCAAAGATTTTGGATGCATGTGCGCCTTGATCATTTCTAGCATGGATAACATCAATAACACTGTATCCTTTTGGTTTATAAAGTATTTTGAGCACCAGTTTAATAAATTCTTAAATGTGTGAAGATACAGAATAAGACAGCTCTTTTTGGCTTTTAACAGGACGACAAAATTATGAGATACAATGTAATCACCGTACAATGATGATACTGACATTACACAATGTAATATAATTTTTTTAAATGTATATTTATTTCTATTTTCCCGTAAAAGGCTGAAAATATACACAGCCCTAACCTTCCATACAGAAGATGTATGGAAGGATGACTATTTGCTGTAATGTTTCGTTTAGCTTCTCCATATCACCTGAAAGTTTTTCTGAGTAAAATTTTCTTTTCTGTGGATATCAACAAAGTAATAGTGAACTGTAATAGAAATTGCATGCTCTGATTAGAGTCATGTGTATCCAGTGTTACAGTGCGGCCTTGTATCGGGGATAAGAAATGTACAGTCAAACGTTGCCTAGTATGACCAATCACATGTGTGTGCATCTGTGTGTGTGTGTCTGTCTGTATGTGCATGTACATTTAGCAAGACAGTGCCTTGGGGTGTAACGGCATCCTCCTGTCCTGACTGTCAGTTGGTTAGCTGTCTACACAACGTCCCGTTTGACCTTGTGTTGGCTACAACACTGGCTGAATGCACATCTGACACACTCCCTTCCTTTGTGGTGCAATCCTGTGGAAGTCATTTCATTTACTGGGCTTTCAACTTCAGCCAGTGTGGGAGTTGGGGGAGTAAGTCTGTGTTTAATCAGCCTGCCACAAACCATTCCCCTAAACAAAATCAGCTATGATGTCCAGCGAAAAGATTTCTCAACAGAAGATTGAATTAACCAAATAAATGGGCTTGTCACTTTTTCATTTTTTATTTATTCTCTTGGCACGGCTGCGCCCGCCACTCCACATTATTGCTTCAAATAACAACTGTGTATTAACTTGTGGATTGTTCTGCACAGTGGAGAAGTGTTACCAGGATTTTAGTAGTCAGTGTACAGGTGTTATCTATTGGCACTTAAGGACTGCAAGAGAAGTAAAAGAAGCTCAAAAAGTGAAGAAAATGCATAATCACTCTTTTCGTGAATGTGTCATCCGTGCAGCCGTTCTGTCTTATAGGACTTTTTCCTTTGTTTTCCGCCATGTAGAAGGGAATTAGGGCATGGCCCACTGTCCTCAGAGTGACTTTCCATCTTGTAAACCGTGGTTTATTCTCCTTAAATCGTCGCCAGTTGTCAGACCTGTCTATGCTCAAGATGGGGCATTGACACTGTCACCCTGTGGTCTGTTAATCAGCCAACCTTGTTGCCTACCACTTTCAGAAAATCTATGATCACACTGTTAGTGCAACCTTGTACTGTCACCGCCGGCCTTAGCTCCACTACCGCACACTCACACTCCTTCCTTTGCCTCGTGTGGGGATTATTCAGCGGCTGAAGTGAGAGTCCACTGAGAATTGGCTGTAATGTGTCAGTCACTGTTACCCAGAGTGGTGTTGTCTTAGACAATGTAACTAGGTGAAAGTGAGTGAAGGAGATAGGAAACCATCAATATGCTCCCCGTGTAAATTGAAGAAGGTCATGATTTATGGCTCCCGGCTACAGCTTACATACATGCTGAATCTACTCTTTTTTTTTCCCTCTCTCTCTCTCTCTCTCTCTCTCTCTCGCCTGGCTCAAGGACAGGTAAGGGTGCCTTTCTCCGCAGCTCATCCCCACCACCGTGCAGTCTGTGGCACTTTGTGATGGACAGCCCCTAGAAAGGCCACTGTTTTCAAAATGAGCTGAGCGCCATCTATAGGTAGTAACAGTGCACAAAGAGCGCAGGAAAGAAGGGAAAGAAGAATGAAACAAATGATCAGATATGCATTACAATGGCGCACTCTACTACCTGTATTACTCTTCATCCACCTGCCTCTTCGGATTTTTCATCACCTCATCAGTCACGTCCGTCTTTCAGTCTCCTCTTACTTGCGGACTCAGACAGAGAGGGGACAGCTGTGGGTTTTCTAAGGCCTCGCAACAGCTGCAAACCCCACATGGCATTGCATCTGTTGAAGTCTCGGAGCATTACGGCCTGTGTCTCAGCTAAAGCAAGTTACATTACAGTTCATAGTGGTGTTCTCTCTGGTCTTACCCTATTAACCAGTGAGCAGATGGAAATTATATGGTAGGAGGGTGTTAGGCCTGAAAATGGACTTGCAAGCATCTTGCTGTCTCAAGTACGCAGCTTAAAATGGGACAAATTAAATAAGGCCACATGAATGAAATCAGGTCTGTGCTGTAAATTTGTAAATTCATTCGAGGTGGCACAACGAACACCATGAAGTCTTCTCTGAATCTTTATTATTTATTTGGATGATTTATTATGTCTGGGTGCCTCTGACGTTGTTACTTTGCCTTTGGAGGGAGCCAGACGTAACAAATGGAGCACTCATTAGCATTTGACCTCCACATTATGCTTTGTTTACTTGGCTCTCCTCACCTCTATATCTCCTCAGACAAAATCAGGGCTTTCACAGAAAGCTCTGAGTGTGACACAGTTTTGTTACTGGGCGGTAAAGGTAAGTACCACATTTGCATTGCAAGATTTCTCAAACAACTTGAGCATGCAGAAACACGGGAGCTCTGCTCCTCTGGGACATAGCCACTCCCAGACGCTGTCGTCTAGGCTCTGGAGTCCTGACAGCTGCTTAAATCCCAAGAGATGATAGAAAGATGTATGAACAAAAGTTACAGTAAAGAGTCACTGGCACATCCTGTTGTGTGAAGGGAGGAGACTGTAGTGTTTGGATTGCACACTGCTAATTGTTTATGGGCACACATGTCATGATTGCCTGACATAGATTTTGGGTGTGTTTCTGCAGTTTGTGCTTTGCTTTTCGTCAGCTGCGTAATCTGATCACACGATATGAAAATTCAGCATCTCCCCATGGATCAAAAATACTTTTCAAAATTGCAAAATTTTTACTTTGTCTCTTGCTATGTCTCACATTTACACAGTACAACCAAAACATAAAGGAGAAAACACTTAATATAAGCTGCTAGTAGTATCAAATAAAATGAAAAAAAAAAAAGAATTAAATGTAGCTGAAAAAAACAGAGAAAAAATCATTATAATTGCAATTACGTGCTGTGTGTAATATTAACATTTCCATGTTTCATGGGCAAACAGGTCATGGATCCAGTACGTGTAAAGAGAATCATAAGCAACAAGTAATGGCAAATTGGCAAACATCCACAAAAATGCACTCACACACCACATGCACCCACACACACACAAACACACACAAGCACACACACATGCATTATATTACCAGACCGGGGGTGTGGCAGGTAGCTGTGTGTGCAGTAGTTAATTGCGAAACGAGAAACTGTTCTCTAATTTATTTCTTGCCTGTCCATACAAGAGTGATCATGAAACCCCATTCATTTCACAGAACACAATTTTCATATTTAATGAGCATGACTCCAATACAATTACAGTAATTAGTCAAATCTCACTCACGGCCAATGGAGCCGGCCACCATTATTAGTGGATCTTATTAATGATGTTGCACATGTGGTGCTCATAGGGTAATTGAGGGCATGTGTGGGTATGGGAACAGGGGTACTGGGGATTTGAAAGCAGTGGTGGTGTCAGTCTGTTTTCTGTCTATATTGGGCCTTATGTTAAATGGAGGTGTGCTTGATATTAACTTTGAGATGTTTAAACATGATGGCAGGCAGTGCTACTGATTCAACGACATGGTCAACTTGAATCGTACACAGATTGACTGTAGTGAATTTCAGTCACTGACTTTGGAGAGACACTGCAGTTAGCTGCTTCATTAGCTGACCTGAAAGCTTGTATTTTACAAGCTGCTTTAAATAATCAGTTCGCAGCATCCGTGGCGTGCACCGGACCCTGGAGGATCACAACTAAAAAGACAAAAGGAGAAGCTGGAGAAAGAAGGCCATTTACTGTGAGTGATGATACTGCAGTGTCTGACATTTTGGACTTTTGTGGAGCTTCTCTTTCCAGACTGATCCTTATCAAAGCTACAGTATAGAGTTGCACAGCTCTCCTGATGTGGAAGGAGCGTGTGTGCCGATTTCTCTTTGTGTTTGTATGTGCACCTGTGATGAGAAGATTTTCTAATGTCCTCTTCTAATGTGATATTACACTTAAAAATATGATAAAAAGCTACTTTTTACATCATGTTTATGTCTTGAAGGAACCATGCAGCACTTTGTATACACATAATTGTGAAAGTTATGTCTTGTGTTGTTTCACATGCTTTGAACCAGTTTGTGTCAGGGCTGATGTTTATAAGAAAGAATAATTTTAATCAAAGAAAAGTGACTTAATGGCCTCTTATCCAATTAAGGGCAGTGTCACCGCTGAGTTAATGAGTGTGACGCCAAACCGAAAAACCTCTATTAACACAACATAATTAGCGGAACATAGTGGAATTAGACAGAAGCAGTGACAGTGCTTTGGTGTTTTCATAATTAAACACTGGAAAAGACAACAATTAAGCCAGATCTTAAAACCCCAGTCTCATTCAAGCCAGAGAGGACATGCATTGTTTTTGGGAAGGCTCTTGAGACGGGGCTGCTGTTGTGTGAAGTTTGACTTACAGTTCAAAGACGAGGACTGAAAGTGACAGAGGTCATGGTAACGATGGGAGGGATCCAGAGAGTCACACACACAGAGTTATTGTGTGTGCTATTTTTGTTATACGGAACTGAATGGCTGTAAACTTCCCGACATTATTTCTGCCTCGGGTGCTCAGCAGAGCACATGAAGGCCTGGATCTTGTGATTTTACTTGGAACAAATATTTACCACCGATTAATGTTCCATTTGGCAGCGTGTTGGTGCAACCATGAAAGAAAATTAAAGATAAGATGGTGTCTTCTTTTAACAAAATGTTTTCACTATAATAATACACTTGAGCAGTATTTCCTGTTTTTGCAGCAATGTGCAGATTTAACTTCAGATTTAATTTGTGTTTCCCTCTGTGAGCAGCTGTGATCAACATTTCAGCCATGCCAGCAGAATAAAATATCTTTATAACAAATATAATAAATATTGCATGGATTGCCATGAAATAACATAAAGACAATCATGGTTACCTCAAGATAAATGATAACTTTGGTGATCCTTATGGTGAACAGCCTTATGGTGAACGGATAACTTTGGTGAACAGCAACTAGCCATCGAACTCAGTGGAGCATTCTTATCAGCCAAAGAGCCAGATATTTTTCCTCAAGAGCTGGTGGAGACCGAAAGCAGAGCTAAGAGGAGAGTAAGCATGCACTTCTGTTTGCCAGAAAAATGGCAAGAAAACCAGAAATGAATGCTAACATTACTTTGTCATACTATTACTTGGTGAGACTGATGTGTCAGTGTCATAACAGTTTGTTGCGCTGAGCCGACAGGTTCACATTTAAAAAGTACTTGACTTTGACATTATGTTCCAACTGAGTGATCAGTTGACCGGAAAGTGTTGCGTTTGTTTATGGAAATGAATTCTTCTAACACGGCCGCGTTCAGGACTCAGTGTCAGCGCTAACAACAGCAAAGGGTTGTTTGCATCTCAGACTGAACCAACTGATTATTCATAGTTGGTTCATATTATAGTGCAGCATACTGGAGGGCAGGCCTTATTAGTGATGTGCTAATGTGACATTAATTGCTTTTACTTTTTCACTCCATTAAGAGGCTACTATCTGTTTCAGGAACCAGATGGTTTATCGGCTGTGCTCTGGCAGCGGTGTTGCTAATGGACTGAAGCACAGAGATGTAAAATAACGACAGCAACAGGCGACCACCCTATCAATAATAGGTAACAGTACCTATTATTGAACAGTAGGTGTGGAGCTACAGAGCACCTGTCACAAAAAAAAAATATATATATATATACAACTGATCTGAAAACTGCATTGTTGTTTGATATTGACATTGACTTTCAGTCAAGTATTTCCCTGATAAGAATCAAGAAAAAGAATCTGGAGGAATAGAAAAGCTGAACAAAACGGAAACCTTTGACCTCAAATAGATCAAGTCTGTTTGTTTAAAGTATTCTTAAGCTTTTGTTGAAGAACAGTGACAAATCTTCATTCAAAATATTGGCAGCAATTGACTATATGCTGAAAATAAGGCCACCGCATTGAGCAGTAAAGCCAAGACCAGGGTCAAATGCTAAATAAGAAGAAACTGGCACTAGAGACACCCAGGGGAAGCCTCTTCCTCTGTGTCCTTATTCTCCTCCCTCTCTGTCCTTACTCTCCCATCCACCCCCCCACCCCCCCCCATTCCACCTCTCCCCTACCTTGATGCCAAACCTCCATGACCTAGGCCAAGATCAATAGCACAGTTTAAAGAGGATGGACTGTGTAAATTGAGACGATAGATCTTGCCATCGAGGATGCCTTGACCACTGATGGCCTCTGACTGGTGCGGTAGCATTTGATCAAGTCGAGCATTGATAGCTGTCAGTACATTCAGCACAGAGAGGTTTGGATCAGTGTGACATTAAGATCTAGGGGCTGGGTCCAAAGATGAGTGGTCAGTTCTTAGATCATTTTCTGTTTTGAGTGCTACAGTTGAGGATGAACTGGGACATTGGGGATCCGGAGTTGCAGGCAGGTATTGGAAAATAGGCATCCAATAACAATGTTCAATGGGTGTCCGGTGTACGGGTTTTTAGTTCACGGCGGCTGATGCACATATTCCTCCTGTTAACATGATTCTTAATATTAAGAAAAGGCAACATTAACCACAACTACAGCTGCAACGATTGGTCAATTGATTACATAATCAAAAGAAAATTAATTTGCAACTACTTTGATAATCAATGAGGACTTTGACATATTCTGATGAGACTTGATGATCATGAGATTTGCACATGGAATAGCAAATTGCCCATTCCAGTCAAGAAACAGATCATAGGCTGTATAAATCAATATCAGATAATTGGCAATGATCTCATCTCCGTCACTACTTGATCACAAATGTTTTTCTTGTTCCAGTGTTGTAAAGAATTAGTCCACACAGTTCTTTGTGGAGACTAAATTAGCTATTTCCATTTTCCACAATATTATTATGCATCGGTTTGGAATTCCCCACATCAAACCTGGGTGCCATGCTTTTCTCAAAAGTGATTTATTATAAATAAAACATTTTGCCGCATCTTTGAAGACTTGCATTACCATATCTCAGACATCAGCTTTTTGTGTGCAATATTCTTCTTTGCAGCAGTTTTAATGGACCGTGTGCATGATTATTTATATAGTTTACAGCTTCTCAGTTAGATGTCATAATATTAACTGTGCCCATCCCTTGGCAAACAGCCTCTAACCTCCAGGTGCTACTGTAAACTCCCACTCAGAGAGCCAAAACTTGACTTTCAAATGGGAACATTTGGAGGTTCCCAACAACCTTTTTGGTTGTATAATAGCCTGTCGTGACATTTTGACGTCAGGAGAAGGTGCAGCAGAGCATTTTATGTGCCAATCAGGAGCCAAATGACAGCAAAATTGTCTGACTCATGCTAAAGTACAAAGTTCCAATGAAGATTATATACAGTATATAAAGTTAAGCATGACATTACACCTACCAACAAGCATCAAGACAATGGGTAAACAGTTCTACAGGATGTAAGAAAGTTTGTCAAACACTCACGAACAAAACAACAGCAAATACGTTGCTAATTTCCTTTTATTTTAATTTTATTTTAGGTTTAACTGAACAGGCTTGTTTGGCAAGAATTTCCTGTATATTGAAGGAATAGGGAAACGATAGAAGCTACAGAAGTGTGTAAAAAAGAAATATGCTGACCCAATACATTGACTGAATGGATGAAGTCCATTCCAGCGGCATAACTATGAGCAAGATTTATATGTTTTTTGAATGTGGAAACCAACCCATTTTACTCTTTTGTATAGCCCACATGAGCCGATAGCATCTTTCCATCGAAGTGCATATTTCTTCAGTAAAGACAAAAACATTACTCACCTACATTTACACAGCATGCATATCAAACATCATACTTTGTAAATGCAGAATGTGTTAGTCATAATTCTGCTTATCTCCCATGTGTGACAGTTCACATTTTAGTATATATACCAGCCCATTACCGCCTGTGTAAGTTATATGCAACAACACAATCTGTTGAACCTGGAGCCGACCAGCTGCTCATATTAATCAAACAGCCCACTTCCCTTTATCACACGAAGCAAATAGTCATAAATGCTCTTATCAGCCTTTCTAATAGTGTGGACGTTACAATCAGATTCATGGTGGCATAAACTATTACATTTCATTTTTATCATATAGAACAATCACTTCTTTTTCATGAACGTCGTTTGTAACCGTCAGGCTGCTTGTTGCATAATGAAATTCAAAGCAGTCTATCGGCTCAAGGGATCTCGCACTCTGTTTACTTAGATTTACATATATTTATGTGAATCTTGCTTTTCCACTACAGGCAAACAGGCATGATGAATGTATGGCTGCGGTCCCACAGGGACATGTGGCTCCCCACAGAACTGATCTGTGGCCAGGGAACTTCTATACTTTGCTGTAAAGTCAGGAGAGCCTCAGTTTGTGGAACATTGTATTACAGCAGAGCCTCTTCATCATCTCAACATGATGTACTGACAAATAAAGATTTGTTTCTTCAGAATAATGTAAACATTTCACCAATGTCTTTGCAAAATATAGAGAAACATGAATACCTGATTTCAAGAAAAAAAACCCTTTACTTTACCGTTCACAGTAAAAACCTGCAAAACATGTCTCACAAATGTTTCAGTCAGCAAGCAAATTTAAACAACAGCTACACAACCAGATGTCAGCAGACAGTATATTTTTTTTATCTAGCAGGTATTTTTGCATCCTCATTCTTCACAATCAAATGTGAGAGAAATTTTCAGACCCCTGCTTTGTATACTCCCCCTTTAATTTGGAGCACTTTGATTAATCAATTAATATTCCTTTCTCAAGGTCTTTTTTATAAACCTCATCATTAATAAAAGCAGACATTCAATTAGCAGCCAAATCTTGATTGCCAATTTTGTCATAAGTCGCCCTTTCTATGCTTTTTTTTTTTTTCCTTTTTTGGTTCAATATAGTTGGGAGTATGGTGTGGGAAGGAAGAATTAACTAATTTCATTAATCTAATTGTCATCGCTTTCAACCATCCCACTAATAAGTACAAATTAATATGATTAATCAATTTGACGACATAAACTCATTCAATTACAGTTTTTCAAAGGCAAGTGGGTGTGTTGGGGTGATAGGGAGGTGCGGCGAGTGAAGGGAGGTGGGCAGCTGAACAGCTTGCTCTGTGAGGATCCCAGCCCACAAAATTGAAGTCAAGTCAGGCAATTAGTCATTGTGAATGATAAATAAAAGGTGATGAAATGTGGAGGGCAGATACTCGACTAACTACAGCCTTATCCGATTCAAGAAGATTTGCTCCTTTTTCATGTAAAAAAAAGAATTAGACTATAGACCATAAATTATTTTAGTATTTTGGACCAAACTGTCTCCATCTTCTTTTACCCCAACACAGATCTGTTTTAAGGATCAGGAACCATGATGGGGCAAAGAAAATGTCATTTTTAGATACAATTTAAAGCAGAACTGTCTGAGTCTCTTTACAACTCAAGCACAGAGAACAAGTGAGAAAGCACAAGCTCAGTTTTGGCAGATTCTGACTTTTTTTTTTCATTTTCTCCCCTTGTTTACTGAGCCACAGCTGGAGTTAGGCATGAATTGCTCACTGAGAACCACAGGCTGAACAATAACTCTGCAGGTATGCATTTCTATTTTTCTTTCCTCTTTAATATGAGAGGAGATTAATGCCATTGAAAAATCTCAGTTTCAAAAATTCATATTTTCTCACAATTTATTTTGTGACATAGTTCAACTCTACTTTGAATTGAAATTTTGACTTTTCATTGTAGGAGACGGCTCTGCTCTATTCAAGTGTCCCAATAAGTTGTGCCAGTGAGTCAGCATGAACCATACCAAGACCCTGAAACCAAAACAGCTAAACTGAATTCAGCCGTCATTCGTTTTCTTATTTAAAGCTGTCCTTTTCTTACCATGTCAAAATGTCTTCAGTGAAAAAAGGCCTGTGATAAAGAGGGTTGTTGATTATAGTCCTGTCAGCAATGTTACATGTCAGAACATGGACCTGAGACTTCAGCAACTCACACAGCCACATACAAAAACACATTTAGATACTACATCTGAGGATTGCATGTCTGACTACGTAAACAGCATTTGCAAGGTCATCGATTTAGATGATTTTCCCCTTGTGCTCCTCAGTGCCCTAATTCAAATTAGTCTCCTAACTAAGATTCAAATAGAGTGAACTGCTCCAGATTGACAAGTCTGTACTTGAAGCAGCTGCTGGGGTCTGATTTGTATATTTCAGATCTACTGTGCTGAGAGGAAGATGTGCTGGCACAGCGCTTTGGGTGATGCCCTTTAATGCGCTCTATCTTATCAGCCCAGCATCACCTCCTATTCAAACCAATGTCTGATTAAGCAGGGTTGATGTTGTTTGGGTCTTACATTGGGAATAGTTTATAGAGGCACCGTCTCTAATTTGTGAAGTGAGGTATTATAGAGGAGACAATTAGACTGAGGTTCGATTGCCGTATAGAGGCTTGGATGCTGACAGTCAAGAGAAGGCTTTCAAATGTCATACCAATTAATCTATCCAGCCATCAAACAATATTCTGGAAACAAAGTCAGGGGGGGCGATCAATCCGCATCACTTTTCTCCTCACCGGGTTATGGGAAAATTGATTTGTCAAACAAAGCATTTTGGAAGCACTGCATGGACTTGTTCGGGATCCATTAGCCTCCATTGAGCATTTTGTTTAACATAGGATTTTCGTCACAGAGAAAATGCAGTGTCCTCAATACTGTGAGCTACAACTTTACGATTTCTGATTTCTTTGTTCTTGCTTAGAAAGCTTGTGAAAGTGCTGATGAAGATTGAAAAGGGCAAACTTCTAATGCATTTGAAAATATTGGGCTGTTGTTTTCTCTCATGTATTCATCAAAATGGTCAAGAATCACACCACACAAGTGAACATTATGACAATTAGTCTCACCCCTTTCCTCCAAACAGCACCAGGCATTAGTCCCCAGTATCAGTGTTATTGTACACTGTGGGGCAATCCTGCCATCCTATACAGTGTGGCTGCCCTAAGCTGTAGCATGAATTCCCTGTGCAGTGTATTGTTCTAAGACAGAACTGTATCACATTGTGCCCGTCATGCTGTTTTAGAGGGGAGAGAGCTTCCTCTATGGGATTTCACCACCCCCATCCCCTGATAATGTATCTCTCCCTAAAGGCTAGGCCTCCGTGACCTTGCCTTATTCATCGAGGGCGTCTTAAGCGAAAGAACTGAATACTGAATGGGCCATTTCCCCTCTTTTAACACCCCTTTAATGTCATCAGTGAAATATGAAGTCATTAGGCGATATTAAAACACTGCTGACAAACTAATTAACGGGAGACATTAAACAGGACGGGCTTGATTAATCCGCTTTAACGATTCTTTTTAAGTGGTTCTGGTCAAAATTAATACAGATTTACTGGTGATCTTAAGACAAAAAATACTCTTATGTGTATCAGACCTCAAGGGCAACCTAAAGTCACTAGTCTTTTACCTCCCACTGCTGTCCCTCCCACACTACCCCCTCTGTTTCTAAACACAAGTCTTGTCACACAGTCTGAACTCACACAGTTGCTTCCTGAGTCTCTGAGGACAAACTACTAGGTTGTATTGACAAGCAGGCTGTAGGTCTATCCTAAAGTTTTTTTCAGGTTTTTTTGATATTATTTCATACAGAATTTACTGTAATTATATAGTTACACATACTATTATTATTATGGTATATTACTTAAATATGCAACCTGACAAATTTGCTCCAATTCAGATGGAATTAATAACTTTTATTATTATTGTTGTCGTTGCGGTTGTAATTAGTATCTTTATTTTTATTATTGCTATCACTGTTACAGTCAGTGGCTCCGTGTTGAGTCGTTGATGGGTCCTTGTACAAATGTCTTTGTAAATGTCTCCCTCTTGTGGTGATATCACAGATCCACGGTCAGCTGCTGGGCATCCTGTTCTGTATTTGCTGTGAGCAGCCATGAACACATGTAGTCTCTTTGAACACGGTTTGACAGAAATGCCTTTTTATTTTATTTAATGCCCCATTTGGGTGTTGCGTACTCACATAATAATAATAATAATAATAATAATAATAATAATAATAATAATAATAATACGTTCTACAGTGTATATGGGTCAAATCTTATAAAGTGGATTATAAAATGGATAGCACAAGAACAGTGAGTTAAATAAACAGTGTTCTCAAAAATGTGTACACTTTGTTTTTATGTAAGTTTGGAAAGTTAATCAAATGTGTAAAGCTTTGAGGAAAGACAGTAAATGTGCATTCTATTAGAAAAACTATTATGAATAAACAGTTTTATCATAAGGTTTATTTTTAGATTTCATAACATAAATCAAAATATGACCCTTTATGAAAGGTCCATAGCACGGGGTCCTGGTCACCTGACGCTGCGCGACGTGTTTCCGTCATCAGTGACGGGCATCGGCCGTGAACCGACACTGTGGTGTGGACGTTTTTATAGCATAATTTTCACAGGGCTAAACGAGCCTCTTTGTGTCTTTAACGAATGACCGTTTCTAACTGCAGAGGTGGTGTTTTGAATGTGTTACTCATGCGGGCTGGCCTAGTCGGGAAATGAAAATGCAGCTATCCATTTTATAAGGAGGTAGGTCAACGTTAGCTGTTAGCTTTGTTAGCCACTCAGGCTTGGCTGTATGTAAGCACAAAGGCCGTGCGCTGCGCCTCGCTTCCTAACAATGTACCCCTCTTGGGGAAATTATGGTGCACCGCAGTCGCAAAACTATGGAGGGCCTGGGCCTCGTAAGCAAGTTGGTGCCGGCCACCCCGGCCCGGCTGCTGGGTTCGGCGGATTCGAGGCCTCGTCCAGCGGCTCGGTCTTCTCCAGCCTGCAGGAGCAGCACCTTCAGCAGATGCAGCAGCTAAAAATGCTCCACCAGAAGCAGCTCCAGTCTGTGTTACATCACGGCAACAGTGCCGGTGCGTACGGTGGTGGGTATTCGGGATCGCCGTGGCATTCAGAGGGAGCAGGACATTCAGACAGCGGTGCTGGAGCTCAGCCCTACTATAAACAAGACGAGACTGCGGCTCCGCCGATCAGAGGACCCCCTGTTCCCAAGCAGGGTCACCAGCAGCCTCCTCCGCCTCCACCACTACCGCACCCCACCGAGCCCCAACCTTGTCCTCCCCCTCCAGAGTCTCCGTCATCAAAGCCACCAGAGAACAACGGTCCTCCCAAAGCCAAAGAGGCCAACAAGAAGGATTCATCAACGACAGAGGACGACAAAACCTTACCTTTGCAGGTACTGTCTTGCATCAGTTTGTTTTGATATGTTGCCAATGTGATCATATTGATCAGTGTTTCCACGTTCTGTGCTCTGTCTGCAACCACAACTTACAACTGAGGAAAACCCGAGCAAACTTTTTTTATTGATGCTACCTGTAGTCTTTCTGGACTTAAAGTGTGGGTTGTTGGCACTGATCTGCCATGTTACCACGTTTCTGCTGCTAAATCAGAGAGGCGAAAAGTAGCTGTCTGATGAGGTCAATCTGACAGAAATATTCATTTATAATAATAGGAAATATTTAGCAGTGTGTGGATGTTTTTTCTCCTAAATCAGAGGATTTAGTTTTTATTTCCAGAGTCCCCTTATGTTATTCTGAACTGCAGTGATGGAGAAAGAATAAAAGCATCAACACTATCAGAAATTTTGTTGGGATTAAAGAATCTTTGTGCAGTTAAACTGAAGCTGGACACATGCAAAGCCTTAAACAGCTCAACTGATTAATAAAAAACATCTGTTGCTCTTTCTTATTTGTTTTAGTGCAAACTTTTTTCGTTCCTGTCACAACGATTACCTGTTTTTTGTTTTCAGTGATTGGTAGCTGGGTTGGTAGATCAGTAGCTGGGTTGTTGACAAGTTTTGATGTGATCATCTGCAGTTAACCTGCTCTGGAACAGATTAGGTGTGCAGCACAAGTTATCTGAGCGATATACCAAAGAAGTGAATCACCGCTTTAACCTGGTAACAGTAGATTCGGTATGAAATGACTTAGTTCAGACTGTTTTTTTTTCCCAAGTGTTGTCCCCTCAGATCAAAGACTATCTGTAAATAAGACTTCAGAATCAAAGAGCAAGTAATAATAAGTGAAAGTACTTGATGTGGTGTTTGTTTGGTTGAAAAAAAAATGTGTGTTTTCTTGTCCTCCACAACACACATTGAGAGCTGTGAAGAAGAAACAAGGCAGTCCAATCTAGAAGCTGGGATGTCACACATATGTACAGCCAGAAGCTGTGTAACCAATGATGGAATTTAGATGTTGAGTCTTTGTTGTTGCAGTGTAATACATTTTAGCTTGTTAACACATTTTTACTATTTTAGTATGTAATTATTACAACATTGGACATTGGACAACACACAATGAATAAGCTACTTACAGTGTGAAAGTGAGAACAGATATGTTTCAGCATGTGATTCAGATTCAGATACTTTATTGTCATTCGCTAATGAACTAAGTGAAAAGGGACAAGGTTTCTCAAGTGCTTGGTCTGAATCATGTTTTTGCAATTGTTTCATCCAGGAACAACAGCAACTTTGGTACAAACAGCATCTTCAGAATCTACAGAAGTTGAAGCAAGAGAAAGCAAAACAGAATCACAAAGAGGGTGAGGGTCCTGTGCCTCCGGGCCCAGCAGTTCCTCCTCCTCCTCCATCAGAACCACCGAAAAGCACACCTCCTCCACCCCCGCCAAAAGATGAGCCCCCGGTACCACCTCCACCTCCTGAGGAAACAAGGGTAAGCATTTCAAACGTGTTACAGAGCTGTTTATATAAGAAGTTACCAGCTCAAGTATACCTTACGTTATACGTTAGCTGCTACTAGCATAACACACCTGAATCTCCAGTCAAAGTGTTGATGGTTGAGCTGCATTGGGGGTAAAGATATTGACAAGGGAGAAGAATGTGGAGAATAAAAAACAGTCTTGTTCACTGTTTCCACATACTGTCAACAACAACATCAACTGGTTAACAATGTCATGTGGCGTGCTTTTTTCAGTTTAAATGCTGAGAAAAAATATTCTCAATTCACAACAAGAAAATTAAAGCAATGCTATAACGTATATTGTATAATTAATATCTGCGGTAATTGCTCTATTTCTGCGTATTCCATAAGCTGAATGATGCTGCAGGTAATTCTGTGAAACTATAAATTAGAATAAATGGATGTACTTCTAGCAGCACTGATTCATTAGGGAACAATTACAAAAAGCATCTGATCTGTATCTGTGCTCTTGAACCATTAAGATGGCCTAGACTGGGAAAATTACTTCATATTAGGTTAGCATTTACAGTAAACTAACCTAAATGTTTTTGGGCAGTAAAATGGATGACACTGTCTTATTGATTTTGTTGCTGTTTATTGCCTTTTTAAATTCATTGTATTGCCTTTTGTGGAAGCAGCCTTTAAGAACATGCCAAATCCAGTTCTAAACGGATTCTAGTCGATTATCATTAGATCTAAACATTGTTTATGTCGTTTGCATGAATTTTCAGAGTGAAAATGTAGGAAAACCACCTACATTTACAGACACAGTAAGTTTTACCACCCAGTCTCCAATCACCATCGTGTCCATGGATAGTTCAGCCCCAATTCTTGTGATATCTGCCATGTCATGAATGTGTGAAATTCACAAAACGCAAGCACATTCATTCTTCTTTCCACTTCTAATGGCAGTTAATGATTATAATAATGACTCTTCCCATCCATTTTAATTGTTTAATATGCCTAGTGTAAGTTACTGAAGTGAAAGTAATGCCCTTGAATACATATTTTTATCATCTCTTGCGTGTCTGGGAAGTATCAGTGCCAATATATTGCAGTTGTGAAATCTATACCAAATTGTTTGGTTGTTTTATAACAAAAAAATATTTTAATGTATCAATGTCTGATGACTTTATATATATATATATATACATACATATATACACACACATATGTTTACCATCAGTGAGCAACAACTTTCTGTGATTGTTGGATACTGTGTGCTACAAAAACAATTTGAGCAGTGTTCAAAAAGTGTTGAGGTTTGATTGGATGGTCAAATCAAAGCTGCAGATTGATTGATTGTGTAATATGTTGTCAGTAGTGCTTCGCCTCCATCCCAAAAATGTGTCATCCCTTCCATCACAAACTACCCTCAGTTATGTCAAAAATATTCTTTGTGGGTTACAGAGCCATGCTTTGCTTCAGTCTTGCTTTGTTTCTGTTTAAAGTCCGAAGTCGCACAAGACGCAGCGGAGACTGCCCGTCTCCAGCAGTTACAGGCTGCAGCAGCACAGTGGCAGCAGGTGCAACAGCAGAGAGCAGGTTTACAATACCAGGCTCTCATGCAACAGCATGAAAAGCTTCAGCAGGTCCTAGAACAATACCAGCAACTGATTCAGCAACCTGCAGACCTTCAGGTAGGTAAATTTCTTTGACAGCTGCTAGCTGGCCGGTTATTTTCCCTGGTATGGAGATCAGCTGTACAGAAAATGAAAGGTGAAAAGAAAGCATAGTGTGTTTAAATGAATGAGAACCTACAGACATAGTGTTTTGTTGAACCAAAAGAATGGGTAGGAGCTGCAATAACTCAGCTCTTCAACCCCAGCAGCCTGTAGAAGGCACATCGCATTTCATATTTACATGTGTCAGCGGTTTCTTTGTTCTACATGTACCTTTTATGATTTATGATTATCCTTAATGTCATTTGTTGCAGTCAATGTCTGCTGAAATGCAGTTGAGGCACTATGAAATGCAGAAGCAGAAGTTCACCCCTTTATTTCAAGACTGGGATCGCTCATTTGGCCTGTGGAATGAGCAATTCCAGACCTATCCCCACAAAGGCCAACTGAAGGACTATGAGCACCAATGGAAGCAGTGGCAGGAGCAGATGAATGCCACCAATGTCCACCTTCAAGAAAGGGTGGCCAATCTGACTGCCATGGTGCCTTTCAACTCAGGCCAGTATAATAGTGGGATGATGGGACAATATGGCCAGTACCCTGGACAAGATATGCAAATGCAGTCACTAAACCCAGGTATGCAGCATACTCCAGTTACTGGTGGTCCCAGATCTCAAGGTCCACGGCCCACTGGGTTTGGGCCACGTCAAGAATCACCTGCTGGACCCCCTGTGAGAGGAGCTGGCCCTGCTGGCATAGGAGTCAGACCCCCTGTTCCCTCCACAATTCAGCCACCAAACTTCAACAGTGTCCGGGGTCCACGGTCAGTAAGAATTGTATCACCGTGACTACCATTTTTTAAATTAAAAATTGTTGCATTTGACTATTCAGGTGGCCTATGAAATTATGTATAATACCTCATGTTCACAATGAATGTGTATTGTTTTATATTTGGTTGTTTTTATTTTTTTAAGGATGTCGCTGACTATCTCTAAAAGAATGCTTATCTTAATAACAGTGATTTCTGTTTTCTTACTTTCTTACTTTCTTCTTAGAGGAAACAACCCTAGATTTGAACAGCCACAGCAGCGTTTTGATGTTCCACCAAGGTTTGACCAGCCACAGCAGCGCTTTGAGGGTCCCCCTCAATTTGACCAACCACGGCACCGCTTTGATGGTCCTCCCAGATTTGACCAACCACAGCAACGCTTTGAAACCCCCCCTCGATTTGACCAACCAAGGCAGCGCTTTGATGGCCCCCCTAGATTTGACCAGCCTCGATTTGGGCAACAGCCAAGGCACCCTGGCCCTCCACCTTGTTTTGAACACCCCCCTATGCCCCAGCAAAAGCAGCAGCAAGTTCCCCAAACTAAGGCAGAAACGGACACTAAACAACCCTCCAGTATGGATTCCAAGACTGCACAGCCACGATCTGAAAAAGAAAAAGGTGATTCGGGACCAGATGATAAGGTCAGTGCTGAAGACCTGACGGATGACAGCTTGCTTGGAAATGAGGGTTTTTTTGTCCAAAATGACCCCATTCCTCAGACTTTACAGACAGACACAAAGCCTGTGGAATCAGACTCCAATAAGGCTTCTGACATTAGTGAAAATCCCAAACCTGTTAACAGCAAGCCTTCAGTAACTGCTGCTTCTACTGTGCTGTCAAAAAATACTGCTGCTGAAAAACCCCTCAAATCCGAGGGATCACTGACAAACAGCCAACCCCCAATGGTTCCAAAGCCCCCAGGAATCCAACAGGAGCCACAGGCTTCTGGCCAAATGCAGTCAAGACCAGAGCTTCCAAGGCCTCCCCCTGGTAGGGGACGAGGCCAGCCCCCAGTACCTGTTCAAGTGCATGGGCGAGGTCGTGGACAGAGGGGCCATGGAGATTTCAGGGGGCCGAACACTGTCCCGCATGGAGAGGAGATGAGAGAAATGTCCTATGACTACATACCACCTGAAGAGGACTTGGCGATGCCGGAAGACCAGCAAGACTATCACTGGCAAGATCCTTCATACAAGGAGTTTGGTGGGGAGGAATCTGAGGTGCCCCGTGAAGAAATGTGGATGCCAGAGGAACATCACTTCCCAGCAGAGGAAGAGTATTATGAAGAGCCAAGAGGAGGAATCCCCATGGGGAGAGGAGGGCGCTCGATGATGAGAGGAGGGCCCGGTATGGGAAGAGGAGGCCCACCCATGGCTAGAGGTGGTCCTCCGATGGGTAGAGGAGGTCCGCCTATGGGTAGAGGTGGACCACCCTTGGGAAGAGGAGGTCCACCTATGGGTAGAGGTGGACCACCTATGGGAAGAGGAGGTCCACCTATGGGTAGAGGGGGTCCCCCCATGGGAAGAGGTGGACCACCTATGGGAAGAGGAGATCCAGTGGACAGGCACTGGGAAGAAGCTGAATCAGCAGACTACTCAGAGGAAAGTGACCCTTACTGGGGAGAAAGGAGACCCCCAATGAGAGGAATGAGACCCCCATTTCCTCCTGGCCGGGGCCGTCCCCCACGTGGTCATCCTGCTTTCTTGCACCAAGGACGAGGACGCCCCCCTCACCCACCACATGGGCCAATGGATCATGACCCATTAGGCCATGGAATTGGCACTGAAAATACTGAAAGTGATCCATCACGACACCCTATGTTCCATGGACAAGACCCTCACAGCCATCCGATGCATCCTGATGTAGGAAGAGGCAGGCGTCGTGTACCACCACCGCCCCATGAAATGATGGATCCTATGGAGGAGCCATTGTACGATGAAGGAATGGAGAGAGGAATAGCGTGGCAACCGCCACATGGCAGAGGTCGCCCTCTGCCTCCACACGAGATAATAGATAGGGGAGGAATGAGGAGGAGACCTATGGGTCGAGGAATGGCAAGAGGTATGTGGCGGCCAGGTCCAACACATGAGGAATATGAAGAGGGATATAATGAGGGTTACATGGAGGAGTATGGTCATGGGGAAGACGGGTATCGCTGGCGGCCACCACACGACCATCCTCCTGATGACTATCAGCATGAGGCTAAGTACTATGAGTCTGAATGGGACAGAGAGCGTGCTCCTCCGAAGAGAGATTATCCCCCCCGCATGCCCCCACCAGAGCCCTACAGGGATGGCCATTGGCTAGAGGAAAGAGAAAGGGGTCACCCATATCCATATGAGGAGCACGACAGGGGGAGAGGAGAACTTGGAATCCGCGAATACAGGGAAGAGCTATCGTACCGTCAGGAAGAGCCAGCATACCCGCCACCACCCCCTTCAGAATGGGACAGACCTTCAAGACTTCCTCCACCACCAGAGAGAGGGTATCCTCCTGAAGATCACAGACCTCGCTATGAGGACCGCAGAGAAGAGGCTCCTTTAGATATACTTCCACCTCCACTCCCGGCTGCATCTATAACAAACTTACCAGAGAGCACAGTGGAGCCTGTATCACAAGGAACAAGTGGAGGAAATGTACTTGCTCTCTCCCAACGTCAGCATGAGATCATCTTGAAAGCTGCTCAAGAGCTTAAACTTATAAGGTAATTTCTAGACTGTTGATCGTTGATTAATACATTATATGCAAGTTTGATTGGCCTGCCTTTAAACACTGAAGCAGAAGACTTTAGTGTTTGGTGTAATGGTCAAAAGGATTTTTGAATTGACCTTCCATTCTTCTGGGTTTACAGAGAAATGCAGGAGGGGAAGGCTGCTGGTGCTGAACCTCATCCTCCACCCCCTGAAATCTTGCCTGAGCTTCCTGCTGGTCTTCTTGGGTTGGAGATCCCACCAGATGTCAGGAATGTTTTGAAGGTTAATAACAATTTCTAACACTTAACTATCTTAACTTCACTTTAAAGTGGTGCATTGTTGCAAGAATTGCAAGATCACATCTGCCATCCACAGGGTATGACTGCAGCAGCACAGACAACTGCAACCGAACCTGTGCCCTGGGATACAAAGCCTGCTGCCACAGATTACCAGCCAGTCCTTCCTGCTGCACCCCCAGCTCCAGTGATTCCAAAGACTGTGGATTATGGGCACGGGCATGGTATGAGCAGCAAAGATGAACACATTTCTTTACTTTAACGGATTTGTTGATATTGTTGTTCATACAAACTCTCATTTCAGAGCCTGGTGCCACTGTTGAGCGGATCTCTTATGGTGAGAGGATTGTGCTGAGGCCTGACCCGGTGCCATCAGACAGGGGTTATGAAAAAGGTGAGTTTCAATACTGTGAAGCCTATATACAAATATTTTCTGAACATTATTTATTGATGAACTATTTCTCTTCCTAGAAACTCTTGGTCCCAGAGATCCTTACAGCAGAGACCCATATTATGAAAGGCGACCAGACCCTTACATGGACCGCCGGGAGTACAGCAGAGAGAGGGAGTTATACAGAGAAAAGCCTCCACCTGAATATGAAAGAGAAAGATTTGAGAGGGAGCGCTATCTCCCAAGAGAAAGAGACAGGTAACATGTTTCTTCAGTGGCTCTGACACCCATTTTTTTCCCTAAACTATGGACAAATGTGCTGCTTCCCTACATATGTAATATTCTTTTCTGTTTATCTGTTTTTGATTCAAGCACACAGTCCTTGGTTGAAGAAAGGTACAATATCACATTGTGTCATACATTGTGATAAGTCATCAGTGTGTGACAGTTTGAAAATTTCCTCTGTTGAGGAAATTAAAGCTAATAACACTCCTCCTCTGTGCAGATCTCCACTGGCACCTCCTCTACGCTCAGGATACAGGGAGAGGGACCGGGATCTCCGAGAGTGTGACCGAAGTGGCAGTCGTGATCGAGATGAACACTATGGAAGACCTGGCTACGACAGACCCCCATATGAGCGCGCTGGACTTGACCGCGGTGTGCCTGAACGTTACGGCCACAGCTCCTCACCTTATGGTATGTTTAATCCTGCATCTCTTAACAGAGGCGTATTCACATACCACAGCTACATTTGGTAGAATTTCATTGAAACGTTTTACACCGAAGTCACTATCAGTAAAGTACATTTATAATCTGAAAATAATACAATTTAGAGAAAAACTTGAACTGCAAATAATATCACACAGTAGACAGAAGAAGTTATCCAGAGGACCGGGGGCCTCCCACTGTACCACCTCTGCCACCTCCACCTCAGCCACCCCCACGAGTCGAGAAGAAGCCAGAAATCAAGAATATTGATGACATCCTCAAACCTCCTGGCAGATTATCTCGGCCGGAAAGGGTACTAAAATCTGCTGCAGTGTCTCTATGTCACATTGTTTATGTAATCTTGAGTTCTCATTCAAGATGTTTACTTTAACAGATTGTCATCATAATGAGAGGGCTTCCAGGAGGTGGAAAAAGCCATGTTGCAAAGCTTATACGGGTGAGTGGAGTTATACCAGTAAATCAAAGCGTAATGTAATTTTAAGCACAGTATACAACAATACCAACAAGAACAATACTCATAGAGCCTGTTAACATGTCCTTTCAGAACGTTTTTTTTGACATAACAAATGGTATTGCCTTTTGTAATAAAGAGAAAGAAATATAAAAATCTACCTTTTCAATCTTTTTGTTAATATTAAGGACAAGGAAGTCGACTGTGGTGGTGCCCCACCCAGAGTTCTTGTTTTGGACGACTATTTCATGACGGAGGTTGAGAAAGTTGAGAAAGACCCAGACACGGGCAGGAGGGTCAAAACCAAGGTGAGTCTGACATACAACAATAACAAAGTGGAGCTCAATTGTACAGTTGAATAAAAACGAATTTTAAAAAAAATGTATTACCGTTCCTGTTGTAAATATTATGAGCAGTGTAACACGAAAATCTGTTTTGCAGGTTCTTGAGTATGAGTACGAGCCAGAGATGGAGGATACATACCGCAGCAGCATGCTGAAAACATTTAAGAAAACTCTGGATGACGGCTTTTTCCCCTTCATCATTTTAGACACTATTAATGACAAAGTTAAACATTTTGATCAGTTCTGGAGCGCAGCCAAAACTAAAGGCTTTGAGGTGAGTTGTGTTCATGAATGAGTCAGAAAAAAAATGTTTTTCCAGTCTGCCCTGAGGTAAAGACTTTTTTTTTTTTAATTGCAAGGTGTATCTGGCTGAAATCACTGCAGACACTCAGACTTGTGCAAAGAGAAATGTCCATGGGCGCACACTTAAGGATATAATGAAGGTTCGTAAGATCAGTTGGCTCTCTCGATACATTTATGAATGTCCAAGAAAGCTCATATATGTAGCAAACACTTCTTAATTGAGCGTTTTCTACACAGATGTCCAACAACTGGGAGCCTTCACCACGACACATGGTACGCTTAGATGTCCGGTCCCTGCTTCAGGATGCTGCTATAGAGGAGGTGAGGTCTTCAAGACTTGAATGATTTCCAAATGCTATTGTTGTCTATTGTTAACTGAGCTAAACTAACGCGCTTGTCCTATTATTAGGTTGAAATGGAAGACTTCAATCCCGATGACGAGCCTGAGGAACCCAAGAGAGAGGAGGAAGAAGAGGGTGATCTGGTAGGACATGGAAAGCTTACATTTCTAGTTCACATAGTTGTCAGAATCATTTCCACTTATTCGTATTTCCATCTATCATGTTTTATACAGTAATATTAGTCATTAGTCCATTAATCATGGTATTATTTTCTGTTACACCTATGAAATTAGGTAAAATTCATGGAAAGTCATAGGTTGATTTCTTATAATGTATTTAATTTATTTAGTTGTATGTTAATGTAGTAATTATTAGGTTTACAAAGAAAAGCAGATTAGAAGAGAAAAATGGAGAGGAGACAGATGAAGAGTCAAAATGCTGGAATGAATCAGTGCAAAAATAAAAATACAAAAACAGCCCATTAACTAAAGGAGCAGTTGCAAGGGTCCATGTTCTGCTTTGTTTGTTTGAGCATTTGCTCAGATTTCATTAGATAGTTACATTTAAAATACATTTTGTCGCCACATGAAGGATCTCAGTATACAAACACAAACAATTGCAAAAATTAACCAAAAAAAAAAATCTCTTCTAATGCGTAATCAGCCATATGAATAATCAGCCACTCCCCAATTTTGTAAATATGAAATCATAACAAAGAATTTGATTTCAGAAGGACTAAATGAATGACACTTATTCGTCTGCCAAGTGTATTTCACAAACATGAGGTATGTCCTCTGTGTTTACGGTTTGTCATCAGACATGGGAGTGTTGTGAGGCTAATATAATTATTTAGCCAGCTCTTAAGATGTTTTTCAACCATTCTAGTAAAAAATAAAAACTACAGAAAAGTTAAAAATGTTACCAGTCTATACTGTTGTTCATAAAATCTGAGTGTTTCATTGTGAGACTCTCCTCAGTTGTGTCTACAGTTGGATGAACAGTAGCAGTAACAGATTTTGAAAGTTTCAAAAATTAAATGTATGCTATGGTGCAACCTTCAAGGGGATTGTCCCCAAATGGAGGATACAAAATATGTGACCGAACTGGACTGCTTTGCAAAATGTCGTGAATTTGTGATCATTTTAGTAAAAAGAAAGAAAGAAGGAAGGAAAAAAAGCGAAAAACAGGCCACAGGCCTTGTGCACATAGTTGCCTAATAATCGACCACATAACAATCTACTACCTTAAACTCTGACCTTTTACTAAATGAATGTTCGTATTTTATGTGTCTCGCAAACAAATGTCTTAAACAGACAAAACATGTTCTTAAATTTCTTGTACTTTCTCACTGGCTTTTCTGTGCCAAGGATTTTGAGGAAGTCACTGGTATTGTTTAATGTTCTTTAAATGTGCCAATTGAATGCATGAATAGTGGGAATGGATTTCCCACATCTCAGTACTGCTTACCTACGCCACAGTTACAGTTGCCAATGATTCATCAACACCAGCACTTGAACTGCAAAAAAGTGTCCCATCTAAAATGTCAATAATACCTTTTTAACCATTATTAATCTTTAGCTCAGAATGAACAACTAAATATTTATAAAGATCATTCATACATCTTTCAAAAACTGCTTTTTAAGATCACTATTTTGCTGCAAGTACAAAAAACATTTTTTCAGTCTATGTTCTTTAAACCATATGACCTTTAAAAAAAAAAAAAAGCAGCTGTGCCTCATGGCACCATACATCTGTTAATATGGTACAGCATGAGTATTATAAATGAAAATGCTGAAGCAACATGAGACATTTCTTTCTAGACCATAACTGCCTCAAAACCACATACATGAGCTCCGCACTTACTGTGCAGGTTTGTCTTCTGTGTTCATTATATAATATGGGGTCTGTTATCAAGAGTCAAGAGAAAGTCAACACATGATTTTTAAACTTGTTAAGTTTGTACTTCCAACTGTGCTCATCACTGCCGGGACTGTTTAAGCACCTTAAAATGAGCTTTCTTCAAGCCAAATGTATTGAAAATGTTACACTGGCCCAGACACTGCTATTGCTCAAAACTGTCAATTTACATTTGGATGTGTATTTAAAACCAAACACAGATTAATTAAGGAAATTAAATAATCACGTGCCACATAGTGGTAATGTACTGTGTTAGATTATATTTTTAAAAGTTTTACTTCTTCTTTTGTTGTAAATATTTTATGGCATCTTAGATAAACTTTTGTGGATGAAATCAAGAAACATTTACAACAAAAGAAAGGTACAGATGTCTGACATGGGAATCATTTTCATAATTAATCTTACATCAAAATGTCAGATGTAATCTTAGCCTCAGCCTGTGTAATGATGGGTGTGGTGGGCATGGGAATGTAGACACATTTTCTGGTGCATTAAAAGAAAAAAGAAGATCAATTTTTAAATATACTGATTATAAATAGTCTTCAGATTTTTATCCAGTCTTCCCACACCGGGTTTTGTGGTCTCCCAGTGGACCTTCAGGGGGATTTAAGGGCTGTACAACAACAAAAAAAACAAAACATTGATACTTTTCAATGCATAAATACAAAATAAATATTCCTTGACTGCAAAGAATTTTTATATTGATGCTTCTGATGAGCGAGACAGAATCATATAAAGAATTGTTCATTTCAGACGCAACAAGAAAATACAGGATGTAATTAAAAGTTTTACTTCTACCCCCAGAATAACTCTATACAGGAGGAACAGTCACGAAACACTTCATCTAATTGTTGCCTCTGTGAACTTGTTGATCCTGTGGATACCAAATATGGTATCCACAGCATCCAACAACACTATAAAGTTAATTTTGACAAAGAATTCGACATTACTCCTCCTTTATGTGAAAGGACAACACTGAGTTTAAGCCACCAAATGCTGGCTAAATATAATATTTACATATATATGTTATATGCATACATATATGCATATGTTACTTCACGAAATGTGTTTAGTTGATCACTAATCAGGTGAGACTAGTGTATTACAGACATAATTTTTAAAATGTATTTCATAAAATAAAGGGATAGTGGTGCTACACCATCCTGCTCTGCTGTAGCATCATTATTCCTCGCTAAGTATAATGTTAATACACAGTATGTTTAAACTATTTTGATTTACCACACCCAGAATTACAGTTAGATGTGGCCGGATGGTGTCTGTTGCACACTACAGTGATGTAGTGTTGCACAGCAGCGTACTGTGAAGTGCTTTACTGCATGGACAGAGCACACAGCATGCAGCATGAGCAGGGTGTCCTTTCCAAATGTAGTCAGACTTTTTTATTTTGAGTATTTTTCAGTCGTGAGAAAGCGTGTCTTCTATGTGTTATTATGGTGAAAAATCTGAGCAGACCTTGGCTGTTGTGTTTTAAAGCAACAGGTCGCCTCCTCTCTCCAGCTTTATTCATCAAGCTTTGTTTTGTCTGTTAAACTCTGAAATCCACAGCACCTGAACTTGAATTAAACTCCCAGATGCTGCTGGGAGTTGAATTTGCCTCACTCTATCTCTTATCGTTCATGTTTTGCTTTTGTTACTCATCCCATGTGAGCATACTTGGATCCAGTGGAGCAGTACTGGTATATTCAGCATAATTTTACCCACTTTGAACAGTTACACAAAAAATGACAGTATGCACATTTTAAATGTGCCAAATCAAAGCGTCAACTTGCTTAAAGCTCATGTCACCAAACATCCACCGACACAGGTGTTTCCACTTACTATACCTGACTAGACTTTTTGTCAGGACCGAGCAGGCGTGTACAGACTGTGCTTGAATAACATCTCTGCAACTCACATATCTCCCCAGCAAAGCTTCGCCCATCTTCAACCTTAGCTGAGATCTAACCAGGAACAAAAAGAAGTGAAAACACCTGTGTGGGCGTACAGAGCTTTAAAGTTAAGCACAACAATGAAAACTATAAAAATATATATATATATATTTTGACCAATCCAATTTTGATTTACATCCTAAAAACCACAGCACAATAACCAATAAAAGTTAGAAAAATAATTATAAATAAATGCATAAATATAAATTTGCTTTAGCATACATATCTCGTGTGAAATTAAACTTGACAGCCAAATTTTATTACACTCATTAAACACTTAATACTCCGTGGTCCTGTTAAAACTTCATTCAGAGCTGTTGTCAAAGCAACAACAGCTCCTGTTTAAATCTGCCAAACTGTCAGATCGTTCAATGTAGGCACCACTCCTGTCCACTCAATCTGCTGATAGATTTTTAGATACCAGTGTTCGTTTTCTTAGAGAGGCAGGAGGAGGTTAATGTTGTTCCAGTGAAACAGCTGTTCTGATCAGAACGTGTGAGGCGTTTGAGGAATCACCAAAATCTCTGACCAAAACTGTCCAAAAAAAAAAACATCTAAACAATTTTTAACACAGATAAATTGACCTTAATGTTTGTAAATGTGGTTTTTGACCTATGTCATTTTTCTTGGATTAAATGTTATGGCGTGCTTTCATTTCATAGTTAAGCTTGTCATTGAATAGTTTTATCTGTTTCCTTAAACGAACACCAGCTCAGCTTGAATAAAAAGGTGCTGTCCCTTTAATTGCCAGTCGCTCACATCTCCTCTCAGGATTTGACCAGTTATCTGAGAAAACCTCCAAGATTAACAAACTATTCTGCACTTGCTTGAAAATATCAGAAGTCCCTAAAATGCTGGTCTAAAGGGTGAATTAATAAATCTATCAAAAGAATGAAATTGGAACTGGCCAGTGCTGACAGTGAACTGTCAGCAGTTTGCATCAGAGCTCAACTTGACAGCAGTGGATTGGTTAGGAAAAGTGATGCTTTGCCTTTTGTCCATGAATGTTGTTCATTTGTGTAAACGTCTCAGCAGCTGTACTGCAGACTCGGACTCAGGGGCATTGTTCTTTGATCAGATGATCACTCGCTCACACAGACAAATTATATGACTAGAGATTGAACTGGCAGTTTTGCTTTTTAACCTCCTGACTTAAACGCAGATACTGGTTTGCTTGAATTTTTTTGTTTAAGGCGTTAACTCTGGCACAGGGTTCATGGTCAACAGAGCCCAGCTGTTGACCATTCTTACTTTCCTTTTGCATGTGGCCGAGAACAAAGGCTTTGTCTGAACATATTAGTTTCTTTCAGCTTTTAAGATGAAAACGTTGCCAGTGTTACATTAAATGTCTTAACCAGATAATTTCTCATGCAGACTCATCCTTCAGTTGTCTTTGTCTTTTTTTTTTTTTTTTTTACCTCTGATAAACCAGTCTCCTCTCTTTTCAGCCAACCCCCTTTTCCCCCACTTTCTCTCTCCTCCCCTTTTCCCTGACGTTTAACCATTGCAGTGTTTCTTTATATAATATAGGGCTACATTCCAAAAAGCAAATGGGAGATGGACACGTCTGAGGCAAAACTTGGTGGGTATTTCCCTTTGTTAGTCTTTATTCTATGACTCATTTACCTCTCTAATATAGAGGAACATGCATTTCAAGCCTGATGGTACTGGTTCGGTTTATGTTTTATTATTGTATCTTTTTATCTGTGTATATGAATTATGTGTGTCATGACCATGTCCATCAGTGAGTCACAGGCTTTAAACCACACAGATAACAACCTAAGCCGCTCATGTTGTGGTTCTAGATTAAAGGATGCTTCATATTTAACATTTAAATAAAGGGGGAAACATGCCTCCTTTGCCATAAAGTTATTTTATGCATGATATGCATAAAAATGCAAACATGGTCATGATTTCTATTTATGTGTTTGTACTTGGGAAGTTGCCAGATGTTATCGTATGTGACTATGATTATGAAGGAGAAACTGCTAAAAGAGATGGTGCCGATTGACTGAATTTGGCTTTTCATGGATTATTGAATGATGAGGTAACGGTGTTTATAGGAGGGCAGAGGTGACCTGAACAGTAATCTTCCATTCATACAGACAAGTTGGATGGCCTGGGGAGCAGCGGGAAGAGGAAACGTGAAGGTGAACACACAGCAGGCCTGGAGGACTACCTTCAGCTGCCAGACGACTATGCCACACGCATGTCCGAACCAGGAAAGAAACGGGTAATTTGACACACTGCACTACAAAGAGGTATCTTTGGTGTTGTTAAAAAAGTGTTTTTGTTTGTTTGTGAGGCAACACAAATTTTTTTAAGTCTAAAAATCAAAGTACTCCAGGGTTGTTTTCGGTTTGGAAGAACCCCAATTTGTGTAATGCTAAGTGTTAACACCACTTCCTGGTTGGTGTCCTTTTTGTTAAGGTTCGATGGGCCGATCTTGAAGAGCAGAAGGACGCAGATCGAAAGCGCGCTATCGGCTTTGTGGTGGGTCAAACGGACTGGGAGAGAATTACGGATGAGAGCGGTCAGCTGGCACAAAGAGCTCTCAACCGTACCAAGTATTTCTAAGAAGATAATCTTATCCTCCTTTTTTTTCCTTCATTGAAAGGTAGGTTTGTTACTCTTCCGTAAAATGTTGGGATCACTGTAATGTTACTGATGGCTGTTAGAAGAATAATCCTGTCCATGTCAAGAAAATAAAAGCAGTGATTAGTATCCCAGTTCTGCAATTTTAAATATTTTCTTTGTAATACACTTTTATTAATTGCTTGATGAGGACATGTTTGAGGCCTTTTCTTATTACATGTCCTCTATTGAAATTATATATTCAGTAGTTTCTTTGAAACAAGTGAAGTTGTAAGTTCAGATCCATATATTAAAACAACACTTTGAAAGAAAAAAAATACACCACTACACCACTGTTCAGCAAGACATTCCTCAATAGACTAAAATGATATGAATCATTTCAAAGTAACTTGTCTAAGTTTGAATGGGAGCATACATTTTTAGTGATTTAAAAACACTTGAATGACTTCTATGATGATGACAGTCCTTTATACTGTATAAAATTATGATTAATCTGTCTGTATATACTTGACTGTATATACTTGACTTTACAAGACTGAAATTTATGGAGAAAAACATCTTTAATTATCACGTAAACTTAATTGCATTGATATCTCACACAAATCTGTCTTATCAAATTGTTAATGATTTCTTTTTCTCTCTGCAGGTGTCCAGAACATGAAAATACTGAAGCTGACTCATCAAGGTGATAATCACCAATAGATATCAGATTCCTAGTTGTTTATTGATAAGGATACAGTATATATTTTTTCTCTCCCTTATTTTTAAAAGACACTGCTTCTTCACAAATTAATTTGTAGTTAATGATTCTGTGCTACTTCTGGTCATGTATCCTGGATTCAGTCATGTTTGTTGCTGTTTTATACTCTTCATGCATTATGTACTGTACACATGTAGCACTGTTTCTTGGTCCATGCATACTTGAAAAAAGACAATAAAAGTTTGACAAAATCACCTAGTTGGGGAGTCTTACTGGAGGCTGTCATCTGCTCTTCATCAACAACGAGATCGAAAAGTGTTACAGTGGAGGCAGAATGTAATAGATATTACTTCACTTGCATTGCCCTTGTTTTTATAGGACGGCTGTCAACAGGTTTATCACTGTAACTAGTTCAGTTAGGAGAGAAAGGAAAGAGAGAACAAATGGCAACGTGACATATTTGTGATGTGAGGTATTTCTATGTACGTGTAAAATGTCCAGTCACTTTTACGTTGGCTTGGACAATTCACATGACAGGTTTTTACAAAGCAAACTTCAGTGTGAAACTTCAGATCCCTCTGGATTGTTTCCGAGTCCCACAATGGTGGTGTTTTCACCATTTTCTCCTTTGTCTCAATTTTTTATATTTAAAATCATTTTCAGTCTAAAGTAAACAATGACGTTCCAAAGAATTTTAAGCCAGACTACTTTACTTTTTATAACAAGTATGTGCTGGTTGCTTTGTTTTCTTTGGCTAAGCCTGTTACTAGAGTGGCTTTGTGAGCATCAGACAATGGAGTGTAAAATAAATGCATGATTGCAGAACCACGTCTCTCTTGAGTTAAAAAAAAAAAAAAAGTTGCTACCTTTGGGGGGGGGGGGGGGGGGGTTCCAAAGAAAAAAACCCTTTCCTAGTACCCCCCCCCGTTTTCCCTTGGGGATCACCTGTTTT
>JBBMJY010000011.1:11564993-11579207 GCA_037833715.1 Toxotes lorentzi
CCCCCCCCCCCCCCCCCCCCCCCCCCCCCCCCCCCCCCCCCCCCCCCCCCCCCCCCCCTCCCCCTCCCCCCCCCCCTCCCAAAAGAAGCAAATATTTCATGGTAAACCACCATGGTTTACATTGGGGATCAAGTGCTTTAAAGCTTGGTTTCTTCAGTGACAACTCAGAGCCCACATTGGCTTTTCATTACATGGATAGTATTTTCAATTTTATGACCGGATGTCTTCTGTTATTTCCATTTTTAAATCTTGGCTTTGTTTGAACACACTTTTTTCACTCAAAGATAATAATAATATAAAAATGTTTATCGTTTTCAGCTAATAATATGCAGATTATTACTATATTTGATTGTTGATGCTAAAAACAACTCCCTGCAATTTTATCTGTGAACAATCTACGATTTAAAAAGATTTAAAGTTTTATGTAGAATCTTCACAATGATTGTTTGATAATTTTTAAATATACAGTGGCACATCTAATATGTATAAATCTGCCATATCACACAAGTCTGCTCGTAGATGGACTGGTTTGCGATATAAGCAGGTGTATTCAATTTTTAAAAGACACATTTAACATCTACAAACTTTGCACTTGAGAACCAGAGAGAACTCCGCACATCAGAAATTTTCATTTGGAGTATCACGACTGAAGACAAAGCAAGGATCGCCTACGAGTGAACGCACACTGCTGCTGATGAAGACCATTTGATTTGCTTGTGGACAGCCAGCTACACTATGATTTGGAAAGTGGATGAATGGATACATATGGTGAGTATGGAGGAGAGAAATAAACGCTTACATGCTAACAGTTTGTAATGGGTGAGTGAGATATTAGACATACTGTACTGATCAGTCATTCCTGTAACTTCCATATATATACCATGTACATACATACAGAATGACAATAATATTCTGCTTAACATTAAACATTTTTTCCTTATGTGGTGTGGACCTTATTTTGTTCTTATTAAAGACAAATGCATCTCAAAAGCCATAAATGTGTTCTCTGTTGTGCTGTGTGATAAAACTTTCACAAATGTACCAAATATGTATGATTGCTATATAATATGGTTGATATAGCACAATACATATTATGTCAAACAGCCTCATGATGCAATGATAGCAGATGGTGATAATAAATTACAATCTCAGTCATCGGTCTGCCACGTACGGAGACTGGAGGTGTACAGGCATGAACTTCACTTACCGTATAACCTGTCTGATTTACAGAATGGAGTTCTATTCATTAAAAACAAAACCGTTCGCTCAACAAGGCGGGAGTTACGTCCACGTTGTGACAGTAACCTCTCGGACCAATGGTGTCTTCTGGCTGGCTTCTATCCAGAGGGATGACTTTTGAATTCAGCTGGTACGTCACTGTCCAGTTTACAGATCACTTTGTAGATTGCTTTCTTCCAGGATGGGTCGCGATCTTTGCCCATGGAAATGGCAATGTAAAATTCTCTCAGTGTAATCTCAGCAACCTCAAGGAATCTGTCAGGGACCTGTGAATCCACCAGGAGAAGATTTAAAAAATAAATAAATAAATGCTCAGCTGGAATCACTGCACCACTGACCTTGTATACTTACAGAAAAAAATCTGGCGAGGTGAAATAAAAATTATTCTAATGTTATTTAATAACATGCAATCCCTAAAAATATCCCTGGCTGGGATATAATATATTTTCCCTGAAACCCTACAGCCCAACAGATTTTCAAAAACATATATAACAATCACTGTTTAGTCAAACATGATTTCTTAACAACCACCAGCCTGGTATTGATATTCATCATCCTCAGTTTGTTTTCAGTGACCTTGTGATCTGTTTGCTCACCACCCATTTGGTCAAAAGATTTAGTTTGTTACATTCATGCTCCCCAGAGGATGAACCCTTTCTATTTTGGATATTATATGTGCTCAAGCCAAAATGTCACATGCATATTCTAAGTGTGCGCATCGAATATGTGAAAATCGAAAGGGGAAATTTCCTGCAGTTTGCTATAGGCTCTCTAACCACAGGACAAAGAAACCCTCATTTTGGTGGGTTCATAAATATAACATCATATAGATTTGTTTTCTGGTTTCTCGGGCTGCTGAAATTAGAAATTAGAAATTTTTCAGTCTAATGATTTTTTTTTTTTAATTACATGTTAACAGTTTATTTATGTTAACACAAATAAAATGTGGAGTCTAGAGGTTAAATGCTCACCAGATCTTTTTTTCTTTTCTTTTTTTTTTTTTTTTATAACCACTAACAGGTGACCATTTCCTCTGTACACCAGTGTGTAACCCATGAGATAGGGTTGCCTTGGTGGCTATGTAATGAGTATTTACCCTTTATGGGCTTTATGTGGGCATGTTGCTGCTTTTGTTTCCAGTACAGCCATGGCTAAACATAATGGGAAAAGTGCAAATACAAAAATGGCCGTGTGTCACGCATTAAAAAAACAGACCTCAGCTCCTTCTGTCAAATGACAGCTGCAGTCAAGTTGTATGAGGAGAAACTGGTTTGAGACAAAGAGGGCAGCTTGTGTTTTCATTCCACCTGACGTATGTTTGATTTCAGCTCCTGTTCCCTTATGAACACGCCCAACATCACTGTGTTCATGACTGTAATCGGTCTGACTTGAAACCAAACAGGCATATAGGCACCGCAGTGATGCCTGTCACTAAACACACAACAAACATTAAAGCAGACATGACACTGGTGGTGATTATACACCCAGGACATGGGTTGAAGTAAAAAGACCTGTTTAAAGGTTTACTCAGTGCAGTTAAACAGTTACCGTACCACTAATTGTGATTTCATGAGAAGTTCTCCTCATTTTCTCCTTTACAAAAAATCTCAACCCCTTACTTTGACATACTCACAGTATTTCAACTCCTCCTTTTCTCTCTCTGCCCTTTATTACCATTTCTCTGCTGTTTTTGCCTCTTGTCTCTTGAAGCAGAGATAAATGTCTCTGTCACTCATCAGGAAACAAAAACCATACCTGTCAGCTAAACAGCTTTTACAAGGCATCTGCAGGTCTTTGAAAGTCTTAAAAAGCACTGAATTCAGTTTCCTCCACAAAAAAAGGCATTAGAAGGTATTAGGAAGATGTGTCTTAATTTTAATATATAGTTTAAAAATCTAAATAATTTTCTTTTGCCTGCCAAAGCCAGTAATGCTAGTTATAAAATGTTTTTAATCTACTTGCAGGCTGTCTAGAGACATTATAAACCACTAAACTACAAATTATAAAGGAATAAAATCATGGGATTTTCGTCACGATTGACTGCGTGAACAGGAGGCTGTTCAGTCAGGGACTCAGTTTTTTAAAAAACTTATATGAACTTAAATGAATTCTTAATTTTTCACCGGCAAGTTTATCCATCCATTTTCTGACGCTTATTCGTGTCCAGTTAACACATAATTGGTGAATTGTATGATTATCCATTACAGGGGACAAAATAGTTATATAACACTAAATAATTTGCTGCCATGTCGTCCGTTCTGGTTTTCCATTATAGTTGCATACTTTGCTGGCCAGTATGATCATGAAACAGGTTTTAAAAAGTCTTAAATTAAGCTGCTGAACCTTGAATAATCTCTGTTTACCCTGCAGACACTTAAAGCACAGTTTTTAAAAAAAATGTATATGCACACACACGTTGTGCATATGTTTTTCTGATGTTATGACTAAAAAACCTCAATGTGAGAAGGTTTGTCCTCAATATTGTGCTATTGGATGAAACCTTAGGCATCCTTAGGCTTCCTAATCCTAAGCATGTCACCTCCTCTCTCTCTAATTTCAGTCTGTACTGTCAGTTGTTTAATTATCTATTTAATGAAACAGAACACAATTTATCTTGTAAATCATCATGTCACCTCACTGACAGTTCCCAACAAATAACTGAGTGATGTTTCAGGATCCCTGCTTGTCACAAAAAATGACTGCAGCTCTTCTTCGGGAAGATGATATGAACACATTCTACCTTTGACGCAATAATAAAGGCTTTTAAGTTTCATATGTGCCTCACCTGAAAGTCGTTGGCTTTGTTGTAGTGCATGTTAAGAGCTCTGAAAAGTTCTGATTCTCTCCCCACAGTCAGACCCCTCACGTCGGCCACTCCTTCTATGAGGGCATGGCGGGCAAACTTTTCCATCTGGATGTAGTAAAACTCCCTGAAGTTACTGAACCACTTGATGAGCTGAGAGGTGATGCATCGCGTGAACTGAGGAAGAAAAAGAAAACCGGTAAGTGAGGTGATGAAATATGGAGATTATTAAAATCACATTACTGTTTTATCACTTCATGCATTTTAACTGCTTAGTATTTATGTGGGAGAAGCCCCTAAACAAAGATGGCGTAATTTCACTTTTATGCATTTTGTGTTTTACAGAAATTCAGTAGTGATGTAATGTTATTGTTTGATTTTAATGTAAATAAAATACAAAAATGATCAACTTGTCTCTTGATTGTTTATTCTATATTGACAGAGATGAATTCTGAAATCTCTCTGAATGTTGAAACGACACCATTAAATGTGTGGAAGAATTGTACCGGCGCTCAAAGTGTTTTCTCACCTGCACATCATGGAAACACATCTTCAGTACCAGTGAGCTGGGGTAGCGAGTGTAGAAGAACATAAGCTTTGCTTTCTTCAGATGGTTTGTGGTCAGACCCTCCTAAAATGCACCAGTGTTAAGGATGAAACACACACACGTCCTGCACACAACGAAACAGTCCGACTTTTCTGTTAATGAGCCTGCAAACGTTTTCTCTCCAAGAAATCATTACACCTCAGGACAGATGGAGAGACTGGATCAAAGGGAGCATTTATTGGACTCTGTAAGGTGCAAAGTTGCTGTCTTCTTTAAAAAGGGGTCAAATTGGAGTTGATGAACAGGCTCATTTTATAGCACACACCTGGGGTGATGACAAGGTTTCTGACACAGAGTTGGTTGTTATTTGAACCTCAAATAGGCAGAAGACAAATTATTACTTGTATCTAAAGGCAGCTGCTTCAGAAGCCCCAATAACGAAAGAAATATCAGACACTTTCTGTCAGAGAGCATAATAAAAGACAAATATTAGACTACAATAATAGCAGAAAATTGTAAAGGATACATTCAGCATGTACAGGTTATTCTTCACCAGGCTATCAGACTCAATCTTGACATGAGGAAGGCACAGGCTTTCTAAAAGCACTGGATCCACTGACACAGTGTGAGCCTGTGGGCTTCTCACAGGTCTGGAGTTGACCTTCGATCTCATTTTGACTGAATTCCAATGTGTGTCCAACAAGTCGAACTTTGCTTGGCCGACTTCAGAGCATCCGTCTTGCAAGCATCTAAGGGCATGTTGATGAGCAGCGTTATGACTCCTCTCCGACGGCTGACTGTCATGCAGAGCGGAGTCGTGACTGAAAGGGACCGGAGGCTTTGGACGATGGTGAGCTCTCGATCTGGGCTGGAGGATAAACTTGTCCAGTCGAGGCTTTTGTACAACCAGAGACAGAGCTTCGGTTTGAACATCTGGGACTTGCACCTCTGCATTACCATAACATGAAAGTCTTAATTTTTTATCTTTACACACAGATGACTGAAGAGGCGTATCCGTCTCTGCACTCCCCTCGTCGTCTGGTGATGTCTGCAGAAGCGGCATGCTTTTCAAAACAGAATCAACACTCCTGCTGACGGCTCTGGACAGTTCATACTTTAAAACATCTGCCATTAGCTTTATTCTCTCCGGTTTGGATTGGAAGTAGTTCATCAGCTTCAGTTTCTTCCAGCCTTGATATTTTCTACTTGAGCTGCTCTCAAACTCACTGTATGTATCTGTAAATGCGTCTCTTGGAGATGTATCAGGAGAATCATTCCAGGTGGGATATTTCTCCTGCTTACTACTGTCTGAAGTTTCAGTTACTTCATCCGCATGGTTGAACTTTGTTCTGAGCTGTCTGAGATGCTGCTGCTTACTCTCAAGCTCCTTTCTTGTTGTCTGACTGTGACTTGTGCTGCCAGATCCACTTCTTTCCACTGGTTCCTGGTGTAAAGACTCTTCTTGCATCCTTTCATTTTCCGGCATGCAGTCTGTCTCCTCATGCTGATTTGCTGTCACATCTGTGCAGAGTCTACCAGGAGAGTTGGTCATGCCTTTGATGATATTTTCTACCCTGGCACGCTTTGCTTGATGACCACTGCTTAGATTCCAGTCATGATGACCACAAGAACTGGATGCAGGAGATGGGTGCCTTCTTGTGGTGCTGTCTCTGGGTGGAATGAGCTCAAGCTGGCTAGAATAGATCAAACTGGAACCAGCTTCTTCGCTGTAATAGTCACTCTCCGGTATCAGTTTTATGTTCTCACTGTCTTCATGAAAAGTCACAGAGACACCTGATACATCTGAACTTGACGGCACAGGGACAGGTTCAAAAGAGGAGAGATGCTCTGCAGTGCAGTCATCGAGGCAAATGTTGCTAGAGGAATACATGCCTTTGCTCCAAACACTTGGGTTCATGCCTCCTGGGTTTAAAAAAAAAAAAAAAAAAAAGACAGCAGTGGAAAAAAACATTTTCATTAATTATATAATGCGGGTATTGTGAGAAATTAAAAATGACACTGCCTCGAGGAATTCTTACAAATGTCACAAGGACAAATATAAATGAAAACTTTGTATTGTACAAGGGTCTACTTATTTCTAATTAAGTATATAAATTTAAAAATAAAATAAAATAATACTTTGCTTTTTCCTATTTATTGAAAGTGAACTGATTATGTTCACAGCTAGTAAAGACATTTTTTCAAAGTAACTTTTTTGTTGTTGTTGTTGTTTTGTTTTTGTTTTTTTTTTTTTGGTCTAGCTATGTTGGGTTAATATATTGAAGAAGCTGATAACCTACCTGTTGCCTGTCGCAAAAGGGACCACAAGATGCTGCAGGTCTGGAACTTGCAGGAGGAGAAATGACTCAATTATTTGTACTGGTCCAGCTAAGAGCCTCTTCAGAAACCAGGAGGTGTGGTCAAATATACCAACCTATCCCATCCCTACCTGCCAAATAATAACGTGAACTATATTGTTTGGATCGAGCAGCCCAATGTTAATGCTTAAATCAAATTGCACCTATTTTCTTATATCTTTTTTTTTCCGGAACACTGTGCTGGTTGTGAAATGTATTTGACAAGTATAGATTACCCCCCTGCCAAACGGCATGGTACAGTCCTGTTATCGTTTAATAACTTTCGTTCAATAAATTTCTGTGTTTTATCGTTTTTAATTCATCTTATTCACAGTGTTTCTCAGGTTCTAGTTCATGGTTTACAGTATGATTTTTATCCAGTCCCAGCTCTCGCAGCCCTGTACCGCGGCCTCCCTCCCCCTCCCGACCAGCAGCAATGGGTCCTCCCAACAGTAACGCCTGCCCTTGCGTCAGGGAGCAGCAAGCGAGCCGCCGTACACCGCTCCTTCAGCACCTGTTAAACAGCAGGTTCAGTCGCCCGCTACCGCTATGCTATCACGTTCCCGATGTGTATACCAGGGGCTTGGTCGTTCCCTGTCAGCGGTGAGCCAGGTAGGTCTGGAAAAAAAAGTCACTGAACCGAGCCTGTGTGTCAACTCAGAGACTGTTCCTGCTGAGTAGGACCAGACACGGCTGTGAATTAGCATACCGCAGACAAGCTAAAGCTTGTTGTGAAGCAGGGCCTCGGCCACCAAGGACAGACAGAGGCTGACAGCTTCAGAGGCAGCTCAAGTCTGTCAAGAAGCTGAAAACAGTACCCCACTATCTGACTATCGAAAATGGAGTTTTAGTTCAAGATAGTTATAAAAGTCATACTTAATGTTAGCTTTAGCCAGCAAGTTACAACAAACTGGCTAGCTAACAAGCTAAGAGTGCAGACCCTCTCCCCCTTGTTAGCGTGCAATAATTATTGTCTTTTTCCTTTTTTTTTATTAATTTTTCTCAGTGAGTGGCTTGACACTAAAGGCTAATGTTAGCATGTTATGGTGTCGTGTGGTTGAGAAGACCTGACAGAAATAGCCCCTGTCATGTCAGACATTGAGGGGATAACATGGCTTTACCCTCAGCTGTCTTTTCAGTGCTGCGAGCAGGTAACGAAACTGAAACATGATCACCAAGCTAATAACTTTGTGTCAGGGCGGATGTGTACTCCTCTCTGCTTCATACATTCAGTTGTCGGTTTATTAGGTGCACTTGGCTAAAACTACTGCAGTCTAAGATAACAGCTCTCTTCTTTCATGGAGGTTGCAGTGCTCAGTCTTTCTTAAGAGTCACAGGTGTTGATTCAACCTCAGTCATAAAAAGTATGTAGTGATGTTGTTGAATTGTGTCATAGTGATTTGAAGTCCACCCTCATTGATATAAATTTGGATACACAGGCCTGCACTAAATCCTATCTTCATGAAGTTTACAATGTTCAGTTTTGGTTGAAGCTTTATAGAGAGAGGGTTTTCTGTTATTTGGCCTACCCTCACTGATATAAATAGGATAGACAAAATAATGGAAACACTTGTCGTTAAAATGTGGTACAATTCAACATTACCACTGCCAACTGCAGCCTTTGAAAAGACCATAAAGTTGAATCAACACCCGTGTTAAATGAAGGTAGGATTTATTGCACTGTTGTTGTATTAGCCTGCATTAGTCTGAGCAAAGTGTAACTAATAAACTGGCAACTGAGTGCATAACTAGGACTGCGTCTAATGATTATTTTCATTATCAGTTTGGGATGCTGGAGCCAGTGAATGTTTTCATGTTTTTGTTTACACTTGAAAACTACTTTTGGTTGACTGACCGAATAATCGTTTCAGCTGTAGATAGGTAGGGTTACTGAAGGTAGAATTTATCTCAAGGCAGCTCTGTTAGCATGCATTACTTTCAGCTAGGATACCTAATAATTTGTCAGTGTGACACTGGAAAAGTTAATGCAAGAGGACTGAAATCAGAACTGAGCTAAATATGCTAGTGGTTCATCAACCAGTGTAATGTTGTGCTCTCTGCCTTTCGCTGTACATAATCGACACCTACAGAGTACAAAGGATGGAAAATCAAGTGACTCAGTGGCTGGATGTCTGCACATGCTTTGATCTATTGTGGGTGATTTGGTCTTTTTTTTCTGACAAGTCCACCCTCCTCTGGCATCCCACATCAGTAGGTTTAGGTCAGGGTCACATTTAACCCAACTTGAGAAACATCAGTGTAAGAGCAACCAGAACTAGACAGCCTTCTGCGACCGAGGCACAGTGCAGTACAGTGAACTGTTACCAGCAGCTAGCAATGGAAAATCCAGTGTTTAAACTCAAAGTTCAAGCTAAAAAGGTTTGTCAGACAGAAGGTAGTTAGTAGTTGTGTGCGCTATCGAGACATGCTTACTGAAATCAGTGGTTGCCCTTTGACTCATAACAATGAATGAGGGTTTCAGGAAAGTGTCTAGCTGAGATGGTAATCCACTCAAATCCTGAGGCATTTCCCTCTATCAGTTGAGTACATCAATATGTTAGTGGAGGTGTTTCAGGCAAAAACCCTTTGAACTGCACAGTGAGGGTAAAGCTTTAGTTTTAAAGGCAAAATTAAAGTGATTATTCTGTTGTATTTTGTCTCTGCACAGTCAGTATTTACTGGTGAATTTGTTTAGAAGACTTACAGCTTAGGCTGGTCTGTTTACAATCAAACAGACCGAGGGCACAGAGCTATGGCAGAAATCAAATCACACTAATGTAATTTTAAAAGCTGCCAGACAAAATTCACAATCACATAAACAGTTAAATGCTTGTTAAACTGATTTTTTTTCCTTCTTTTTTTCAAATTTTATCACTTCAGGTCAATAATGTGCTGGCCCGACAAAGTGCATCAGGTAAGTATTTAGCTTCTACGCTACTAGATAGACCAGTCCTTTACCTGGATTTGAGAACCTCAGCAGACTGCTGTCTTCATTCTGTTGCTCATGAATAAACAGGCTCTGTGAGTGGGCCATCCAGAGCAGAATCAGTAATGCTTGTTGAATGGCTGAGATGCCTGCGGAGCCCACAAGTGGTTAACTGCAGCTTTCAGAGAACTCCACTCATATCGCATGTTAGAGCCTCAGGAGAAGCAGTTTGTTGATTTTTTTTTTTTCTTTTTCCTCTCTTTTCACTTTTAAGGCTTCTCCATCTGCAGCCGCCTAGTTTACAGGAATTCTCAGCCGTAAGTGCTCTTTCCTATTTTGATGTTTGTTGTTTGAATGTCCTTGAGTAAACACTTCATCTGTAGAAAGTCTTCAGGGCAGCGACATTTCAGTGAAAGACCTTTCTCTGTTTTTTCTCGTTAAACAGTGACATGTGTACATCTGAATTCACTATATTTGGTGTTTGAACAAATCTAGGTCATCTTGTGATGTTTTTTCACTTTTTTATGACTTTTTTTGCACTTTACACTATTAAAAAATTAAAGATTTGTTCTGAAATTAATCATTAGTTGCTTCCCTCAAGTAATTTGTTTTAATTTTAATTAATTTTGTTTTCATTTGTTTGTAATTTTCTTGATTTTGTCTAAAATATAAGTAATTGGTTTTTCTCTTGACATTTAGATGTGAAGTTCCATCATCAGCAAGTGTCTTCCACAGGAGATACTTTAAGACCTCTGCTGTTCACAGTATGTACTGCAACCACTCAGAATATTTTGTATTGAACTCAGCTCTGCTCAGTGTTTAACTCATAGTAACAGTTGTTTTTGTCTGTTCACAGGAGATGAAGTCATCACAGTCAAAACTCCTGCATTTGCAGAATCTGTTACAGAGGGAGATGTGAGGTGGGAGAAAGGTTGGTATCTGTCAACATATGACGGGTTAAATGCTGTCAGTGTTTCCGAGGTGTCAGTCTCCTATATTCTGTCATCAGTGAGTCAGATGTTGAAAGTAATCACATTTCTGCGCATGAAAAGCATGCTCTTTTATGTTTTAGCTGTGGGCGACTCAGTGACTGAAGATGAGGTGGTCTGTGAAATTGAGACTGACAAGGTATGAACAAGAAAGAACATCAGCCTGTGATTTGTTTTGGGTTTTTTTTTAACCTACTTAAACATGGTAAGAAAAAAAATATGTAAAACATGTATATTTTGTACTTCCAGACCTCGGTACAAGTCCCCGCTCCGGCAGCTGGTGTAATCGAGGAACTGCTGGTGCCCGATGGAGGGAAGGTAGAAGGAGGAACGCCCCTCTTCAAACTCCGGAAAGGAGGTGTGCTTAGTCGAATATCTGTCATCATTTTATCACTGAAGTAAATGAACGAGAAGAACTAGCTACTGTTTAAAGTTTGTCTACACCAGTGCCATCAGTTAGTTCCATTACCAACACAATAGTTAATTCACTGTGTTGAGTAGACAGGCATTTTTTGTTGATTTCATATTTGATGTATCTATCTAAATGGGTAAAGACGTATAGTTGTAAATGTATTCTCTTTACTTCTGTCTCCTCAGCTGCTGCCGCTAAAGCCGAACCCTCTCCAGCTGCAGAGGCTCCGGCTGCAGCCGCTCCTCCTCCTCCACCACCTCCTTCAGCTTCAACCCCCACAGCTATGCCTACAGTGCCTCCAGTGCCACCACAGGCTGCTCCAGCCAAACCTGGTGTGTTTCCTTCTCTATCATATAGATCTGCAGATGGCATTTATTTATTTATTTATTTATTTATCATAATGTGTACATGTATGTATTCGAGTAGGTCACTAGAAATTGTTTTTCCCTTCCTCTCTTTGTGTAGTTTCTGCTGTCAAAGCCACTGCTGCAGCTCCAGCACCGGCTCCTCCAGCAGCAGGAGGCAGAGGAGAAAACAGGGTAACACACACAGTGGCAATAATGAAGTTTTTGCCATGGATTATAACATAAAGGAGATGGTACACAGATTTTTTTTTGATTTTTTTTAAATTTTTTTTTAATTCTCCTGCTGCTCCAGGTGAAGATGAACCGCATGAGGCTGAGGATCGCCCAGAGGCTGAAGGAGGCTCAGAACACCTGTGCCATGCTGACCACCTTCAACGAGGTGGACATGAGGTGAGAAGCTCCTGAAAACATTGTTCCAGCTTGCTTCATTACATTTATGCTGGTTTAAATCCAGTCAGAATTACGAGCTCAGTACAAAAGAACCCAATTCACATTTCATCCCAGAAATGTGAACAGACGTGTTTGCACACCAGTGTCACGTGATTATTGGGTAGATTTGACTGAAGGTCCTTTTTGATAAAGGCATGTCCTCACTAAACTAATTCTCTGCCATCAATTTTCCTTCAGCAACATTCAGGAGATGAGGAAAATCCATAAAGACGCTTTCTTGAAAAAGCACAACATCAAACTGGGTTTCATGTCGGCGTTTGTGAAGGCAGCAGCACACGCTCTGACTGACCAACCCGCTGTCAATGCTGGTAAGACAACGCAAACAAGCTTCCAGTGTTTTTTCATTTGTAGTACAGTGGGTGTATTTTGGGGTTGTTCTTTCTGTTTGTTTTTTTTTTAACTGAACTTTATTCCCAAAATGTTTTTTTACTACAGTCATTGATGATTCAACCAAAGACATTGTCTACAGGGATTATGTGGACATTAGTGTTGCTGTGGCAACTCCAAAGGTACAACTTTTGACTCTAAACTACATTTTTGTGTAAACCGTTGCTGTTAAATGCTGAATAACATTGTCTGTATCTGAATAACATGTATCTCTTTCTTCTTTAGGGGCTTGTTGTACCAGTGATCCGTAATGTTGAGACCATGAACTTTTCTGACATTGAGAAAGCCATTAATGCTCTGGGAGAGAAGGTAAAAACCTTTGTGCTATAGGCGATAACTGATATCCTAAGATTATTGTTTAGACTCACACACAGTTTTGAATAAAACCAGATTCAGTTACTTTTGTCCTGAAAATGAGAAAATAATGAGTTTTGTGTGCCTCAGGCTCGTAAAAACGAGCTGGCTGTTGAAGATATGGATGGAGGCACTTTCACCATCAGCAATGGTGGTGTATTTGGCTCCCTGTTTGGTACACCCATCATCAACCCTCCGCAGTCTGCCATCCTGGGCATGCACGGTATCTTCGACCGACCTGTGGCCATTAATGGCAAGGTGAGAACTATGTGTATGTAGATAAATAAACTTTTCTGCGCTTTAGTTGTGCGAAGAGTGCCACTGCTCTCAGTCGTGAGTGAAAAATAAAACTCCTTTGGGTTTTGGCAGGTTGAGATCCGGCCCATGATGTACGTGGCACTGACATACGACCACCGACTCATCGACGGCAGAGAAGCTGTCACTTTCTTACGCAAGATCAAAGCCGTGGTTGAAGACCCCCGAGTGCTGCTTCTGGACATGTGATGTTTCTGCCGCCACATTACTCTTATTTTATAACTCAGCTGCGTAAAATGAACTCCACATCACAAAACACGCACAAGACGCACAAAAATCGCCTACGCAACTATTGTTGTCTTTTAAACTGTTCAGACACACTCCAGGTGGATATTGAGGTTATGTTCCAACACTCATATGGAGCATAAACACACTGTATTATCTGTAGAGAGTCATTTGAAGTGTCTGTCTTTGCTAAATCAACAAAGTAAAAAGATTACAAACCGTCTTTAGTTTGTAATTGTTTTGCTACATTTGACTTTAGCAAAGAGACAAGTCACATTTTTGTCTTAGGACAAAAACTGGCATGAAAAGGCTGAAAATGTTGAAGATAATTCACATAAGGGTGTTTTATCATACCCATGTGCTCTTCACATGGGCATATGAGGAAGTAGATAAACACTCGCTGCATCCTTTTAACAGTAATCATGAAATACAGATGACTTTTCCAGGCAGCAGTTGGCTGCAGGACTTTCTCCCCTGCTCGTGAGTTGGTGCTCCTGAGCCACTTTTTCCACAGCGAGGCCGAGCAGAGCTCACTCAGATTTGTTCAAGATGTTTTAATGTTAACACAGGACTGGAAGATTTCCTAGTCATTGTTACTAGCTAGTCAGGAACAGGAAATCAGGTTTTTGTACTTGAGCACGTGTATCTCAGTGCCACGTCGACTGTCTGATGAGCATGTGTTTGGAGGTGACCGGGTTCAGTTGTATTCCTGCTTCGAACAGTCATTCATGTTCTGTAGCGCTTTGATTCTTGTTTTAAACCTTTCTCACTGTTGTCAGGCTGTCAAAATCCAAAACTGTTGATCAAATTGTTATTAGCTTTTAGTTAAAAAAGACACACATATA
>JBBMJY010000011.1:11579288-11632989 GCA_037833715.1 Toxotes lorentzi
TATATATACTCATACATACATATAAACAATGTGTTGTTTAATGGGCAGTATGTTGGGAGAAATGTTCAAAACACTCAATTTGACAGCAGGTTTTTATGTTAAGCTCCAATGTCTGAATTTTCATTGTGTTATCCTATATATAAAATACTTGTATCTATTTAAAGAAACAATTCTAAACATGAAACATCTCAAGAGTTTTATGTACTGAAACTTTTCGTGCACATTTCTTTCACAAACTTTGTACATACATGCTGATTCTCTAGCACTAGTCTGGTTCCAGACTCTAAAATGATACGTTTTCCTGGTTTAGCTTGTTAGGTTTTCAACTGCAAAACAAGACGTCATGCCTGCCTCTGGGAACTCATGATGGGCATTTTTACCCTTTTTCTGAACTTGTATAGAGCAATCAGTCAGTTAACTGATTACATATTAATTGATAATGAACGTAATAGTTACTCGAAGCCCTGTGGCGGTAACTGTCAACCTCACATTTTACTTTCACTTTCACTTACTAAGAACAGACTTTGTCTTTTTGAGAAGAGCTTAGAAATTTGACGGCAAAATAAAATCACAAGCCTGAGGCAGGGAACGTCTTCATGGTCGATCTTGGCCGAAGCATTTTATCTCGTGCCAAATCCATTTTGCCACCGAATTCTCTGCTGCAGATGAATTCTGTGCCAAAGACTGATCTTCAAAGCCTCATTAGCCGACCCACCGCCCGGCTCTTGAGAAGCTTCAAATAATGGGATCATCTCTGACAAAGTCTTAAGGGTTGCTTGGCCCTTTCTCCCACTTCACAAACACAGGCTCAAGTGTGTGCAGCTGTGTATGATACCCCTTCAGTATTTATGTTTACTTTAATAATCACGGGGGACAATGGGTCCTAATGTACGTCTTTGTTTCTCTGCCAGCACCTACACAAATGTCTGAACAACACTGTTTGGAGGAAAAACACAGAATTCATTATGAGAACACAAAAAACCCAAACATTAGATTACCATGAGAATACTGGAGGTCCTAATGGGCCTGAATACAGCAAACAATGATACAAGGGTTCCTTTAATTTAATTATTTACTTTTATTACCGCTCAAGATTCCATTAGCGCTTTCGAGATCATGTTAATTGGCAGCGTGTGCCAGTGGGTGCATAGATATCTGAAGGGTTTGTTGGCAGGTTTTTTGTTTCGTCTTCAAAATTTGGCCAAATCTGTGAATTTCCAATTGGACTGCTCAATAAGATGTGGGTTTTAAGTCTTTGTGTCCATTCACATGAAAGATGGCCCATTAGAAATTGGCAGCTAGCTGTTTGTTTTCATTAAGCCACATCAGAGAGATAATTTACCTAAATTATTCTGTTATTTTTTTCTATCTTTTAGATAAGCTAATTATATTGATGCCATTATATAAAGAATCTTTTTGTTTGTTTGTTTGTTTGTTTGTTTTGAGTTTAAGATGATACAACTATTAACAGCCAGAATCTCCATTTATATTCTCAAACACTGGTAAGTAGTCGAATACATCCTATAAAGTTTCTGAGAATGAGCAGGTTTTTAAGTCCTCTTCAAACATCTTTACACATGTTGCCAAATTCATATTTGTATACATCTACAAAGTAATTCCAAAATCCTGTTGTAGTTGATGTATTAGAAAATGGAACTGTTTTTTATTTGTACGTATGCCCTATGAATGCAGACAGGGACAAATGAATCGTTTTAGTTACAGGTTAAAAACATAAAGCACTACAGCAGTGCTGATGGTTAGGAGAGCAAACAAATCACTGCGGTTCTTGTAAAGAAGACTCCCACACTGAAACTACCACTTTGTTACTACAGTCTAAACCTGATGCAGTGAGCAACCTGGAGCTTCTGCGATTATCTCTTCCGTCATACCAGTAACATTCAAATGAGGTAAGTCTGAATTATCTACAGTGTTAAACTAACTTTGTCGCTGCTGAAGTATCAAAACACAAATACTATTCCGTTTTCTGTACCTCTCGTGGAGTCGCACAGCAAATATTCTTACTAATAATTAGTGTTGCTTGTTCACTCCAAGAGCTGATATGACTCAAAGGCAAATCATCAACACTAAACGAGTCAAATCTACCTCCTGGAGTGACGTTACACAAATATTGGCTTAATATAAACCCTCTGAAGTCATATTGCCTTGTCTTTGCTTACAGCTTAAAGGACCACTAGATTTGACACTGTTTTTCAAAGTGCCTTGAAATGAACTGAATTTGGTGGTGAGTTTGCCTTATTTTACTGTTCATATAGTTTATGAATTAGATATATCACATGCATGTACAAAAAAATTAATGATGCAGATCATATATTACTTTTTTGATAACGTAGACAAACTGTAATGTGGATTTAAGACGGCTAATATTTGTCTGATCTTTTTATTAGGATCCCGGAAGCAGGAGGCACATCAGGGTAAGAACTTATTTTAATAACTTTTAACAAAACATGGTTTTACAAAAGTTTTTTAAGGAAAAAATAATGGTCTGAATTAATTTTGTAGGGCCTGAAACCTCATCAGTACATCAACAGCAACATTAATGAAGGTCATCAGGTTGAAGGTTGAAGATGTTGCTCTTCATCTAGTGTGTGGATCTTCCTCTCTGGACCAGGAGAAGATCCAGAGGCAATGATGAACAAGAGATGAGTTCACGTATTGCGACTCTGACAGCTACTATTACAGCTCCTCAGACAATCGTATTGACAGCCCTGACAATGAATACAATGACCCACTGCCTTGGGGATTCAGGGAGAGGGCGAGAGGTGACGATGAAGGTGAAAGAAGCACCAAAGGATTCAGGTGGTAGCTTTCTGACACTGAATCAGGTGAATTGATCTTATTAATCATTGAACAAGGACTTTAATTCATTTTACAGCTCGGCAGATTTTATTACTGCTCAGCTTTTATTTGAAACAAAACAAACAATCCCACGTTTTCCAAGACCTGGACCTTATAACTCACCTTTATAACATCGCTGTGCTCAGAGGTGAAAATAAAAAGTAATAAATGCATGTAACTGAAATGGGATGTTGGTTTAAAAAGGTTATCCATGTCCAGATGACCCACAATGTCACCTGTTTACGCCGCTTGCACAAAGGTACAAAGAATATATGCAGGTGAGACGGTGCGTCACGTCATTGTGTCCTGTTCGGTTACCACTGTCGCCACCTGACTGAAACAGATTGCACTGTTGGATATCACACCTTGAGACAATTCATTAGTGCACCCCTTAATAATCCTACTCTGCAGGGCCTGCATAAGTAATGCTGCACGTGCATATTCATAAGTGTGCTGTTTCCTTTACAGGCCGTTTCATTCAAAGCTAACCGATGTGGCGAAACAACTAGCTCGCATCTGGCCCTATTCTTCCTCTCCACTCGGCCCTTTGATATGGACGCCAGCTCTCTTTTTCTTCCTCCTCTTGTTCTGTTGTCATACCAGAAGATTATTTTTGGATGGAGAGAATGAGGCAGAGGACCCTGTGGCCCAGGAGCAGACACAGCTGGCAGTGCTGAGGTGGGTGCAGCTGGTTGGTGTCAGAGGTTCAAGTGTTCACACTGGACAGAATTGCGTTGAGCTAAGAACTACAGTGGAAGGAGAAGGGGGGGGGTCACTGACGTCACAGGAAGCTGCTATTAGTGTACACCTGTCAGCGGTGCTCAATACAGCTGGGTTTGTGATATCAGTTCCTCCTCCTTATGAGTACTGCTAGTTGTTGTATGGCAAAAAAAAAAATGGTGGACCATCTGGTTTTGAAAAATATTACTGCTAGCATATGAAGAACAACATCAAAATAAGAGACTAAAGATTTTATTTGAAGATGTCTCAACTGTTATTCTATATCCTCGTCTTGGAGGCGCTGCACATCTGTATCTATGAGAGCTTAGCAAGCTGACTGCAACAAAGGGGGGGAGGCGGGTTTGTCTTTGTCTGCATGGTAAATGTTGGATGTGAACTCTAAAATAATTCTCCTACATACACCTGTTCACAGACTAACCTGTAGATTATGGTGGCTGTGCACTTCCTGTCAAACTTCCTGATCAACCAATCAAGCTGTTGCTGACTCAGAGGAATGTTAGCTGCCTGCACACATGAAAACTTCATTTTCTCCAATGCACATTCATTCACGGGTGAATATCTGAATGCTGCAGCTTAGCTAAGTGATTTTCTGTGTTAGAGTTGCTGTATTCATTAGTGACATGCATTAATATATGGCATTATCAGTGCAGTGTGAGAAATTGTAAGCCTGACCTTAACGGCGTTTCTGAAAGCAGAGGTGGAGACCTTCATGGTTCCCTCTTCATCCAAGGCCTGGAAGAAATCCATGATGCTCTCATTTCGCTCTTCAAGGGATTTCTATAACAGAATCCACATCATTGTAGTTCTTTTTCATAAAACTTTTGCTAAAGCTTTGAGCATAAAATAAAATGTAGCATAAAATAAGTGGTATAGAGTGCATTTATTTAAAAAAAAAAACAAAAAAAAACTTGATAATATGAGGCACAATTTTTATGAGCATCAACAATAAATATTTTATATATTATATTATATATTATCCCCATCACCAAATTTCTCTCCCTTCCTGTCCCCTGACCTGAAAGATCTGGAGGGCAGACAAGTTCCTGGTGACGAAGCTCAGGACGCTGTACCGGACATCAATAGCAGGACGCATCTGACTGACTTCTGCCAGCAGCTCCACAAAGGCCTCATACACAAACACTGTCTGCACTCACACAGACACACACATACACAGGCACGTTCATAACTTAGAAGTAGTACTGCAATCATCACATATTCATATACAGAGAAGATTGATATTCCTACTTCATATTTATTTTTATGCAACTTGTATGCTAAAGTGAAATTTGTTTTGCTGCTCTTACAGAAATATCGATCTCCTCCAGTGCTGATTTTGTGTTGTTTTTCACTGTTCTGAGCAGCGTCAGACCTCCGATATCAGTCATAGGGTTATGAGAGAGCTGAACAAAATACACACAAACCTTCACATTTAACATAGGTGAATCTACAGTTTCTTGACGCACAAAAAAGTTTCACATCACCACAATGATGATCAGACACAATGTGACATGCCAGCGCTCGAGGATTCAACCTTTCATCCACTCACCTTGAGGACCCTGAGGGTGTCATTGGTGGCTAGGCCCTGGCAGAGCAGTGCCACAGCCTGATCATCTATGACGTTACTGCTGAGGTCCAGCAGCACCAGCTTGCTGTTTTGTTTCAGTGCTTGACCCAGTGACTCTGCCTCGTTCTGGCCGAAACTGTTCCATGACAGCTGGAGCTCCTTCAGAGTCGAGTTTACCTGAGACGAGAAAAATGTGAGTGACAAACGGCGATGACGGGAAAACAGACCCTTAAATACACAGGGCTTGTGTTTGAGTGTGTTATGTTTGTCACCTTCAGCCCAGCACTCAGAGCCGCTGCACCGCGCATACCAATCTGATTCCAGCTCAGATTCAGGATTTCAATGCCTACATTTGTGGCTTTGGGGAAGGGAAAACAAATGTAAAAGATGGCAGTATGTTAGAATACATATACATTATCTTTTGAAAAAATGTACACAGTAGTTTGTTTCCTCAGAAAAAGTGAAAAGAATTTGAATTTCAGTTCATTTTGCTCATGTAGCATCTGTGTGTGCATGTTGTTGTGCATTTGCTCCAAATTAATTCGATTAAGTCTTTCACCTTCATTCAAAGGTTTTAGCACTTGCAATGAAATTCTCCCAGGAATGAACTTCTGTACCTAACATGTGACCGAGGAGCTCTCCTCCTCGGTCACAGAACTTGTTGTCACTGAGGTCCAGTACTCTGACGGCATAGTCGCCCTGTGAGATAAGAAAGAAAATGTCGAATGTTCTTCAACTGCAGCTTAATGTACATTTAGATATGACAGCTGTTTCATTTATCATGTTGGACTAACCTTTAAAGCATCAGCAAAGTATTTGGCAGCAGAATCATCCAAATAATTTCCTGTGGGAATACGGTGAAATTCATTTTATTACTAATCCAAAAAAAAAAAAAAAAAAAGCTCAGTTGCACACATCATTTCTCCTGTATTGCAGTGATGTACAGAATTATTAAAATAAATCTTGAGAGCCAAAAGACGTAGTTGAGCACCTGCAAGTTTGATGGATTCGATGTGATAATTGTCAAGCAGCATTTTGGAGACGACGACTGCTCCTTCAAGGTGCAGCTGGTTGTTGGACAGATTCTGGAGTACAGACATGCAGTCATGCAAACTGAATTATTTTTCAAAAGATACCATTACCCTTGCAGTTGAGAGCACATTTTTGAGAGGATTAGATCTATAACAAGCAGAACTGATTAGAATAGTTACTAGACACTGAATGCTCATGTTTGTTTGAAGCATTTCCATCAGGTAGCGTGTCCCCTCTGCCTGAAGCGCGTTGTCCTCCAGCTCAAGGTTGGTGACGTCCCTGTCGTTCTAAAACACGAAAAAATAAAAAATAGTTATAATTACTCATCAAACGAATGACAAGAAATGCTGAACATTTGGGACGTAAATGTCAAATCCATTTTCTCTCTACATCTCTTTTTTTTCTGTCCTTCATAAACTTCATGGGAAATTTAGAAAAAAAAAAAATGAATCAGCGTACCCTTACCTCAAACCCAACCATAACCTTAGTTTAGAAATCATATTCACTGCGTTTTGGTGATCGATGAACACATTTTCTCATTACAGTCTCTAGATGAAATGATTTAGGGCCCTTACTTGCAGAGCTATGGCCAGAGCTTTGGCCCCCGGAGGTCCCACACCATAGTGGTTCAGGTTGAGGGTGGATTCGCCCAAGTGACGGAGGAAGGAGGAAACAGGAACGGCCCCTGTCCGCTCACAGGCCTGCAGGTACAGCTCTGCGCGAGATAAATTCTGTCCCTTATTTGTGGCATCTGAAAGGAAACAGAAAAAAGGAGGAAGACAGCAAGAGACTTGGTTTCTGCAGGGTTACTCCTTAATACCACATAGAATGGAATTTAATACCTGTTTCATGGACATATGGACTACAGTACAAAGGTACATTTATATCACATTTCTTTCACTTCTTCCCAGATGTATGTAACAATAATTACTAATAATATAATGAATTAGTCATCAAACACAACCTGGACCTGGATAAACAGCAGAAAACTGATGGATGGAAAGACTGACCAACTAAAAATTGATATGAACATGATATGATCACATATGATTTTTCAATCAATCATGACAGATACCTTGGACAGAAAAGGTGAGCGGGTCAAAGACTATACATTCATCATTACCGAACTGAATGGTCATTTTAACCTACCATCTGTTTCCAGATCAGTGTCCCACTCCTCACCACTGTCCTGCCCTCGTCCCTGGGTGGGCTTCTCCTGGTCCTCCATCTCATCCTGGCTCCCTGTGGGCAGGACTGACGGATCAGATGGCTGCTGCTCTCTGGCTTGTTGATCTCCTTCGAGCTGGAGAACTGCATCGTCCTCCTCAAACTCATCCATCACAACACAGGAACATGAGACCTCCCTTCAACACACCTGCTAACTCCTGAGGGAGAGGAGACAGGTGAGTTTCTCTGTGACTGAAAGTTTTCTGCAGCAGTGAGAGCTGTGGAAATACAGCATGGGAAAAAAACAGTTTGTTCACTGTAGTTAACATGGCTTTGCTGAGACAATGAAGGACTAACGCTGATTATACCACTGGGTAAGTTTATGGGGTCGATTTCATGAAGGAGGCGACTGTTAGAGGAGTTCAGCGTCCAGTTCAGAGGAGGGAAACCTCTGAACTGGACTAAAATTACAACTCATTTGAATTTGTATTTAAAGACTGATCTTTAAATTCACTTCACTTCGCACCAGGAATGTAGAATTGTCTCAGTTGTTCAAGGCTAAGAAAACAACAGCCTACCTGAGCGGGTTTTGTCACTTAAAAAAAAAAGAAGAAGAAGAACGTTAACCGCAGAAAACCCAAGGTTGTTGCTAGGGAGAAAAATCCTCGAAGAAGAATCCGGTTGAAGACAAAAAAAATAACGATTTAAAAAATAACAAGGAAAAATAGCAATATGGGGGGAAAAAAATCTGTCACATTTGTTTTCCAGTGGCTAACCACGAATTAATCAGTGGGTTAACAGCCTAATCTTGTGAAGATGAATTGATTTATCGGGTCAATGGCAAATCGTGCAGTGCACAAAAATGTCCAGTAGGTGGAGCCGTTGGCTGCAAACTGCTTCATACTAACACTGTAGCTACAACATGGTGCAGTTCAGTAAAGCGCCTCCAGGTCTATCAGAGGTGTTAGCTCAGTTGTAAGGTCACTGTAGGCTCTATAACTATAAAGAGTTCTTTTTTATTTAGTCCGCCCTCTGTTGCTGTCAGATGAAGAACGTTATGGCAGAGGTCTTTTTACTTTTAAAGGTTTCTGCTCGGCCTAGCCACAGATTTACCTTCATTTACCTTTTGAAGGCGAGTTTCAGGAGGAGCCATTTGAAGATCAGTGTCCTTATAACGTTTTCATAAATCCACAATTATTAACTGAATATGTTCATCAAACTGCCACTGTGGTCCGGTTTTTTCTTGCATCCACATATTAAGTGTGAACCTGAGAAACCAAATATATATATATTTTTTAAGGCCATATCAGAGCCATATCTATGGTGACATTTTCTTTCTTTCCTAAATTAAATCAATGAAGTGGAAGTGAGGTTCTGTTGCCCCTGCTTTGGCAATAATTTGACTAGTTTTGTAATTACATTGCAATTATAATTCTTACAACACCTACTAAAAGCAATGGTACAAAGTGTGCTTTAACATATTTAAGTAAAAACAAAGATGAGGGCATGTGAGGGTGCAAAAGGAGGTGCAATAAAAATTTAAAATTCAATTATAATTTCATAACAGTGAAGGAAAACCTTTGGGCAGCATTAAAGTGCGAAATAAAATCTTAAATAAATAAGATAAAATTCCATTTTAAAATGTGTCCTGTCCAGAACTCAGTAGCTGTGTGTTGTCTGCAGGTGGGATACATGTCTCTTGCTGAGCTCTGAACAAAGGGAGCTGCCATAGTCGAGTCTGGAAGACATAAAAGCATGAATGACCTTTTCTGACTTTTGCAAATGAAAGTAAATCCCTGACTTTGGCAACGCACCTTAGCTGTTAGAAAACAGGATTGCACAACTTTTGTCATTCGATGCTTCTGGTGTCTTGACTGGGAGGAAAAGTAAGTTGACTCTGATTAATTTCACACATCTGGAATAAAAAAAAACCCAGCACATTCTTGTAGTTAGAAAATAAAATTTAATCTATTCAGGGTAACAGAGTCATACATAGCAGATACAGGTCCAGAACGGACATTGAATTGCTGCTCAGCTGAAAAGATTTCTGCTTGTTTTAACAGCTGCTTGACAGCGCAACGTGACAGAGACAGATTGGAAAGACTGAAAAGACGAATCACATCAAGTGATTGACAAGCATTTTATATATGTTTATGTATACAAAGCAGTATAAAACAAGTACAATAATAGACAAGTCCAAAAAACATGGGTGTAAACATTTCGTGTATATGTGCTTTTCATGACGCCAGCGCCACCACAAATCGGATCAACCGGTATCTGCCATTGTCAAGGCAGGGTATAGAAATCAACATTACAAAAACAAACAAAAAAAAAACTTCTACTCCGTCGGGTGTACTTGTATTGAGTATTGTATCCTAAAAACTCTACACCTGTATATTTCGGCTAGCATACAAAGGAAAACTGCAGAACACTAAGCCTTTGTGGGCGTCTGCATTGAAAAAAATGCCACACAACTTACTCAGGGCTTTTTTGTAACAGAGCACCATATTGATATTAGTGTGTTTCCTCAGCGTTGTTTCCAGTCGTACTCTACAGTTTACATTGGTCCCTTTATGTAGAGATGGTTGAAGTAACAACTAGGCACAGCACATTAAGTGTTGACAACAACTCTTAATGCGGAGATGAAACTGGGTTTTTCCAGTCTTCCAAAGGACAGAGCCAGCTCATGTAGCAGTACAGAAGATGCCCTACAACCTCAGGTCTTTGGGCAGAGTCTCCAAAAGTCTCCAGCTTGGAGCTCAAGTGCTTATTTAGAAATTATATTGCCAGTTATATTTTCATTTTAATGGCTGCCACGGCGATGCTAGGATGGGCTTCGGGGACTCTGTGTCCCTGGTTTCCTGCTTTCACTTGGTGTCAGAAGACAGCTGCTCCAGCAAGGGGTTGGCCTCGCTCTCGGGTGTTTTGACGCTGTCCGTCCTCACGATGCAGGTGGGCCGGTGGAGGTTGAGCATCACCATTAGCTGCTGCCTCTCCAGACGGAGCTCCTCGATCTGGGCCTTCAGCTCCGAGTTCACCATCTCAAGACGCTCTGATTCCTGGACAGAGATGTTACATTATTAGGTACTGCTGGAAAAATAAACAGTTCAGAGTACTTCGGAGTTGTCAGAATTATAGTCTGACACTTTGTTTTTATCATTTCTGAAAAGTGATAAGAAGTATGGCTTTAGGGTTGTGTATTTGCAGTTCCCCTGATTGTTTAAACTGGGTTTGAATTAGCCTGAACGTGTTCTCTCTGAGTTGGGCTGGATGGCTTAAACAGTCAGCAGGTCGGGTTAACTTAAGTCAGGCTATCATTGGCTGCTGGCCTTAGCTGCTCTACTTCTGCTCATCAGTCTGCAGTGCTGTGTCATGGACTCACCCTTTGAAGGAAGTCAGTCCGTTCCTTCTTTTTGTTTCGGCATCGTGCTGCTGCAACTTTGTTTTTTTCTCGTCTCCGTTTCCTCCTTTCTTCATCTTCATCCATCTGCAAACACAAAGTACTGTTAATACAAGGCACAGGCATCATATGACTCTTATTACTATATGATTTTATATGGGAAAAAGAATTCTGATAATTACTTTCTAAATTACATAAACCAACAACCAATAGTAGTGATGGGGCAACCGCTGCGTTAATTCTTGTTTCAAGCACTAGAGGGGGCAAAGTACTGTACTATCACATCAGTTTATACAGTAGCCCACATACAGTATATATATATATATATATATATATATATATATATATATATTTTTTATCTAGTTGTTTAAATGGAAGTAATAGAAATTACAGTGTCCCATAACAAGCTCAGACCATCTATATACAATATTTAACTTATTCATTTTTGCAAATAAAACAACTTTATTAGCTGTCAGACTTAGAAATTTAACTCATTGTAAAATCCCTGTTTCTGTGCAACTGGCACCAGAATATATAGTCACTTCCATCATTATATTCAGCTTTTTTTCTTGTTCTGTCAGTCACTTCAGATTACAAAGATAAGTCCAAGTGCCCTGCAAGTGTTATTTAAATGGATCATTTGGTTCTTTACTGACAAGAAAATGAGAAAAATCTGCCTTGACAGTGGACTTTAAAACATCCAGAAGCTAACACCCTCCTTCATGCTTCTGCCCTCTGACCTGATTTCTTTCACACACCGTACTTCCTCTTTTCTCCTTTTTTTTTCTTCCTCCTCACCTCTGTCTTGATGGCCAGCGGCCTCTTCCCCAGCCTCCCCAGGAAATGCAGCGGGGACAACATGGTGCCTAGCTGGCGGAAATCAGCCAGCTTGAGTTGATCAGTGAGTGTGGTGGCCGAGATGCCCGCCAGCGGGCCCAGGCTGGGCAGGGAGCCCGCCGCCAGCGAAGGGTCAGGTATCTGTCCCGGCATCATGTCCGACCCGGCCACCACCGCCGCTGTGGGGAGAGAGAGGAAGAGAGAGAAAAGAGGAAGAGTAAGAGCGATTAGGTGGAGAGAATCAAGCCTAAAAATAATTCGCTGAGTATGAAAATTCAGTGCAACTTTTTCAGTAAATACAGTGGAAAGCAAAGTCTACACACCTCTTTTAAATACTCTTTTTTTTTATTTACCTCTAGCCTAAAATGACCACTTAATTACATTTAATTTGGTAGCGAAAAACAAGTACATGCACTAAAACACCCCGATCCCATAAGTCAAAAACGTATATCTGCTGATAATATGAGCCATACAATTATACGTTTCGTCCACTATCATATTGCAGGCATGTGACGGCTTCTTTTATCTTTATTACGATCCTTTAGTATTGGCGTTCCTCCAGAAAAAAGATGAATTTACTGTCTTCAGCCCTTGTCATCAAACATCTTTCTAAATACAGGTTGCTGTTTCCAAGAATGCATTCAAACGTTGACAGCTTTGACAGCTGTGTTATCTTCTTAGTCAGCAGCCGATGAAAAAACAAACTTCACACTGTCAGCAGCTACACACTCATCTCTGTAGCTTCACATGCAAAGAGACGCCATGATCCCCTTCGGCCTGATCACAGAAATCGAGGGCCTTCTTCTTCTTCTACACTTGCGCTTCTGATAATTAACCCGGTGGGTTTTCCTCTTGAATGCTCATTCGGTTCTTGTGAATAGGATTCAAAAAGCATTTGTGTCAAAACAGAGCGGGTAACACTCATGCATTCCACCGCCAGCCTCTTTCAACAATTTTGGGTAGTTTAGAGGGTTTGACCGCAGCACTTTTTAATGTAATCAGGGAGGAATGAGGGGCAGAGAGGAGAAAAAGGGGAACTTAAGCAGGCCTAAAGGAAGTGGCTGAAGAATTAAGACGTCTCTCTAATTATTGTAAGACCAAGAGTTGGAAAACGTCTGATGGCCAAATAAAAAACAAATGTTACAGATGGGAACGGTGTAACATGAGCCGACTCTACCCTGCCCATCCCTGCAATCTCTGAGGAAAGGCAGAGTGAGAACAGAGTCTGACAAGAAATCGTTTGTTCTCTTGCCATCCAGTAATTATGTAGAAAAATTTAATTTAAAAAATTAGTAAAACAAAAACTGTCCGGTGTGTAAATGGGTAATAGAGGTAAAGACAAAGCCGTCATTTCATATTTTCTGTTGATGAAATGTTCCAGTGTTACAGAGACAGAATCACTGGACGGATCAAATCTGTTTTTGACACAACTCCTGCATGACTGATACCTCAGTGACCCTGGCACACTGACAGAGGGTCAGCTAGGATTACCAACCAAACCCAAAGCTACGAGGAGTTTTAAAAAGATTGATGATATCAGTGTGACTTCTACTCCGGCAGCTTGATTCACATTTGCCTCCTGAGTATTCGGCCGAACCTGAACCTCCTGAACAAAGCCCCTCTCATATGGAACCAACAAAGACCTGTATTGTGAGGTGCTGCGAAAACAGCTGACTTTGCTGGTGGCCGACTAGCTGACTGCATTGTAAGTTACACCAAGTTTTTCTTTCTTTGCTACTTTTTTTTTTTTGTTTGAAAGACGTGCTCTAATACAAAAGCCATAGAGGAGGTAATGAAAAAAGCAGGGTTATGTAACTCTATTCTAATGTACTCCACCCTGCTTATGGGCTAGTCTCAAAGTGTTTTTACAGTTGGACTGGGGTTTACTGTCGTGCATGGCAGAGACCAAATCAGCTCACTTTTAGCAAGAAGAAATCAACTGTGAGTGTCAGTAGAGTTTTTTTTTCTCTGCTAACTGGTGTTGCCACAGAGATATGCATGTCCCACACTGCTTATTATTATTCTTTATACTGTATCATCTACATTACCCATTAGTTTTATAACCAGCAAGGATGGGTAGCAAGTATGGTGCAAAACAGTCAAGCAGATTAGGTCGAAAGCAGATGTACAACCACAGACAGCCGTTCTCACACTTGTCTTCTTTGCTTTGTTTTTTTTTTCTGTCTCAGGGGTGAGATCATAATATGTAGCATCTAAACTTTCTATATTAATGACATAAAACTTTTGACATTACAGTACAGTGCAGTAAAGGAAGATGCAGTCAGTACATCTGTAGTCAAAAGTCTCTCAGTTAATCTCCATACTTCTTTTGACTCTACCACCTTCAGTCTGCGTGATTTATTCACTCCAAGGACAAGCTGGTGTGTGGAGCCAGTGTCCAATGAGGCATTTTATTATTTAAATCCTGACTGCCCCCTCCGTCTCTCCCTCTTTCTCTCCCTCTCCCCCACTGTATGTATACTCCCATTTACACTGCACTTGGCAGCAGTCTGTTGTTTTTGCTGGAGAGGAAAAGAACAAGACAGCCCTGGTAAAAATCTCTCTCAGACAAAATTCCCTCTCTCTGAAACTCCCAGGAGAGGTGGAGGAATGGAAGGTGCCAAGGCCTTCTCATTCTGCAGAGAGGCTGTCTAAGAACAAGGCAAACCATATGGCCGCTAATGAGAGCGAAGGCTGTTTAAAAAAAATGGCCAGACAATAAATCATTAGCCTGAGGTGAGTGAACTACTGCATTATTTACTATAAAGTTTTTGATAGAGTAGAGGCCTCTGTAAACTTACAAAAACAATCAACACCTTTGAGAATAATAGTCTAGATCTGCCTCCCTGCATCTAAACAGCTGCATGTTTTACTAAATCTATCCAGAAATCAAGTCAACAGGAGCAGAAGACCTCCACATGTGACTAAAGCATATGTTATATTTTTTCTTATGTTGCTCATTGCTGACGAATAACTGCAGTGGAATTCAAAAGATGCAATCCAAACTAACCCCTGGGCCAAGAAAACAGCCACAGGAACTGAAGCGCCCATTAGGAATGACTGAGCGAATCGCTTTCAGAGCCAAAATGGAGTCCAATATCCAAGCTGGCCAGACGCTCAGGACCGGTTTACAGACTCGGATTAGGCTCCGTCCTGGACAAACACGATTTTTCAATGGAAACTGATGCAGAAAAAATAAGTCAGTTCAGGAATAATCTTATTTTATGTCTGCTAGACTGGTTCACATACAGTACATTGTAACTGAACCCTGCTCACTCAGACATATTGCAAGGAAAGCCCCCATTCCTCGCTATGGCTTGTCGAAACATGCAGCTGAGGCCAGACCTCGCCACACACACACACACACACACACTCATGCAGACATACACTTCAGTACATAAACATGCATAAACCTTGTATTTGTCTGCATGACATCACATAAAATAAATCAAAAACCCACAAAGGTAGTTTTGCCAACGGCCTCCAAATCAAAGGTGAAATGATGTGTGAAGCAAGATGTCTACCAATTATGAAACACAGAAGTGAGTTACACACCTTTCCAGACACTTCACAGTCCTGCTGTAAACTACAACACAAACTCTTGACGTGCTTCACTTTTGAGTTAGACTTGACTTTTAAGTTGAGTATAAAGTTTGTTTTATGTTTAATCTGTTCCGCCTCTTTCAACCTGCAACACAAGCGACTGAAAATCCCCCTTGCAAATTCAACACCCCGTCAAGCCTCAAGACACGAAACCCTGAAGAAGTCTCATCTGTACAACACAGGGAAAGTTTGCTGATGTCTCGCAGGGCATAATTATACCCTAAAAGCATGAGTCAAAGTGATTTTTACATTTTTCAAAACAGGGGTATTTTTCTCTTCTTTTTTTCCCTTTTTTTTCTGTCAGCAGCAGCAGCCTGCAGCCGAGGATTAGTGGTCAGCGTTTGATGATGCAACGCGGTTACTGTGCTTTTGCAGTCGAGCAGAAAAGCCAGTGCCACAGTTTTAGGCCCACACTAGCCTCAAACAAAGACACCTACACAGCCCAGCAGCAGTGTGGGCACCGCAGCCTCTCAGGGCTAACTGAGAGGAGACGAGCTGAAGCCAAGGGCGGGGAGCAGAAATGTCATGTATTAGTTATGAAATATAGAACCGTACTCAACGCAAGTCCTGGCTTCAGCCCAAAACTAATCTAACTGCATGTGAGCTGTGGCTAGCTGGAGGTGTGTGTGAAGAGAGTGTGTCAGAGAGTGCATGTGAGGGCTCCTATATGTGAATGTGCAGGCAGTTAGTGTGTCCTATATATACACATATATATATGAACAATCTGGTGGTTTCTTTGCTCACATACTGTCTCTGTCCTCAGCTCGACCGAATGTGTCCATTTCCTGAGTCATTCCTGAGAGCAATTAGCTGTGCTGAGGAATTCAGCCCCTCACGAAACGCCAGCAGCACGACTGGAAGCCCTATTATCCTCATCCCCTATAGAGACGGGGAAGGAGAGGTATGGTGGGCAGGTGGTGGTGGTGGGAAAGGGGGGGGGTTACAGGGGGATTTCAAAGGCTACTCATTATCTTTATATACTGTTGCTTTTTAGAAAGGAGCGCCCTAACAGCTAAATTGTACCAATGCAGTAATTTTGGTGACTGAAAGCAGGAGTCGAAAGTATTGCTGGCTAATTTTGTCTATCCCTGAGAATTAAAGTAAAATTTTTTGCGCTGCCAGACTACTCAACTTTAAATCACTGGATCATGGCATTACGGGAAAGACATGCACACTTTCCAAGATGCTATTTGACCACTTTTTGTCAGTGTACTTTATTTAAGTCTAATTTTGGACTAATAAGGCATTGCGCGGGCCCACACACCAGCATGTTGCAAAACTCTTGCAAATAGCTTCTACTGCTCTAACTCCATCACAAGCGCTGAAAATGAACAATGAGTGTGGAGGCTAAGGCCAAGGCACACTCTCTCAATCTCTGGCCAAGGTCTGAGCGATCATCATTACCGTCTGCATTCAGTCAGGCTGTGTGTTGAGTTACAGCCTTTCGCAATCCTCTGAGGAAACCAGGGAAGTTGGCACCAACTTTCCTTGAGGGACAGGACAGTCCAAATATACAGTATTAACATTCCTGCAACTTCTCATTGTATTTTCATTGGAGGGACAAGACAGGACACAGGCTCGGGAAAAGAGGGGACGCACCGTAATAACGGCCGTTGTTCTGATCACGGTGCGGTCATCTCTGGCCATTAAACTCAAGGGTGATCGTGTGTGGGAGTGGAAGTGTTTATCACAACAGAAAATAGGATCTCTTTTCATTTCAGCTTTCATTTCTCTTTTGGCCATTCTTATGAGCTCAACAGCTGCCATAGATAGAAAGAACTTGCGAAATTCCTGTTGTGCAGATCGCAAAACCTTCCCATAGCAATTCAACACAATTATGAGCATTTAACCTTGCAGAATAGTCAGTGATGACGATAAAGCTTAATTTCTCCTCACAATTACAGACTGGATGTCTCAGCAGTGAGCAAAGCTGGAGTGCAAGTGCACGCAGAGGTTATCTTTTGTTCGCAGTGAAATTACACAAGAGAGCAGGAAGTTTGACTATTGCATTTTATTGTCGACTTCAGCCTAAGAATGAGAAATTTTTCAGGCAAATCCAACTACAAAGCACCTGCAGATATGCACAAAGCGTGAGGACTGTGGCTGCCTTCATTCAAACATTACTATGTGATCATTGGCTGCATTCCTGCTTGGCTTGCTTCATGCCATTCAAACAGTCACACATCTATATTCTGCATCTGGGTGGTCCTGGTTGAATTATTATAATGTTACTATTTTTCTGCAGGTTATAAGTCAGGATTAGACTTGGCGTGCCACAGAGCTTTGACGTGTCTCAGACATGGATTAAATGAATCAAAATACAAAATACAGACAAAAGCCATTTCATATGTATGGAGTTCAAATCCATGAAAAATCCAAGTTACTGTATGTGCAATCCCTGACAATGAGATATTAGTCAACCACATACAGAAAATTAGATTTAATGCTCCCTGTTGAAGCAATCGCCATCATTATGTAACATGTGGTTGTCACTTTAATGCTGTTTCATACTTTGTACTCTGATATTTCCTCATTCTCCGGACGTCAAGCAGACGCTTGCTCTGATTAAACAAGCCCCAGTGTCTGCACTGTACTATGCATTCAATCCTTTTGTTGTTCTTATAGGCTGTGAGCTAAAGGTCAGTGTTTAGGCCGACATTTAGTGACAACTCTGTTTTTTGTGCAAACAGAGAAAGCAGAGAAAGCACCGAGTCCAAAAGAAAATTCAAGAAATCTGGAAATCATAACTCTGTGTAGGCCTTTTAAAAAGGGCTTTAATGGCTCTTCTCTCAGTTACACCTTTGGACATTTGGGTGTTTGCTTCCACAGTGTACATCTAGTCTGTCTTGACATACTGTTTTTACAAACCATGTGGAAAGGCTTATGGGGACTACAATGTGATACTGATATTGTGATACCCACAGCAGCGAATAGCTGCTCCCCCAGCATTAGTATTAGTATCACTGAGCCTAGCTGTTGCATAGTTGGCTTGCTCGCCTGCAATGCGTCTGCTGTCTATTCAGTGTAGTGGGGTGCAGCTTGGCAATTCCAGCTCTCCCGAGACGCACTGGAAGGCATTTCTACTTAAAATAAACCCTGTGCGCCCACGTCCAGCCTCTCAGCCCTGTCGGCCCTGCGCTGCTTGTCGGCTCGCCAGCCCTTCCCCATTAATCCACTGCAGCGTTCCATTTATGCGGAAACCATCCTACGGATGTGCCCGGGCAGGCGCTGGAGCATTTAAACCCTCTGCAACACATGCTCATTCACTTAGACACACGCAAACACTGATCAAGACACAAAAGAAACGCATATATAAAGAACACACATAAATAGTTTCCTCTGCATGGCATGTAGCTGTACAAGCAAGCGCCGCACCAGCTCAAAAGCATGCACTCACTGTATAGGAAAACACTGAACTTATGAACTTGCAAGTCACAAACCCACACGCATGCACATGATCCACCCCTGCTAGTCATATTTCCCATTCCATGACTGGCCTTTAACCTTCAGGCCAACAAGGGCAGATAACTGGAACTACCTCTGGACCAGATAGAAGTAATGTTACACAGTAAAGTGTAAATCTTTTTAACGACACTGATGTGGACGTGGGGATGATAATTTCTAGCTCATCACAACTTCACAACTAAAACAAACTACTGTTGTTGCTGTGGTGATGAAGAAGTAGTGTAGTACCAGTGTCTGTTTATCTGATAGTACACAAGTTCACATGTGAGGCTTGCACTCACACACACACACGCGCACACAAACAATTTCCCAGAGCCAGTTTCCAGAAAAATTAAACATACTGAGCATGAGCACTGTGATGGGCCAGAGCAAAGATTACAAATATAAGCCAATCTGAGCACACATTCTTGGCTGTACTCACATGCCGCCAAATAAACTTCACACTTCATTTACAGCACTTATGTTTCAAGATGAACTAGTTATGCCAAAAAATGATTTTCTTAGTTCAGCAGAAGGCGATACCTTGGAGGGCATCCCTGATTAATTAAGTCTAAAACTGTTTAAAATGCACAATACTTACTCAGAGAAAACTTGTCAGTCGTCTTCTGTCAATGATGCAACTTTGTTTGGACGCTGTAGAAAGGTAATAAGGTCATCCTTGTTATTCACAGAAGGAGTATTATTATTGTTATGACAGCTGAAACATTAGTTGATGAATTAATTCACAGAAAAGTATCTAAAAACAGTTTTTTATGGTTTATTAGTTCATAGGCTGAATAATTAATAGATTTATCAAAACAATACAAAAGATATACTAAGCAATACTAAAAAATAATGTTTAGCAGTATTATTACAAATCATTACTATGACTCCATTATGATCCATTCCCACACCACCCTTTCATCTTTTATCAGTCATTTTGAAAATCTGGTATTCTCTGCATGTTATCTGTCCTGCAGCTGCATGCGAGGTCTTGACTTTCAAGTTAAGCTTTAGACTGAGGTAGATGACCTGGATGAACGAGCCGATCGTAATGATACAACGGTGCAGACAACTGGCATCGCTCTGCAGCCGTAACCGAAGTTTAAACCCCGTGTTTCTTTCGCGTGAATTTCGAAAACCTCGCAAACTCCGTGTAGTTTGGTGAACCAGGCTGACTCTCGCTCGCTCGCTCGCTCGCCAAGCAGTTACTTTAAAAACCCACAACGTGTGGCGCGTATAGCGTTACATAACTGTCTCCACAAGGCTAACCGACACTTCTCCTGTGTGGCAACACAGAAACGAAGAATCCCGAGATGAAAATACCGCCAGTCCGACTCAAGCTGGGGAGAAACTTAGATAACGGGTCCGTAAATAACGAGCGGCGAAGCGACAGTTGCTACAACAGTTGTAACAACAACGTACTTACGGGTCATGGCAGCAACCAACCGACTTCTGCGGTAAGAGCACGGAAAACTTTAAAAACTAATACAACCTTCCTTTTACATCCATGAAGTGAAAACACATCCTCGTTTTACTGATACTGACTGGCACGAATACCGCGCTAAAAACTAAATATGGCAAACTAAATTCAGTGTGTGGACTCTTTACAACGTGGTGAGAAAAGTACCCCCCACCCCCACCCCCCAAAAAAAAGAGGAAAAAAAATGCAAATATGTAAAGCCAGTAAGCTAACAACTAGCACTAAAACAAAGAGAGGAGGAACAACAGTAGCAGCACACAGCTCGACGGCTCGCATTCACACTTACCTGTCGTGCGTCCAAAATCCGCAGTAATGGTGGGACGGTGCGGGGAGTCAGGAGTCGGATGTAGGTTTTGGGACTAGCTGAAGTCGTTGCATCAGCCCGTTTAAGTACCGAGCTTGTCTGTGAGGGAATGCGGAACTGCTGCCCCAGACGTAAGCATGGGATGAAAATAATGTAAGAGGAGGGCTGAAGACACGGAGGTTTGTTTGCTCCACCCCTAGCAACCAAAAAAAAAAAAAAAAAAAACATACACAGACTGGAGGAGAGGAAAGTTTCAGCAGAGAGAGAGAAAGAGAGAGAGACGGGCAGACATGGGAAAACACACGCCTACAGCCATACGCGAGTCAGTCAATAAATCTATGGCTATAAACACACATACTCTCGTCTTAGCTGCAGGTGTTTTATCATTTGACAGAAGGTAGGCGTGAGAAAATGGAGCTATATCAGTCCAACTGGTTATTAATAACCTATCATGCAGTATTGTATTGGAGGTGAAAATCAAGTCTGACAAAAGCATTAATGAAGGGAGATGCAAGAAATTTGAAGGCTTCAATGTGGCACAGCTCCCAAACTTTTTTGGCTGGTCGTCCCTTGAACAAATCAGTCTCTGCTTGTGACCCCTCCTCACAAGTTGTGGCTTTAGTTTGTGCAAGAGAGGTGGCTTTTCCTTTTCAAAGTCTTTCATTTGAAGGATTTGAAGAGGTCTAAAGAGGTGAGAGTGTCAGGTGTGTCACAAGAAATAAACAAAAGTTGGATGAAAGTCATAAAAATAAACAACCTAATTTTGTGCAACTGCAGCACACACGCATGCCATTATTTGTTATCTTTATTATAGTTAAATTACATTTAAATCGATCGGATCAGACTATTTGTGATTATCTCAGAAAAAGGAAGGATGTGATTTAGTGCCTGGTTAGTTTCAGAAGAGGTTTAAAATCTTAAATAACTGCATACCCCAAGAAGTAGCAAATCATCCATTTGGCTATTTGTCCTATTAAGTGTGAGTCTTATCAAACCAGTCTGAAGTGAACTGAATAATGAAATAAAACTTCTACCCACTAAATACGAGAACTAAGGATCTACAGTTCTTTCACAAGTAAAACAGAAAAGATATAAACATGTACATGTTCAGTTCCTTATTCTACGGTTTAGATTTAAGTCATCACTTCCTGTTTTTCTGGAGGAAAAAAGTGGAATTTAAAAACCCTACTATTGCAACTGTTATTATTATTAAGACCCATTTCAAATGCATTTAGATAGATAGATAGATATACTTTATTGATCCCAAGCTGGGAAATTACACCGTGTTTTCATCCTGTATCCCGGAGTCACTTGGGCCTCAAAGCTGACTTCAGATGTTTGCACAGATTCATCCCAGCTGTTGCACGTTTAAAAGAGAAGACCAGCATCGTTTTTCTCAGACTGCTAAAATCGTATTATTTCAGGTGGTAGAGGAAGTTTGATGCAGTAAATCTTGCAGGGTGTTCAGATTTGCTGCAATAAAACCCTGTTTTGTTCTCTTTAAACTCTCCTCAATTAAGATTTCACTTGATTCATGGAACATAATAACTGCAACACACATGCACAAAATCATGTCTAAGTATTTTGGATGGTGGTTCCAGAAAGTTCCAGAAAAACTTCTTCTGAATGCCTTTTCCTGCTGCTTCCCTCTAGTGTGGACAGATCTAACTACATCTGCTCTTACACAACTAAAGCCTTTCTATTCACAGCACATTAGGCACATGCAGTTATACTCTTAAAAGACTGACAACTATCCTTGTGTGTTTTGCTCTCTTTTTTTTGTAATGGGTAGGGTTGTGCAGGACTAGAATGCATTGTTAGGTTATGAAGATGGTGCCGAAAATCTACACAACCTGTTGATTACAATACCAAAGTCATAAAATTTAGATGTTTTTGTGTAGTTCAAGTACAACTTGTGCTAGAACAGCCCATTCTGGTGTGTTTTTTTTTTATCATTACCATTATCTGAGCTTTATTTTACACAATACCATCTTAACTCTTCCACCTAGAACAAGCAGCTGAGTTATTAAAGGCTCACCAAAATACCCCTCTCTGTTCCTTTTTTTAGATTCTAATTTGGTTCTGCTGTGATTTATGTCTCGCATATGAGGGGAGGTCGGGGGGGGCTAGTGCGTCACAGTCACTCTTAACATAGATGACAAATTTTAGGGGAGACGTTTGGGGTTAATAAAGCAGAACTGAACCAACAGGCAGAGATAGATTTCATAAAACAGGAGGGTACTGGACCACCATGATTAAGACAAGACAGAGGTTCTCCCTTTGCAGGTACAGACTTTCAGCTGAGCTTGTCTGTGCCTGCAGGAAGGCAGCCAGAGATGTCACTCAGTACATGAACACACATTTGGCACTTTAAGCCTTTAAGAGGGAACCGTCCCTGCCAAGAACAATAAGCCTCGATAATGACACTGTGAAAAAATATACCAGTCTGGATATGCAGACCAAGTATGCAGAGCATCTTAATTTGTTCAACAAAAAGTTTTGTTTTTTTTTTAACATTGCCTTTAAAGAACGTGTAACGATATACAGATTTCACTGGAAACATTGCTGTTATGGAAAATCAGGCTCTGATTCAGGTTGTGACAATGACAAAGTGTTTAAAAGCTTGTGGTTAGTTTGCCCCGTTTGGAGGGTCAGAATCACATCTCACCATATCAAGTTTGTTTGTGTCTATTCCAATTCTGCAGAAAGTCTTTGCATTAAAACTTAATCTTGTGTTTCCAGCAGCTGCCCAAATGATGAATGGAGAGCGAGCAGTTTGTGGTTTTGCAGCTTTTCCAAACCCTTGCAGAGTGTGTGGGCGTCAGAAGTGAAGGTAAAAACAATGTAGGTGATTTTTGGGTTTAGAGATGGACATTTAAACATGAGTTTGTGATAACACTTGATGCTAGAGCGCGAGCATTACATTCCTAAAATGTGTTGAATTAAAGTTAAAATGTTTTGTCGTAATATTATCCAACATCACATTTTTGGGAAATACCCAGCAAACCAGACACCTCCAGACACAATCGTGACTCATCATCCACCACACTGCAGACTTTATAGACAAACTTTATTTTTACCACCGCTCCATTTAATAAGCTTCCTTCCTTCCCTTTTTTCTTCCTTCAAAATAATCTCAGACAGTTGTAAATCACGTCAAAATACGTCTAGTAATGCGTAAAAATGCAAATTTTAAGTCAGTTTATTTAAAACCGAATGATAGATGCCCTGCATTTTGCCATTTTGGGAATTAATTTGGAAATGGTGTATTACTAAAGAATGATACTTCCCATTTTATGACTACAACAGTTTAGGAGTAAATGGAAATTCTTCTTTTTCTCATAGTTCATTCAGCAAACGTCAAACTCTTCAATGATGTTCTTAGAGTCTAAGTCATGCAGCTCTAGGAATTAATGCATGCATATACACCAGCAGTAAAATAATTACGTGCATAAAAATACTGTACATGATTAATAGAATCAGAGCTTCAACTGAAACTTTTTGTTTTTTTACTATGAAATGTGACAGATAAGCGATACATGCCCTCTTTAATAAATTGAGGCTGTAGTAGACTCCTATCAATCACTTAGTGCACCAACTGCATGCTGGTGCTGGCTTTAAACCCTCCTCCTCTTCTTCTTCATCAACAAAAGGCTGTCAGCTCTCATGCCCCCCCAACCCCCACCCCTCCGAAATCCTGTTTCCATTTGAGTGAAACGCTCCCAGTGTTTCCCTATTAGTGCTGTTAAGATATATCAAAGTCTATAAAAAGTGAATTCCTTTAGCACAAAGAAATCAAATGTTTACAGTTTTATACATATCAATTTAATGGTATGGAGAAACGGGTAAGTCATTTCAAAAGAAAACAACAAATCAGCACAGGATCTCTTTTTTTCCCTTCTGTGTCACTGGAATTGTCATCTCCAGTTGGAACCGGTTAGTATTGTTTGAGTTCATGTACACATCAACACCATGTTTGGCACTGGTACAAGGTTTCTCTCTCCTAGCTTTGCTCATGTCAGGTGACCCAGCATTTCCAAACCCATATGACATTGATTTATCCATGTAAATATAGCACTTCCTTGGGAATATCACAGCAAGCAGGAAACAGTGTGGTCAGGAGAGGTGTATGAGGATGAGATAACACAGGTGGAAACAGTGAGCAAACAACAAATAATAGAAGAATAGAGACATGTAACCAGGCAATGTGAGACATATTACAGGCTGCTGGTGTTGCTGGGAGTAACTTTAATGTGAAACATTATTGCAGTGAGCAGGGAGACGGCCCTTCAAACTTGTATTTAATTAAGTAGTAATATCAAATCTGTGTCTTTCAATGCACAGTTCATATTAGTTTAAGGTGCTATACAAACAAAAAGTAACACTGGTGGACTGTAACTAAGTACATAAACTCAAGTATGAGCAACTTGTAAATTGCTTTAATGCTATGTATTTCCATCTTATGTTGTACTTCTGTTTCACATTTTAGAGGGAAATTATGCTTTTTTTTTTTTACTCCACTGTATTTATTTGACAGCTAAAGTTACTGTGCAGATTCAGATTTTACATATGAAACATGTGATCAGTTTATAAAATGTATTGTTGTAGGTTAAGCAGTTGTCTTCTGTTTAAGTGTCTGATTCATTTATCCTAATGGGGAAGCCAAAGTTTCCAAAGATACAAAATGCATCAGACTGAATTTGGGGGAAATGTGTTTAAAGTGATGCACAAGACTTATTGAATATTTCCATTTGATGGAATAGTGCAGCCATGAAAATTAAACACTCTAAATACTCTAAACATAATTAGTTTCAATAAAGAGCTGGAGAAACATGATACTTAATACACACTGTCAAACGGAGTGGAATAATATGATTTAACAACCTTAAAGTTAAGTTAGGGGAAATAAAACTAGAAACTGGATGTTAAGAGATGAAACAAGCCAAGTATCTCATATATTGTGGTACTGATAGGAGCCATTGCTACATATAGTACTTTTACTTTTTGATATTTGCTGATAATATTTGAATCAGTTGTACTCTTACCTGTACTTTTACTTATATTATTATAAAATTTTAAATGTGGTATTTTACTTGAGATATTATTTTTATGGTCAAGCAGCAGTGTAACAGCAGGCAATGGTCTCAATCCCTGCCTCATCTCAGACAGTAGGGTTGTGGCCTGATGGTTGGTTGCGAACAGCTCTTGGTATGTTTGATATTTAACAACTCTGAAACAGACTATGGAGGTGAGAAGCATCACACTGCCGGACACACAGAGTCTGACAGAACAAGTAGAGTGAGCAGAGAGTGAGTCAGGAAACATCAGAGCTGTTGACAGGCCCATCCATCATCACTCTAAAATAGCCGGGCACGAAGACTTCACACACACACTCAGCTGATTAAAAACAGTGGTGTAGTAGTGAGGGGAATAGTGGAACAAAGTACACATGGCCCCAACACAGGGAGACCCATCAAAAGGTTTAAATTAAAGCTTTCATTTTTATCTGCAATTTTGAAAGTCAGTGTAAGTAGCATTGTTTCTTGCATCTAAAACTATATTAGAGCCTCTCAGCCAGAATGTTTTGATAGTGGTTTGTAACATGACTAATCTTAACATAGTTAGCATGAAACTGACATAGAGGGTGGATCAGCTGCAGGCCCATCATCACCATCATCAGCAGTTTGTGCTGAGAGGAGATTTGAAGTCCTGATGACCTTAATAACCAATACAGATGCATGTGTTCACTTGCCCAAGGGGACTGCATATGTACAGGGCCCAGATTTTTCTGCCACACCACTGGGTGCAATGGAGAGGGGTTGAACTGCTTTGTGCTTTCCTCTGCTCACTCTGTTGCTCCCCCTACTGATGTCAAGAAATACTGCACTTCTCTCATAGCTACTCAGGCACAGAGGCATGTTCTCAGCTGTCAGTTTATGAGGACTCAGCTAAAGCTAATGCAGTCTAATACAATAGTCCTACAGTAAATCAGCCCTCATGACGGTTGACACAGTTTCAGAGAAAACTGAACATTATAACCTTCATGAATGGAGGATTTATTGCAGGACTGAACATTAGACCGCATTAGTTTTAGCAGGGTGTTCCTAATAAACTGACAACTGCTTGTATGTTGGAAAATGATCAACAAAAGATGTCTGACATGCGTAAATGCGTTACATTAAGTGTACCCATTGCTCTGTTGCCGCTTTGAATTTTATTTGCCCATTCGAGAACAAAACAAAACATGCGTTAAATGCTCTGTCTGCGGTTCTGAGAAAGGCCTTGGCACTGTTAAACTACTTATTAGACCAGTTATCATCAAGCACGTGATGCGAAAGTTTCGTCTGTTTACGCTCAACAAAACACTCCAGCTCGGCCCTGCTTCGACTTTTTCCGGTAACACGCTCCACTCCCGGCCCCGAAAATATGACACCCGTCACCATGGAAACAAAACAACTGCAATTACCTAAACATGGTCAAGGGAAGTGAAACGATACGGCAGTCGCGTGTTGACGTCACGCCTAGCACGCACTGTGCTGCTGTGGAATCGGATTCCCTTGACCGTGACAATAATGGAGCCGAGAGCGAGCTATGAATAAATAATTAACCTGCAGTTTCTCTGCTGCTCCCACTCATTTTAAACACGATTCAGTCCCCGATGGTTGTACTTTATGTAACGCTGGATCCGGAAATAGACTCGCGGCGACATTTGCATGGACTCATACAGAGCTAAAAATATTAATATAACATTCTTGACCCTGATCTCTATACTATTTTTAACAAGTTTTGTGGAGCATATTACATCATGTTTATCAGCAGGTGCAGACTGAACAGTTGTGATAGAATTTTTGAGCTCTTCTCAGCCATGTTGGCTTAAAAGCTGACATTCAAAGTTCATTCTCGACCTTGGAAACAACAGTTGAGAAAACATCTCACCGTGAGGTCTATTTAGTAGCTGCTCTGGAGCTTTATATCATATCTAAGGGTCTTTTTTTTCTGGCGGATGTAGTTTGCTAAGTTGTTATTGAATTGCAAATATTGAAATTTACTATTTTATGAGGGTTCCACATCCATAAAGCCTGAGGTCCAAAGTTCATTCTTCACCTTGGAAATAGCAGTTGAGAAAACATTTCACAATGAGGTCCTTTTAGTAGGTGTTTTGGAGCTTGCAATCATATTACACAATCCTCTTAAGCACATGTAGTTTGCCTGGTTTGTCACGGAATTCCAGATGTTAAATTTTCCTTTTTTCCTGAGGACTTCTCATCTTTAAAGTGTCTCAACTGAACTTGTTTCCTCAGTTGCAGCAGAACATCATGTACAATGACTGAAAGCATCAAAACGGCCCCTAAATTGACCTTGTGAACCCTGTGGTGAGACTGTTTATTCGAATTAATATTCCTGGCCAACAACAACATATTCTTTGCAGCTGTCTTATTTTATTTCCAGCATTATACATTTTTTTGCATCTGATCGTTTCTGATAAGTAAAAAAATAAACTATGTCATAAAATACATCTTGATAAAATACATGATACATGATATTTTTTCATGGAAAACTTGCAAGGAAACATCAAGTAAGAGGACACTTCACAGCAAGATGTTACATCTATACGCTACACATTAGTAACCCTTCTTTTTTCACTTGTTACAACACAACTTTGTCAACAGTATTACACACAGACGGTAGGCTATTGAGTATGATCTAACTTCACATCACAGTTAGGGATTTTAAAAACACGAGATACCACCTCCTCTTGGGTTACGGATGACTTGTATTTGCATGCATTTTTGACACCAGCACAAAGTCTCACCTCAGAGAACTGCACCAGCAGTTTATGGAAGAAATCGACCCTGTTACAGCCACAGAAAACATGTCGTCTACACAACCTTTGATGTTTAGATTTACACAACATCAAAACTCACACTACAAAAGGTTATTTGAGAAAGATCATAGCTTGCTGGCTGGTTAGAATACAATTACAGTATTGTTGCATAACTTGTTTGCATTCACAAGGCCAGAAGTGTTGGAGAGTTAAGACTATCTTTCATTAACTCAGATGCACCGAGGCTGCCTTTGAGGCTCTCACAACCCTCAGCAAAGGAATCAATCTCAGAGTAATTAAAGGAAAACACTGTGCGGTAATTGCTACAAGTGGGACTGGAAGACATGACTGGCGTGCTCAAAGATTCAAGGTCGTTCGCCACGGACTTGTACAGGGTTTCCCAGTCTGAGAGGCAGAAGGGGCCGCTCAGGTCTATGTCAGGGACAGACGCTGCCGTCTCAGAAGTCACTGCCATCTCCAGGCTGGGCACCAAGTCATCCAGGTCATCTCCTTTTAAGTCTTCCAGAGCCCCCTCTTCTGCACTTGAACACAGGAGGATGTTGGAGTTCCCCAAAATGGCTGCTGCAGGAATGCAAGGGACATCATCCATGTCTTGACCAGCAGGGGCTTCTCCATTTGTCGTGTTGCTTTCTGGTGTTTTTCCATTCTCTAAGATGGACAGTAGCTGTGGGGAGGCCGGGGGATCCTGCAGCATTGTGTTAACGTCATCTTCATTATCGTCCTCCTCCTCATCATTTGCAGGGAGTTTGCAGGATGGTTTGTGGGAGGCTAAGACCTGCTCCAGTCTCTCCTTCTCCTTCAGCAGGTCTGCTATCTCTGTCTGGAGGGCAGACTTCTCTTCCTCGAGCTTGTCAGTTTCCTGAGGTGTGGAGGGACAGAATCAGAAAAAAAGAGACTTTGTATGAGGGAAGCATGAAAACAGCGCTCCCCTATGGTGCAGTGCTCCTGTGATCTTTAATGACAAGTGACATGTCATACAGCGCTGTATATGCCCTCAGCTTTGGAGGACTGCATGTGATGTGTGAATGTGCTCTATATGGTTTCATAAAACAGGATACTTACAGCTTGTAGAGTGTCTATCAGCTCCCTCCGTCTGTTACGACACTTTGCTGCAGCAATTTTGTTCCTCTCCCTTCTGATCCTCCTCCTTTCCTCCTCCTCTTTTGAAGGCTAAAATCAATCAGAAATAGCCAGTTCAAATTACTAAGTCTTGCCATATCAGCAGTTGCCTTTCCAACACCATCTCACTTGCCAAAAAAGAAAGGAAAAAAAAAACAGACACAATCGTTGCAGTGTATGCTGGGAATACTGATCTGGTAGGTGCAGACTCTCTTTCAGTTCAGGCGTTAAAATGCTGCACCACTGGCACCGTCAAGGCAGCCGCGTGAACGCGCATTTTTTGCAATTTCCTCATCCCATTCACAAACAATGCTGTGCTCGTTACTCCAACAGTAATTAGGACTCCCTGCACCAATTAGACATAATCCAATCACCTTATGTGCTACTCCCTGCAGTAATTTATGTACACTCTTCGCTACGTCAATTTTACTTTAAAAAGTATCCTCTTTCGCGTTTTGTTTAAAATATCGCGATACCTCAATTTTCATATTAACCTGGACTGGTGGTGAGGAATAGGATATGATATTACTGAAGAGCAATAAGGAGTCCTTAATTGCTTGATTGATTGATACATGCACTGACTGACTGACTGATTGCTTGATTGATTGCTTGACTGATTGATTGATTGATTGATTGGCCACCTGTGACGTTATTTCTGACACTGACATTCCATTACCCCGCCCTGTTTCCTTTCATACCTGCTCTCTCTGCCCTTTCCTGCTGGACGGCTTCGCCTTGTTTGCACCTGCCGGGGAAGACCGCTGGGTCGCGCCGTGAGTTTTGGTCTTCGCACGGCCGGCGGACGGAGAGACAGATGTGAGGACTGTCGGCTGCACCATCCACCTTAGATCTGGCGAGGTTGAGATTGCAGTCACGGTCGGAACAAAGGACTCTGCTGCACTGGTCTCACCATCCTGGGGGAAAAAACATCAGAAAGACATACATATACATGCAGTCAAACACTAATTTAGCTTATCTGATGAATAAGCAACCACGTTCATGGCTGACCTTTAAATGTGCATAAATGGTACATCAATAATTTGGTTGAGGAATGCCAAAAAAAGACGAAAATCAGCACTGCTATGCATCCATCAAAATCAGCTTCACGTCCAATCATCAAATCCTTATCACTCATTTTCATCATCACCATCATCATCATCACTCTAAAATGAAAGGTCACGACCAAGACATGCACAAACAATTTCCCTGAAATAAGACTGAACATTATCGCGCTGTCTTTACGGATTTCTTACTGATACATGGAGACTGTAGAAAATGCATATGTGTTTGTATAGAATCATTTTCAGCAAGGGACAGTAATCCTGTTAAAGAAAATGCTGTCTATGAAATGTACTTGGATATGTGTGAAGAATTTGAGGAATGCAGCCTCTATTATCCTTATGCATCAGCTTTCCTGCAATATCCCGTTTGGTGAGGATTTATTTCTTTTTCTTTTTTCTTTTTTTGGATGATCAGATCCGCTTGTACCTTGGCGCTGTCCAGTGATGATGAAAGCGAGTCAGGAGGATGCTGGCAGCACCCAGGGGTGTCCCCACCAGGCGATGCTGTGCTACAGCTGGACGATGAGTCGAACTCAGTGCTGGAGTCTGGATGCATGTTCTCACCTAAAATCACTGCATAAAAAAAGGAAATAGAATAGTTTATCTATTCTAAATAGCAAACTGACAGCTAAACCCCTACTTATATTCCATTTGCCAGGTTCATAAATGGTAACTGTGCAGATAGTGGAGAGGCCCGCCTTTTATAGTGAGCTGGAATTTTATGAATGAAATCTGTGTGGTGAGACCGAACCATTTCACAGAGAGAGAGGTGAGAGGGGGGGAAAAAAAACAAGAAGATGTTTTCCAGTTTTGCATTCAAATCCACGAAATGGTCGAACAGCATTACTAAGCAGCCTTTTCATTTTATCTTCTTTTATTTACTCAAATATCAAACAATAGCGAGCATGTATAAAGGGACACCCCCGCCTGCAAGAGCTGTCCATCGCCATGAATGAACTACGTCATTTCATGTATGCAGCATCTGCATCATATACATTATGTTCCCTTTATGTCCACATATGTTCTCGAGACGTTCCTTAATTGTATTGGCGTATTTGTGGCAACTGAAGTTTTCCTGCAGGCGAAGGCAGCTGATAGCAATGCAATATATTAATGAAAACTTTAAAACAAGGGGCCTGGAGTGTTTAGTACTTAATGTTCCGAATAGCCCATATCAGAACAATACTGGTGTACCAGAGGCTACAATGTAATATTATAGAAACAGCTGCCCCAGCGTATCATTTGGAGCAATATTGTGAAACCAAGCATAATTTAATTAATTAACAAAGCTTCCAGCACACAGGGCTGATTACTTATGAGCAGCTGAGTAAAGTGTCATCCATATATCACATTGCCTTTCACCTGTCTCTGCATACGAATAGAGCTCCAGCAACAGAACCGTCGCTGTAGTAAAGCAGCCAATCGCCGAACGGACCGGTCTAACCATATATGGCATTTCCGGGGAACAGGGGCGCGCTGTGGCGCACAAGGAGCGCGCAGACGGACGTGTGGCTGTGTGTGGCCCACTCACTCACAGTCACAAAAGAAAGTGAAACACGAGCTAAAAAGCTCGGCCGTCACGCATTGTACCTGATAACAGCGTCATTAGCTGCGGCTTGACTGACCACAGAGACACTACACGACATAAAGAGGAGGGCCAACCCCTGCACTTGACCCAGCTCTGGTACAAAAATAGGAGTTTATGCAGATATGGATCTGTTAATGTATTTATAATTTACCAATAGCCAGTATGCCAGTAACACGACACTAATGGGTTGTTGCTGAGAACTGGAAATATTAGGCCTGTGCTTTTATATGAGTATTACTATAGCTGATTTCCCTGCGATGATCACATATGAGACGACTGCTTTTGTTCAGTTGTGTTTGATGCAGTTTATTGCCACCAATTATACAAGCCTTATTCCCGCATAGCGTAAATCAGCTCCTATAGGAAAAGGGCTTGTATAGGCTGGATATGCTATATTTAGGTTTCAGATGACCTCACAGATCCACTGAAGTGAAAGAGATGGATGGTGAATAGAGGGGGGAGGCCGGGGTGGGGGGGCCCTCACCCTGTTCAGAGGGGCCGCGCTCCCGGCTGCTTCCCGGCAGTCAAGCCCCCTCTGGGCTTATTTACCGGCACATCATTAGGTGGTCAGCTTGAGCCTATTCAGTCGCTGGCGGCTCAAGACCAGATGGGTTCAAAGGTCGGACATGTCTGCAGACACCCCTCACTACAGCTCAAAGACTTGTTTTCATCAAAGCAACTCGAGCGTGCATGTGTACAGACCGGCGGAGTTTATTTTTAGACTCAGTGACATCAGCTTCCAAAGTTCATGTACAATAGGAAAATAGTTATTATAATTTGGTAAAACAAATATAAAGTAGGGCAATTCAGACTGTGAGTGTGGAAATGATATTACGTACTACATTTCATTACCTGCTTTATGAGGTTGTAAGATAGGGTATGTGAAAATGATCTCATCTATTAATGAGCTTTCCCCTGTGTTGCTGCAAGCTTATTAACTTGGTAGGGGTATTTTCCGATTATTAGTGTATCATTATTATGGTACCTTTTTTTATTATTTCCATCTCCATTATATTCGTATCTACTAAGAACAAAAAAAAAAACAAAAAAAACTTTGTCCAAAACAAATAGTCCAGGTCAGCATGGCTGACTGGGAAGCTGCGGCTCTTGCCAACTAGTCAAACAAAACACTCAAACAATCGACCAGATAGTTGTTTGGTGTCCTTTTTCATTCCGCTGCTCGGAGGGCTCCACGGAGAGGAGCGCCGTCTGAGATCAGCACGACAGACAAGAGCTCTCACTCTTCCACTCTTTCCTGGAACCGCACGTTTCGTCTCGTTCACTGACGTAATGACGTGTTGAGTGGGGCCCCTCCACGGGCGACGCTGAATAGCCGGTTTTGTTTTTGCTTCGTTGAGTGGCTCGTCGCCACAACACAAACGATCTTCGTTGCTATGCAAATTCAGGACGTCACTGACGCGAAGGGGTGGGGTGTTGCTAGGGCAACCAGGAATGTTAAACAAAACACGAGCGCGGGAAACAAAACATAAGTACTTTAACCTACATTGATGCACTTTGACACAATAGCACATTTATTAAAACTTTATACCATTCGATAATGGCATGTTAACGATTAGAACAACTATTTAATTTTTAACAATAGCCCTCTCTGTAGCCTGAAGACTGCCATGGGAAATGCTTAGTAAAGAGGAGCACAAAGAAAACAAGCAAAACGAGGAAAACTCAACACAACAGTTTTGAATATACACCTAACTATAGTGGTCCTATATAGTCGTGTGAGATTTCACAGTGTTTAAACTCATTTATAGCTTTTTATTGAAGCTATCACCAAAATCTTGACATCACCAAAACTGGCATAGAGTCCTCGTGCTAGTTCTACGGTACTGCTTTTCTATTAAGGACTAGTTAACAAGAAGAAAAAAAAAATCTTGATTAGGGTATTTGTTGCAATGAAAATGTGTTGTAAAGCCACAGAATATTTCAGTTTATTAACATGAAAAGCAATATAGAGTCTAATAGGTTGCTCCTTGTCAAGCTTTTGTTTTCAGTAATTTTCATTTCAGTGATTCCTGTAGCCGGTTATACAAATCATAAAGGGAGAGGTATGAGGATTCCCTCTGCCATAGGCTAAAGGGAAGACCTTTAGGATCCAGTGTACTAGACACCACCGAGAAAAGCAAACTGCTGTCGTGGAAAAGTACACATCGAAAACCGGTTCTCAGCTTGCTTTGCGACTAAACACACCCTCGCTTGGATTGCACACACAAGGCACAAGTTCTACCTAAATCTGTAGTACACACGTAACTGCCTCTGCTCTGACATGCCTCTCTCATATTGCTGGTGAGTGTTAATGTTAAATTGTTTTGGATCACATACAAATTAGACACAGTCCTCCGTCAATGTCAATAAAATCCGCACTGATTTATTCTTATTTATAATCACATTCTAATTGTAATTGTTTGCACACTCTGCGAGCACAGACTGAAGAGCACTGTCCTACCCTGCATTTCACTCAGTCACATATTCATCAGGTGTCAAATCAAAAACTTTAAATCTTTGATGCTACAAGACTTGTAACGCCACAGTACCAATGCTGCAAGTGTTCCCCAAACCATGGCTTGTTAAAACGCAAATGTTGAAATTTTTGTTTTCTAGCCTTAATGATAGCTCTGTCAGTCAGTTATAAAAATGCATTAAAGCCCATCTAAGTAAGAAAGATTTAAAATAAATAAATAAATAATCAGAGACTGCTGTGGTGCTATGTTCAGATTCTTGATAATACTATTTTGAAGAACTGTTTTACAGGAAAGCTTAAAAAAACGCACACACACATCAGCAGTGTGTGGTTTGTTTGATACATTTAGTTCAGACCAGACAAATCTGCATGTTCAAATTTATCTTTGATGCACTTTGATGTGTAGGATGTACTTTTGCTGACCATTATCCCAGTTCTTCAGTTTTCACAACAGCCTCTGTGTTTGTTGTCTTACATAACGTCATGTCGCTGTCGGCCAATCCCGGAAGGTGTATTTCCCATCAAGACCCGCCCCCTTTACAGGATGCACCATATTTGGAAAATTACGTATTGGGGATCCCGTTTCTGGAACATTCCATTTCTTGGGGTGAGTTTGAAAAATGTTACTTTTCACCCTCAAACACACAGACGGGTGTTGCACATTCAACTTTTAGTGCATTTAATCAAAGTACAAGCATTAGCTTGCAGTATTACTGTGTTGTCAGGTCGTTGTTTTGGTGTTTTTCCTCCCCTCGGTATCGAGTGAGGATCGCTCGACATCTGCCGACGTCATTTGGGTGGTTACACGGCCTATAAAAGCGCTCCGTACTCACAGAGTTGGCAGTCAAACTTTCAGTAGCGGAGCAACGACAAGAGAAAACGGATCAGGAGCAGCAATTCAGAGTTTTATTTCACAAGCTTACTAAAGGGATTTCCTCATTTCAAGTACAGATTCCCCCGCAGTAGAGTTTGTGTGAATCTTCTTGCTGGTTTCTTTTCTTTTTTGGGGGAACGATGATGTTCACCGGTTTCAACGCGGAGTGCGATTCTTCCTCCCGCTGCAGCACCGCTTCCCCGTCCGGGGACAATCTGGGATACTATCCGTCACCAGCGGGATCTTACTCAAGCATGGGATCTCCTCAGTCTCAGGTACGTCCGGTCAAAATATTATTAAAACCTTTATTGCAGTATAGGCTACTTGACATTTCAATTTGTTGTTGTTTTCTATGCAAGGAACAACGTAAAGCTAAAGCTCAAATTTTAAAGCTCATAAAGCTTAAACATAAAGATTATATATATATAATAAATATATAGCTTATGTATAAATATAAACTGACTGATAGATAGTGCCTAGTTGTGCTTGAAATAGCCTATTGACCTGCGCTTCACAGAGTGCAAAGCAATTTTCATTCATCCACCTGGAAACTCCATAGAGAGACTGTAACGTCATAGTTGACATCATATGGATATTTTTAAACCATTCAGCTTTTTATAGGCCCTCTGCTTCATTCATCCTCATCTTGCAATGCTGCACCCCCCAAAGTATACCAAAATGTACTGACGATCCTCTTGCTTCATTCCTTCCAGGATTTCACTGACCTGACAGCATCAAGTGCCTCCTTCATCCCCACTGTCACAGCCATTTCGACAAGCCCGGATCTGCAGTGGATGGTCCAGCCTTTGATCTCCTCAGTGGCTCCTTCTCACAGAGCTCACCCCTACAGCTCCAACCCCAGCCCTGCCTACTCCAGACCAGCCATGAGGTCTGCATCATCCAAGGCTCACAATTCTACCAAGAGGGGCAGAGTGGAACAGGTAATTATTCTCCAGCCATCTACATCAGCTATTACCTAACAAGTCGTACCTTCCTTGTTACAGTGTATTAAGTATCTTAGAGCTTGAATGTTAACTTTTTGTTGTAATCTGTGTAGATGACAGCTGAGGAGGAAGAGAAGAGAAGAATTCGCAGAGAAAGAAATAAGCAGGCAGCAGCAAAATGCCGCAACAGGAGGCGGGAGCTTACAGACACTCTGCAAGCTGTAAGTATCCCACAGATTTACCATCATTCATCAAAATGTATTTCTCACCATAGCTCCTTGCAGTATTGTCCAACAGCCAAGTTAACGCCTCCTTCTCTATTGCAGGAAACTGATATGCTGGAGGATGAGAAGTCCAGCCTGCAGAATGACATTGCCAGTCTTCTGAAGGAGAAGGAAAGGCTTGAGTTCATTTTGGCTGCCCATCAGCCCATCTGCAAAATCCCCTCAGATCTGGACACCGACTTCCCCATGGTCTCGATCTCTACTGCCAGATCCTGCCTCTCCACTGAGGTGTCCCCCCAGCCCCAGACCACCATAACTGAAGCATCCAGCATCACTTCCAGCCAGCCAACCTTCACCTCAACCTCCAACTCAATCTTCTCCAGCAGCAGCTCCGTCCTCTCCACCGCCACTGTCTCCAGCAGCACAGTCAAGATGACAGACCTCGACGCCTCCGTCCTGGAGGAGTCTCTGGATCTCCTGGCAAAGACAGAGATGGAGACAGCGCGGTCGGTGCCAGAGGTTGACCTGTCCAACTCTCTCTACACAACTCAGGACTGGGAGCCCCTTCACGCTTCAGCCAGTAACAGTGACTTTGAGCCCCTGTGCACACCTGTGGTGACCTGCACCCCTGCCTGCACCACCTACACGTCTTCATTTGTGTTTACCTTCCCAGAGGCAGAGACCTTCCCCACTTGTGGCATCGCCCACAGGAGAGGAAGCAGCAGCAACGACCAGTCCTCTGACTCCCTCAGCTCACCAACCCTGCTGGCCCTTTAAAGACACTTCCAAAAACAATAATACTTCCTATCAAGCACATTTTCTTGATGTATGAGATAGATGTGCAGATCACAGGGCTATGGAATGGACTTGTACCAGGAAGCAAATTATTTATAATTTGATTTGCCTTTATCTATACTTGCCTATTACACCAATGTAGCAAGTTAAAAAGCATGTTTTAACTAATACCACCTAGTTGTTTTATGACTTAATATATGATTTTATGGTGCTAGATTACAAAACTTGTTGTAGTATTGATGTGTGTTCAGAGCAATAGTTATTATTGATCCAATTTATTTTCTGGTTGATGGAATGTGAGAGTAATTGTGAACTGTCTGTGGACCTTTTAAAACTGACGTGCTTTGTCTTAACCATGGTCTGAGTGGTCTATCTTAGTATGAGGTTTTCTGTGAAAACATTAGTGGTTTTAATTTATGAAATTTCCATTTATTTTTTTACTGAGAGAGAAACGATGAATGTTGTTTGTAAGAGATGTAAATAAAATATAGTGATATTTAAATTCAGTTCCGTTTGTCTGGTTGAATCTGTCGCTCTCCTCTCATTATATGCACACACATTTGTATGCATTTTCTCTTGTAGATGTGTAACTAACAGTCGGATAGAACAGCAGCTCCAGTGGTATTCAACACAATTAAAATTATGTCTAAAATTAGCCTCTACAAGGGATAGAAGTATTTTTCCTGCACCTCCACTGGCTCTATTTATTGTTCCGTCTGTTGCCAAGGTTAACTATACGTCAACGCTCTTACGTCAGTGCGTTCTTTCCATTTTTTTAATTTGCAAGCCCAGCGCGATGACGTCGGCGACTTCCTTGCCCAAATATAGAGGACTAGGAGGACTCGTTGCTGCTGTCTGCCTGCGAGAAGCAGCGGGTTGCTCGGTCAGACACGGTTTTCCGCTAAGACACGCACATGTCGGCGTTTGTCTCCGAGTTTTCTCCGCAGAGATATTTAATTCGGCTATTGTCATGTCTGTAGCAAAGAAAAAAAAACGTGATGCATTGCATTCCGAATCGAAGCGATCTGTTTCCCATATGTTATCGCTGCAAGATAACCGCTGCACACGTAGGGCCTATGGTTACACAAGAGAAATCGCATGAGGATCCGAAAGCAACGTTTTAACCACTGTCTACGTTGGTTTTAACTTATTCTGTTCTCTCGGAAGGTTTGAATTCGCCAAATATCACCTCCCACACGCAGTCAAAGACGCACATGTGAGTTACAGCACAATACAAGACAAGAAAAGAGCCCTCAGGAATAATTGATAAAGGCACAGACAGCAGTCTGGACTCTACCTACATTAGCTGTTCTTGCAAATGGACTGGGGCATGCAGACAGCTCGAGGTGTGAAGTGTCGTCTGTCTGCAAAGTGGTATTTTTATTCAGCCTGTTCCAACTCTTCTTTGCCACCAGACAGACTCTACAGTAAATCCACCTCTTCTGGAAGCTCAGCCAGGCCAAGACTGACACTGGTGTGCCAACCCCACATCAGAATTTCTTGTTTGATGAATAGGTCACATGTAAATGCCTAATTTGAAAGATGCATATCTAGAAACATGATTCATAAATTGTTTAGCATCTTTTTCCACTGGTTGCAATATGAATTAATAGTAAAGTTCTAATGAGTGTGTTTTTTTCCCCCCCAGAAACATACAACTAACTCAATGTGCAATATTATATGGGACAATTCAGGACTTATTTGATGATTTATGAACCAATGCAGACAAGATGCAAGACAGTTGCATCAATGCAAGACAATTTCAAGGAGGTTCTGTTTTGTTTTAGGGAGGACATAAGGGTATTCTTTTTGACAATCACTGTCTTAATTTTTAATTTTAAAAATTTAAGGTAATTGGGTGCTTTGTTTCAGTTCATGTTCAAGTGCAAGTCTGGCTCTGTATACACTAGTCCAATCCTGTCTCTTCCGTTTCACCTAAACAGAAAATACATAAGACCAGTTTATAAACATAAAAACAGTAACAAAGTGGTAAATTGAAACTAGATGAATTCATCATATTGTGACAGTTTTCTGCTACTTTTCTGTGAGGTTTAATTAAACTAACAGATTTCTCATATTTGCTTATTTTGGTGGTAAAATGTTTACAGCACCTTGTCAAAAATTATGCCATTTGAGCATTTGTTACACGGTTTGATAAAATCTTCCCAACCTCTCCCATCCAAAGCTCTTTCACCTCACTTGCCCCATTCACCTTTTATCAATATTGCATCATGTAAAGAATCATCGGAAGGCAGATTGCTTAATGGCTTTGCACCGGAAATGGGTGGTGTGTGCGCATGTGAAACATGCTGGATAGAAGACTACCATCGCACACTAACTGACATATGCTGACGCTTGAGCCCTTCCAGTGTGGACGCGCCCTTTTTGTGCAACATAGCCAAGAAATCAGCAGTTGTTACTCTGCTTCCTGTATGGAAACAGGCCTGCTGTTCCAGAGTACAACTTTAAACAAATCAAAAGATTGGAATATTTGATACAGTTTAAAGAATTTAAGCTTCAGAAATACAATGCTGCTTCCTTGGTTCTTGCTTGCAGTACACTTTTAAAATGCTTGGACTGAACCTGTGTTTTTATGGAGCCTCTTGTTTTGTCAGCACTATGCTGTTGCATAACAGCTGAATTCTGAGTACCTATCTGTTTTCCTTTGCACTTAAGCAGAGCCTCTTTTTCCTCAATAAAGCCTCTATGTGCGACCATGCAGCCCCTAATAACTCTGTCTATTAATACCTCTTTGCCGGCCCCTGGGAGATGGGGTAGCAGCAGAAATAGCAGGTGCCTATTGCTTCTTTTAACATCAGCATCAACAGCAGTAAAATTAGACCACTATGACGCCAACCTGCGTCGGTGCTGCAACCCAGGGGAGGAACCAGGCAGCGTACGCCTGATAGAAAGAGAGGAGGAAACGAAGGCGAGGGGAGGAGGAGGTGGAGGAAAAGAGAAAATGATGTGTATGAGGATAGCAGGGAGGGAGACAGACAGAGATCCCTGCCTGGGTGTAATTGTGAGCACAATGATGATGAAAGAGCCGAGTTCGCCTACGTGCCACGATTACAAGAGCTCAGGTTGGCTTGGTTCCATATTCACAGAAACCCATCCCCTGATACCTTTCTTTTGTCAGGAGAGGATATGGAAGCTTAGAGAACCCACAAACGCTTCAGTTTCGTCCCCCTGTGGCCCAGTGTCTGTCTGACTGACAGACTGATACAGTTATTCAGTGGTGCATTTACAATGATGCCAAATTATACTTTTACTGAAGCAAATGACAAAGCACACTCTGTGTAACATCTCCTCCTGAGATGTTCCTTTCAGTGTTTTACCGTCATGGGTGTCAACAGGGTGACTCCGTCTGACACAATGCAGACTTTCTATAGAATTAAGTTTCTATGACACAGTCTGTGTGTTCATCTGTGGCAGTATATGACAAATCCAAACTGGGTTTGAGCTCAGTCTGGATGCTGTATACTTATCAGTGTATGTCTGCTTTTTGTTAGTATTTTCAGTTTGCACGAAGTGATAAGAAGCACAACTCAAAGAATGACAGCCGCTGGCTGAAGGGTGTGTAGACACTTGCGTCAGCATTCATGCTCATTTAAGGAAGTAATAGTACACTGTTAAAGTAGGACTTTCATAATGATATGTGATGCTGAGCCAGTACCCAGGGGTGATACAAAGGTCAATAGTTAGTTAGTTGAAGTAACCTTCCAAGTAATTTCCAGACCGCACCTGTGAAATATTTAATCCACAATGAGTATTGCTCTTGTGGTTACGGACGAAGTAAGATTTAATGGGCAGGTGTGACATTTCAGTATAATTAAACCTGTAAAAATGTAGATTAGTCTCAGGTCAGTGAATATAAAGTTTTGTGGATTTCATTGTTTGAAAGCTCTGTAGCACAGAGAAGTGTGTGACATGCTATTCTTAGAGGTTATCTGACGCACCAAGCTACAATACTGGAGGGATTTCTCTATCCAATAATTATCGTTCACTTAGTGCCAGACTCCCCACTCAGCAGTGTGTTCTCGTCTTGTGGGATCGGTAACAAGGATGTTTCCCTGGAAACTGGACAGCTCTATCATATGTAATTGGGTAATCCCTGAGCTGCTGACAGAAAAATAATAGCCTTTGGGATTTTCAAAATACCCCAGCCAACACTGAGCATGATATGTCTGTTTTGTAATCCAGATTTTACTGGATGGATTATTATGCAATTATGGTAACAGTAAAGACATTTTTGAGTGAAAATCTATAAATATCAGAAAGCTAATTGTGAGCAGTTAGAAGGATAAAACAAAATGAAAAGAGCTGATTTGTAATCTTATGAGCGCAGTGTCAATATATTTCCGTGGGAACGGGTTTAAAATATGTACAGTTATGGAAGTATATTAATCACCACTCAGTCAGCTATAGTATGTGGTTACTGTCCAGAAGAGTTTACAAGTTATGAAACGGGGTCACACATTTATTGTCATTACAAAAACCAACTTGGACTTCATGTCATGCTGGCTACCCAACTACCACAACACAACACACTACAGACCAGACTCTGAACCAGACCATCATTAATAAAATAAAAGAAAGAAAGAAAACAAAAACACAGTCAATTTTACTGCCACAATTCCCTGGATAAATTACATTTTATTAAATAGGTGAAAGCTCCTGACCAATGTTTTGTTTTTTGTTTTTTGTTTTTTCACAAAGATGAACTTCTATGTAAGTACAAGTCTTCCCACACTCTCATTAGCATCAGCATCAGCCGGTGCAACGAAATCTCGTTCCTTGTACGTACCTCGTAAAAGCGAATGACAATAAAGTATCTGAATCTGAGAACATGACCATTTTGGCCCATTAGAGGGCTCCAGGTCTCAAATCTCTATGTTAGGCCCCCACCAGAATGACGTCAAAATCAGAAACATTGGTCATATCAAAGGAGCATTGTGGTTGTAGCATTTTTTTAGTTCAGGTATATGCTTGTATGCTTGGTTTTTTTTGTTTTGTTTTGTTATGTTTTTAAATTGGGGCTCCTATCAGTCTTTCCTGTTGTACGTCTTGTACTGTCCCCATTCATGAATATGAGGTCAGGTTGTCCCTGTTCCATGTCTGTCTCTGTGTACTCTTATGTACCATTGTCAAACTGTTTTTGTGGTAGGTAGCCTACCTGTGTCCCACAAGCTGTAAAGCTGTCACTCTGTGTATTATCAGGTTGTAATTTAAGCTCAAAGGGGCCCTTACTACTTTTCAGAGTTTTCAACTGCATCTCACTATATTCTTCAACAAATCCATCTAACACAGGTGTAATTGAATAATATATTTGTGTCTTGTAATATGTTTATTGTGTTTATTTCTCTTTTCAAAGACGATCTCTGACGTGGAATGTGAATGTCCTCAATTTTTTGTCCGGCTGTCCATTTACTCCTGGTCTGAGACTTTGAGCCCTCCCTCTGTCAGGTGTTCATTCAACCTCTTCTCCAGAGTCTTTGCTGTTGCACTGATGTGTTCTCCAAAGGTGTTGCACATGTTTCATGCTCCACTTCGGTCATCCTCTATTGGCAGGTTTGTAGTAAGTGACTTGTCACTTGTAGACTTTGGCTAGATATTCCAACAGCTGAGCCATGTAAGGGAGTCCCACACAGTTTGCCCTCGACATAACCTAAACGAAACGAGAGTGAGCAGTTGGAGCGTAGTTTTCCCTCCAGGCCAGCAGCGGCGCTGGATTGTTCAGTCAGGCCGGTTGTGTGAGTTGGAGCTCGACGTTAAGCTGGTGGGCTGGCACGGGCTGGTTGGTCGGTTGGTTGAGGGTAGCCATGGCTCGACTCGCTGCGCTTCTGCTGTTACCGGTTCTTATTGAATCGGTATTTTCCATTTCTTTCTTTTTACCGGTCAACTCGAGAAAGTGTTTACGAGAGGAGATCCACAAAGACGTCCTCGTCACGGGGGAGTATGAAATAAGCGAACAGGCGAATACCAAAACTAATCTGAAGGTGAGCCCAGACCTGCGGCTAGCTGCAGCTAACGTGCCCAGTTTGTATCGAGGCCGAAATGGCTTCAGTCTGGGAACGATTGTTTAGGTAAACCAGCAGTCACAAGTGAAATCCACAGCTTCTGCTGAAGATAAGTCTTATCTGTTGGCGGAATGCGACTGTAATTCTGCCACAAATGTTGTTAGCAGTGTAGCTAACCAAGGCCCCAAAAACTCGCCTTCCTGGTTGTAGTAGCTAATTAGCTGGCTAACGTCAGCGCTAACATCACCGTCCAGGGTACTTTAGCGTAATTTGCGTTTTGACACAAAGTCGGATTTCTCTCACACTAGCGCAGGGCTACTGTATCACCGACTGTGGGTGTTTATTTCACAGTTGTCGTGAGTTATGTTATGTGAATTGATACCGTCAGTATCACGGGCTCGGCTCTGCTGCTGTTACACGTCAGTCTTACCGTCCATTCAGCTGGCAGACCCAAGCTAGCGACATTAGCGACTAACATGTCAACGGTAGCTTGTATATAATGCTATTTAAATAAATAGGACCATAATAAGTTCTCCATACACCATACAGAATAGTCTGTCCTCACATTGTTAGTAACCCAGAGCAGCATCAATAAAATGTCATTGAATATGATTTTGTAAGACAGTGTCCATTCTGTAACAGCTGCTAAATAAAAACAACACAAACTGTTTGCTGGTATTTAAAAGATAATTATTTGTCCTAATGAATGTTTTACGCTTATTTGAATGCAGTTAACTGGGGGCAGCGAGTGATCGTTAGTGTTATTATTTTGTCGTTTAATCTGTTGTTTCCTTTTTCAGTCTATGAAATGTCAGAATAATTAAAAAATACCAGCATAAAATACGTAAAATGCTTTGCAACTGTAAAACTGAGAAAAGCAGCAGTTCGAGATGCTGGAACCAGAGATTGTTCGACTTTTCTTAGACTTTGTTTCTTTAATAAATGACTTTCAAAGATTGTCTTATAGAATTGTTGGTGTTTGGTTTTCTTTCAATGGACTCAGCACTTCAATTAATACTTATTTTATTATCTTCTTGAACTTTGTAGATCACAGATTCCTCCAGTCATACTCTTTACTCCAAGGAAGATGCAACAAAAGGAAAGTTTGCATTCACCACAGAGGACTATGATATGTTTGAGGTGTGCTTTGAAAGCAAATCACCCTTGGGTAAGTGTTAGCTGCCAAAACCAGGCAGCTCACATCCTCACAATTATATTTACTCCCCACAGCCACTCATTCCTAGAGGCAGTTTCATAATTTCACTGAGCGATATACATGAATATTATATATATCAACGCAAACATAGACTTAGTTGGTTGTTTATAATTGACCAAGAGCAAAGATCTGAACATTTTGTTCCACTTTGTTTAGAAAATGTACAATGACTTGTAACCCTTTGGTGATGTTTTTGTTGTTATATAAATCGATGTTTTTTAAATTGGAGATGTAACTTTGTGGAAATGAACCATCTGTGATGTGAAATGAATTGAATTACAAATGCTGAGCAGTTTTCAAGGAAATGTAAAAAGACTTTGCATTCGTGTTAAGTAAGAATGTAGAGGTAATGGGAAGACATTTATTATAATTCATACAGAAAAAATATAAATGGAATAACATTAACACTGAAAAGTTTTGTAGTTGGCATGGAAATTAAGGCTTTTGTAGTTCTGGAGATAGACTTGGTTTACGGAGTGACCACCATTTAAAATTTTACTTTCTGTTAGTCACATATGATTATTAAAAACTCTGCTGTTTTTAATCAGGAACTGGAAGAGTACCTGACCAGCTGGTCAACCTGGACATGAAGCATGGTGTGGAAGCCAAAAACTATGAAGAGGTAAGTTTCAGAGTGTGAACTGTTTGCTTGCATTTGTAGAATGATATACTGTAGATAAATAAAGTCTGTCTGCAGCTTGACTGGGTCACTGGATGTAGGACACTAGCCTTGCAGCAGGAGTTTTACTACATATGTTCACTAGAAGCCAGCATTCTTAATCCTGATGGAAGTGTTAGAGGCCTCCTAAATGATCTAAACTGTGGGTTGGAGGTCTCCTTTGGAAAAGCTGGTTTCGGACTCTGAATAACTGCAAATTGACTTGGTTAAATGTGCCACTACACCCCCAGTTAGGAGAAAGGCCCTCATTTATCAAACTATCACAGAGGCAAGGTGATTACAGATTCAAGAGGTGCAAGAGACATGCAGACCTTTCCCTCAATCTATTGCACATCATCGAAATAAGCAATGACTTCATCAGATAAATAATATATCAAGCTTAGCTGTGGAAACAAGAATTTGCTGCGCCAGCACCTTACTTACATTTATGCCACATTAAATACTTAAATACTCTGTATTAAAGGCGATGCCAAGTCTCCATTGTTAAAACACGATAATGACGTCAAGGCGTCTCAGTATAGAAAATCCGGAAATCAGTGAAGGAGGTTCTTTGCCTCCACATCATTCAGTATTTTCCTTTGTAGGGACATGTTGTGTGTCTTAACTTACGTTACTTAATTGTTCTTCTGAGAATTGGTCAGTACTTGGCTGCCTCAGGCAACACTTAATAATAAGTATAGAAGTGATAAAGCCTGTGAGCTGAGAATCACCTCCCTTCCCACACATGGTGCACTGAACATGACGTTCTGTTCTGCAGTGAGTGTGTAGGTGGATCTTCAGGGAGAGCTCAAGTGGGCATGTCTGTCTGTAGGCAGGTTGGTGGAGCTGAATTTGCACAAGTATTCACTTACCTAGATGGGTGTATTACTTTGAACAGATTTACAAACTGTTCAGTAGATGGTGTCATGGTATTTGGTAAATATGCTAGAAAGAATCCTTGTGTGTTACAGTGACTGAGAAAGTGTACTTGGCAGATGCAGACTACAGTATCCAGTGTTTCTTTGTTCTTTGCTTATTTGAGGTGATTTGCATGCTGCATCTCCAGCAGAGTTTCCCATTCAATTTCTTCAGTGGCCAAAACGTCCATGTCTTGTCCTGCTGTGTAATTTAAGGCTACAGTTTGATTCATGTGGTCCAGACCAAACAAAAAGACAGAGCTATTTTTGTAAACTCCAGGTGTTTACACAGCAAAGAGTGACACCTGCTGGACAAAACACACAATGACACTGCTTAAATGTAAGTTTTAACTTTTCTGCCACAGGCATCTCAGGTTGGATTTAGTAGCTCTTGTTTTGTCCCTCCAGATTGCCAAGGTGGAGAAGCTGAAGCCTCTTGAGGTTGAGCTGAGGCGGCTGGAGGACTTGTCCGAGTCCATTGTCAATGATTTTGCTTACATGAAGAAGAGAGAGGAGGAGATGCGGGACACCAATGGTAAGAAAATAACACAACTGTCTGTTGATCAGATCATAATTTTTCATTGAATGCACTTGTTTTTTTATTTTCTTAGGAAGCAACAGGTTTTAATTACATAAGGGAGCAGGAGTAAAGATCAGTTTTGTTTCTCAGTTGATTGTATGGCCAGAAGCCGCTGACCAATGACCTCCCATCTTTCTTTGCCACTTTGCAGAGTCCACCAACACGCGTGTGCTGTACTTCAGCATATTCTCCATGTGCTGTCTCATTGGTCTGGCTACATGGCAGGTCTTCTATTTGCGGCGCTTCTTCAAGGCAAAGAAGCTGATCGAGTAGAGCGCCCCCTAGCTCCTTGCCTCAGGGGAAGCTACTTGCCGGTCAGCCTGCGCATCCCAATATCCACCCTCCTTGGACTAGCTTCAGCAAACAACAGCGAGTGGGGTTGAGGGGCTCAAATTCTAGTTTTCGCGGCTGTGAGAAAGAGTTACCAAGGTTGTCCTCTGAAAACAAAAATACAAAAAAAAAAACAAAAGATTCACCTGCTTATTTAGGGGTTTGAAACATGAAAAGCACTGTAGGGAGAAATGCACTGTAAGACGTGGGAGAGGCGTATGTTGCTGCATTTGTGCTGCCACGTCCATCCCCATGGTCCTTCTCGTTTCTTTCTGCACTGTTTTGAATGTTGCAGCTCACTGAATAAGACCATGTTCCTTCAATCAGTTTGAATGGACGTGCTATGAGCGAATGTCTTTTGCCCTTCTGTTGATGTTCACATTGTTTACCATGCCAAGCAGACTAGATCCTGGGTGCCCTTTGATCAAGTGAAGGCTATGCGAAAAAGTGGTTCGTTGTCACTTTGATGAGAAAACTGGCAACCACTGAACTTTTGTGTTATGTCACTTCATTTGCATACATGTTTGGTAGTTAAATTTAACGTGTCTTTAGTTTGTTTTCATATGGTAAATGCTACTTAGTTGCTTCTACAGATATATTTTTTGGGAGGTTGTGAGTTGTCAGTGTGATATTCTCTTATAAATTAGGTCACTTCTATTAGCTCTTGCACGTTCTAGTTTTGTTTCCGCGACATTTAAACATTAAGTTGTCACCAATCAAAAGTGGCCAGAAACCAAAAATCTCGTTCTTAGGAAGGAATTTACTGTATCATATGTATATGGCTATGGGCAATTTAACCACCTGATTTCTGTGATACAATTCATATATACTTGTGCAAGTTTCTTTCTTGTCAGACTGCAGGGGACAGAGGCTTTGACGGTAAATGTAAAGTAGGCTATCCAAACATTTTCTTTCAGTCATGCCCCTCTTTTCTTTACACACTGGTAAATGTAGTTATTCTTTTGAAGTTTTCAAAAAATTACTTCCCAATTACAGTACTTGCACATCCATCCAGCGTGTTTCGTTTCATTAGAAATATTTGTGGGGGCTTGGGCTACATGAAAAAGTGGGTGGTTGCAAATATTCAGATTGTTTTTTTTTTTTTTTTGGAGAGGGATTAATTGAAGCATCTGTCATGGGAACATTTTTAACAATGAACATGCGCATTGTGCGCACTCAATAATTTTTATGTTAACTGATAAATTTTGTAAATTTGTGTTGGGCTTTTATTCAATAATAAAATATTGGATGGATTTACATTAACTGCGGTGTAGTCTAACATTTATTTCTCACTCATGATGCTAATGTTTGGCTTCTGAAAGGCACTTCTTTCTTCACTTAAAAATCATTCTACCTACGAGCAGATGTAGGCTGTAATCATATCACAACATTGTGAGTGCTACACTCAAACCGCTAAATGAGAAAATAGAGCTATGATATCATAGCACTATAATGTGAAGTGTAAAAGATAAAAGAATAAAAAGATAATACTGAAAATATTTCCAATTTTTTAATGTAATAGTCTCGTGACTACAGCTGTTCATATCCATTCTTTCTTTTGAATTGAGTATGGAGTCATTACATTTATTTGGAGGATGTTTTTATCTAAAGTCACTTCCTGTAAGCGCTGTCAAACCCCCAAAGCATCAAGAGCAAGATGTCTTCAAAAATTTAAAGTGCATCCACAGCAGAAGGTGAGTCTGCTGTGATATCACTTTGATAAAACAATATAGTTTGAAAAGTCATACATTCTTTTATACAATAATAATAAAATACCATCCATGTTGCTTGCCAGCTACAATTGTGAGTAGTGTGTGAGTACTGTATATTTTTTAGTAATCAGTGTTATACATGGCTTCTCATCTTGGGACACTGCTGTTAATAAACGTGTGTTTACTTGCTGGGGTTTGTTTCACTTGTTTAAGGTAGGCTGAGGGCAGGTGTGAATTTAGAAAGTGATACCAGTTCGTATACAGGTTGTTCACAACTAGTGACTACAATTTAGAGGAAGTCATCAGTCATCCTATCTAATTACCACAGTCCATCCGGATTCTGTCTGTACAGTATGAATGACTTGTGCCTCATGTAGATGGTGCCAGTCTGCCTCAGTACAGTCTACCAGTTTGAGATGAGGCCAGTTAAATGGTTAAATGTAAGATGTGAAACCTTGATTGTACCATTAAGAACCAATACAAAATAAAGCACTATAGGCAGAATTTTTAAAAATAATAATAATTTATTTTTTTTGTGTGTGTGTAGTGAAATGCCTATTAGGGCCAGGCCAGTTGTGTGCTGACTTCTTCCACAGAAAGAGGGGGGTTCTCATCCTTCTTTGTTGTCTGGGAGAGGATCTTGTCATGCATGTCAACTGCCATGGGTTGGGGACCAGGGAGAGTATTAGGGCAGGTCTTGTGCTTGGCTGTGGGCTTCTTCTCTGACTTCTTCTCACGCCTGGTGTTTCTTTGGTGGGAAAGCTGACTGCTCTCTCTCTCAGTTTTGAGTTTGTTGGGGATCTCACGGATGAGGGAGAGCTCTGAACTCTGAACTGTCAACTGTGCCTCAAGGATGAACTGAGTAGATTTTGGAGGTCAGAGGTCAAAGGTCACGGCTGCTGTGATCGTACATTTAATTGTATGCAGACGAATGTTATATCTGAAGGATGTTCTTTAAAGTTTGCACAAATGTTCACTGTCACTCATAGATGAAGTGTGTAGATTTTTGAGATTTTAGGTCAAAGGTCAAGGTCACTACCACCGTGTTTATGTTTTGCTTGGCAATGCAATGTCTTAAGAACCCTTTGAGGGATTGTCTTCAAACTTTGTGCAAAGTTTGAAGACAATCCTTCAAACTTAAAACGGTATGAGCCAGTCCAGATGTGTTTTTTGTTTGCAAATTGTTTTATCTGAGAATACTTTCTTTATATTAATGTTAAAAGAGCGCAGCTTTGTGAAATATTTATTTGAGAAGTCATGCATGGGTGTCACTTGACGGCACTTATTTTATTTGATACAGCCCATACTTTTTAATAAAAAGATTCTAAATTGACATGCTTAGATATCATTCTTATATATCCTGCATACCATTTATCATTTTAAGCTCAATAAATTCAGAGAATACAAACATTTAATAAAAACATTTGTCCGGTAAATTGAAAACCTGCCGGTCACGTTGTCCGGTGCCAAGTTTTTCTAGTGGAAACCCTGAATTAAAAATGATGAACGTAAGGCTCAGACGGTGTCACCACACTGTTGGCTTGTACCTACACCGTTCAGAAACTGAATACCAAACACTAATACTGAAACAATAACAACATAACATGCACAATATTAACAACTTTTATTAGCAACTAGTTGTGCGACTCGCCATCTTTCTCCCTCTCTCTCTCTTTCTCTCTTCTCCGCGCTGTCACGTAATGACGTCACGTTCATAAACTTTATCAAACGTCTCCAAAAGTAAAACACATTATACTACTGAAGTAAAACTGAAGATTCAACGTCACAAGGCATTAAATAAATTATGTTTAATATTTAATCCTTATCTCCTATATAAGTGCATTGCATTTTTTTACTGAGGGTACAGATACTGATACCGTTGCTATTTTTAAGACCCCGCGGTATACCTTATTACCTTATTACCGCCCAACCCTAGTGTGCTTATATGTAAGTCTTTTTGAGGTCAACACTTTATAGTGTTATATAAATAAAGTTCCAAGCACTTCCCTTAAGAAAAACAGAACCTGTGGCAATGGCACTGTTAAGTTGTGAAAGCCCAGATTCTGCATTTAGGGTCAAAGTGTAAAAGTCACTCAGCAAATGTAGAATTTGCTGAGTGACTTCTGCCTGAGCCTGAGTAAAATTTTTATTCAGTGGATTTTATCAGTGAGGATAAAATTCTGTGTTTGGAATTCTACCAGCAGTATAGCCAGGAACATTAACATTAATATCATGTTTTTGTTGCCTGCTCTGTAGCAGACCCAAACTTCTTCACACTGAATGTGAGTGTGGCTAAATGTTAGGAATTATTGTTAAACTGCTATCACAGAACTGTAGAAGTCAATTTATCATCAGTTCTGTGAATGAACAAACAATCAGTGTTCTTTAATGCAAAACAAAACAAACATCTTAATGTAATCATCAGTCCAATTCATCAGTTCATGGCTTGGCCAGCAGATGGTAGTGCATGACTGTGGCTGCTGGGAGGATCTAGAAATTGCAGCACATCCTCAGCCCAATACAATTTTAAAGTCAAAGACTATAAAGTACAGGGGATCAAAAAACATGATGATGGTAAACTGATGATATCCGAAATATTCCACACTTTTTCCTCTACATGTGGAAACTTCTAACTTTAGAGTTCATCAGCAATAAATATTAGAGTTTATTTTTATTTGATTTTTTCATATCTTTGTTTTTCCTTTCTGAGATCAAGAGCAGTGGGTAAAAATGAGATAGATGATGATGATGGTAAAAACTGCAGAGAAAGTAGCTAATTTATTGTTTAAATAATAACGAGTCATAGACATTAGGTGTTCAGTGGAGGGCAGTGATTTGTAGAGTCTGTGATCTCAGATATAATGCATACAGACTCTGTGTAGATAATAATTTTAGATAGGAAAATAACACCTCAAAAAGAAGTTATCAGGATTTTCTGATGCTGAAAAGCACTAATGTTCTGTGATGAAAAACATTCTCCCTGTTGATAGTTCAGTTCCTAAACATTCTGTAGCCGTTTTGAATTGGATTCACTTAATTTATGAGCAACTTCTTAAAACAACTGAGTCAAACTGTCGGCTGGACAAGTCCATAGAGTTAAATCTTTTATGGGTCTCCACCAAGGCACCTTCCTCACAGTCCTTTTATAATGTAAATCTCTGCGGGGCAGGAAGTTAGAGGTCAGAGGTCACCTACACAATAACCCCCTAATTCTGGCAGACATTCAGTATCCACCTCAGCAGACTCTATTAGCCATGAACAAAACCTTGAACTCCAGCATGACTCTCTTCATCATCAACACACCAGCGTGTGTGTAATCCTACCGAAGACATCATTTATATTATTTCATTTATCATTTACACAACTGCAGATTTTGCAATCAAAAACCAGTGCTCCTCTACTACAATGTAAAGCTTCTCTGCTGATCTGGGTTCATTAATATCGTTTTGACCTGTGGAGTGGCATTATCAGTCTCTCCAGCCAATAATTTACCCACAAAGAGATCCGTCCATGCACGCGCACGCACACACACACACACACACTGGGACGTCACAGTCATTGTTATGTAAGGCTGCTGACGCATAGTGGTCAAACTCCATTCTACACTAATGTGGGATGTTTGGCAGGGGTCAGTAGCTCAAGCCCCTTCCAACCAGGAGTAGTAAATCTTTACCATTCGATCTTCATTCTTGAAATTTTTGTAATTTACTCTCTAACTCAAAAATTGCTTGGTGAGCTTGTTTTTGCCAACACTGTTGGATGTTCACTGGCAATGTTAAAAATTACCAATATATTTCAAACTAAATGAGAATCAGTAAATCAAAGCCTTTTCATGTACATGTAGTCAATTTATCAGTAATTACAAAAACTGTTTTTAAGGTGTAATAAAGTTAAACTTTTATTGCAAACCAAACATGGTCACATAAATCTTAAACAATTTTACAATTTACAGTACATTTAACATGAATTGTTACATATACATATTTAAGCATACCTTTAGTCATTTTTTTTTGTTCAATATACATTAAAACTAGTACACATAACTCCGAAATATACAAACAAACTTAAATACCATCAAACTGCATTACAGCAATATTAAAATGGAATGTTCAGTTTCGATGTTGTCAGCCCGTCTGCAGGCCAGCGTTACATTATTGTGAGGCGAATGGAAGACTATAAGAGGGGGACATGGTTGGCAAGCAGAACTACACAAACACCTCTGAACACACTACCCTCTTTCTCACCTAGCAGCAGAGCTCTCTCTTTCTCTCTCTATGAGCATTACCGTTATTGTTTAATGTGCAAATGATGATATGAAACTGAGTTCTGAAGCTGAGTTCCTCACGTGTTAAAGACAGAACGAGTGTATAAAATTTAATGCTACATCATTCCTCTCTGGTGACTTAAAAAAAAAAAAAAAACACAACGGGTGAAACTGGAACATTAAGGTTTGACACAGACAAACCCAAAAGCGGCGAGTTCTGATGGAGAAGAAAATAAAGGCACCTTTGAGATAAATAAAATGTCCCCCTCTGTAACATTCAGCTTCAAATGACTCCCTTTTCAAACACACTGAAAGGAAATAAGAAGAAACTAAAGCACCAAAATGAATGTCATCTCCAAGCTACTCAGTCAGACTCAACAGGCAGATCCCAGTGGGTGTTAGACAGAATCTCAGCAGATGTTTTGCTACATAGATGAAGATGGAATCCCTTTTTAGGGCTGGTACAGTACGGTCCAGCCTTCCTCTTTTGAGAAAAGGTGGAAGTTGGTGTGTGTGCTTGTCTGTTGTGGCTGCAGGGTTGAGGGGGGGGGGGGGGGGGGGGGGGTTTTTTCCCCCCCCCGCCCCCCTCCCAAAAACCCCCCCCCCCCAGTCCCCAGGGTCCCCCCCAAAATGCAAAAAAGACCTT
>JBBMJY010000011.1:11642862-11652862 GCA_037833715.1 Toxotes lorentzi
GGATTACAGGCGCGCGCCACCGCACCCGGCGAGAGGCACAGACTCTCACAGGCCTTTTCACTCTGACTAACGTGACGTCATAGATAGATAGATAGATAGATAGATAGATAGATAGATAGATAGATAGATAGATAGATAGATAGAGTGTAATTCTAATATCTAACCACAAGGTGACTCCCTACACTTCTTTATTTTAAGGTGTGACACAGCTCCCCAAACTGAAATCCAATGTGGGTTAGTTTTGGTTTGTCTAACAAGTGTAACATGGTGTTGAGTGGTAGGATGTGAAGGTTTGCAGGGATGAGGGTCATAGGGGAGCATGTGAAGGGTTTTGGCACCCCGCTACGCTCTAACAGAGAGAGTGCATTGTTCTATGACCTAAATTTCTTGACCTGGAACTGCAGGAAAATAAAAAAAGGTCAGAGTGAATGGACGCAGCAACATGTCTTCACTCTCCACTGCTCCACACTCACTGGTCAGACCATGACATCATCCAACTGTCAAACAACAACAGCAATTAGCTCTGCTAAAAAAGATCAGGACCTAAACTTAGGCCCAAAACTAATCTGAGTTTTGGGCCTAAGTTTAGGTCCTGATCTGATTCTTACTGTTATTATCATTATTATTAGCCACGGGACGATTATTGATTGACTGAGTTGATTTTTGGTGTAATCCAACACTGTCATCCTTGGCATCTTTCCAGACTTCACATTAGACATTAAATTGAATTCTTTATTAAGAATTTTGCCTCTAGCAGCAAACAATGTCAACAATCCCCTGGTTAAAGCAACCAGGAGATTGTTTAATTTTAATTCTTCAGTTTGCACAAATGAAAATAAAAGAAATATTTGAAAAGAAAACTAAAACTAAATGTTAAATAAAAAAATGAATGTGAACTGGAGCGAGGAAAGTATCATGTATTTTTCCTGCTCTTGTTTATGCCTCTCAGTTCTAACCTGTGCCGTCATTTCAGTCACTGTCATTCCCTGCCTGTCCAGCAGTAGTCCTCAGTCAGCTTCCACCATTCCCCAGTCACTTGAGCCTCACCTGTGAGCACACCTGCTCCTCATTTCCTCTAATCAGTCACTCAGTGTGTATCTACCTGTTCGCAGTCACTAGAGTCCTCTGCCAGATTCTCTGCATCCCTGCCTGGTCCCCACTGGATATGTTGCTGTCCTGTCTTCTCAGGTAAACCTCCCTTTTATCTTAACCTGCTCTGCCTTTGTGTTTCTGCTTTTGAGTCCACACCTTGCTCACTGGAACTCAAATTCAGATGAGACAAAAAGACACACGGCTGTGTCTGTCTTTGGCCAGCAGGCTCATTAGCATCTCAAACACATCCAGTGGCACCATCACATTTATGGGCGTGTCTCTGCGAAGTCTCGCTTGTCATTTCCCTGTGCTCATGATCCCGTCTTGCTGTGTAGGAGAGGAGGAGGGGGCAGATAAATCTCATTCTGTTTTTCATCACACTCACTTCATTCTTCACAGCCCTTTGATGGGACAGGGGAGCAAACCTAGGTGGAGTCTGGAGATTTACAGCCCACAGAAGTGTGCAGGCCATTAAAGCCCAGCGGCCTGCTAATGAACAGTTGCTGCAATCACACTGAGAGGAGTACAGTATGCATAGAGCTCATCGATCCAGTGTCATCCTGAGGGACGTGTAATCTGTAGTCTGTCCTCGTCACATTAAAGGACAACAAGATTAATCCTTCTGACTTTGGACAACGTGTTATTGTGTTGTGGTTTTAAGTTTCCTAAGTTAAAGCACAAATGCACTTCAACAGATTAAACACTGCGGAGTAGCAATTGCTAGATCAGAGTCTGAGCTGTGTGTGCAAAATGGCAACCAAATTCAGCTACCATCTAACCCCCACTCTCCCCACGAACAGAAGCACACACACAATCATTGCTCAGTTTGCCCCCACTCCCCCTGGGGTATTGACATGCAGCCGCCAGCCCCAGCTGTTGCCCAGTGATGCAGGGCTCCAAACTGTGGCGTGTTGTCATCAGTGTGGTGGCGTCTCATGGGAGAGCAGAGACAAGTGCTGTAATTAGCGGGAAACGAGGCCAGCGGCAAGCCAAGTGTTCCTGTACGGGCCCCTGGAGGCCTCAGGGGACTTTAAGACGCGTGGCTAACCTGTGGGGCACTACCTGTGGCTCTGAGCTGCCTGCTGATTTTTTTTTTTTTCTTTCTCCACTCCAAGCAATGAAACAAAGCCTGTTTAGACTCAGAAATATTTAGAGGTGAAGGATGGATTTGCTGTTTGTTTTTTTTTGCAAGGTATTACAACATGTCACAGTTGGAAATGCTTCAGTTTCAGTATCCTGGTATTTTGTTCATGACTCACTATCACACCATCATGACTTGGAGCCATGATGATGTTGTGACATTTGTGCTTTTCCTTAAATTATAGATCAGGAAAATAAGGTTTAGTGGAAGTTGATTAATCAGTGAGATGACTGACAATAAATCAGTTAGCAACTATTTATATTAACTCATTTATCAAGCAAATCTGCAAAACAGCTACTTATTCCAGCTTCTCAAACATGAAGATTTGCTGCTTTTCTCAGTTTTTATATCATTTTTAATTTAATATCTTTGGGTTCTGGACTTTGAAGATGCCACTTTGGGCTATGAGAAATTGTAATGGGCCTTTTTCACTATTTTGGCATTTTATGGACTAAATTGTTGATTGGTCAAAAAAGAAAATTACATAATTTAAAATAATCCTTAGTTATAGCCCTAACATTAAAAAAAAAAAATGGTTAGCCTATATAAAGTGTAGCAGTTATGCCCTGTTTTCACAGATAGGTGAGTTTGGTCACTTGTCCTTGGGACATTTTTTTTTTTATTCCAAAGGCAATTTTCTTGATCATCAGATAAAACTCACCAAATGTCTTGTTTTAGTGTTCTGCATTTACATTAACACTTTGTTTTTTCTGTGTGTGTCTGTGTTTGTGTGTGATGCTCCCCATCTGTGTCTGCGTGCGCTGGTGTGTGCAGGTGTATGACGGCTGCTTATGCTCCATCTGTGTCTGCTGCTGATGAGTAAAGCCATGAAATAGATCCAGCTGGAGATGTGCAGAGGAGACTGAGGCCTCCTGGGAAATCATCCACACCTCCACCAGCACCGTGTCCACTTCTTTAGCACCCCAGAGAGCTATCAATAAGTAGGTAATTGAATTTTAAGCACAAACACTGCCGTCAAATGAGCGTCAAAGTGTGTGTATGTGTGTGCCTGTGTGCGTGTGTGTGATGGGGGTTGTTAAGCTCTATGAACATGGTGGTGCTGTCATCAGGCCCTCTGGGGGTTTGCACAGGAAGGATGAATGTTTAATCCATTAAATAACAATTACTGCCTGTAAATGGTCCAGAGTGGCTGGTGGAAGGAGGGAGGGAGGGAGGGAGGGAGGGCAACATGGCTGAACTGCTCACATGCCAACGAGATTGCTTCTTCATGACACAAATCATCTTCACATCCCAGTGTTTGATTTAGCATGTTCACCGGCTCGTATACAGACCAAATGAGGGGGGGGGGGGGTTTAACAACCTTGAGGTATATATGACTATGCTTCTCTAGCATTCTATTCCTTTCAGTGAAGAGGAAGCTTTGAAATGGGTTTCAGAATAAATAAGACTAACTTTATTAAAGAGGAAGCTGGTTTGGTTGCCTGTATACTATTAGAAATTATGCAGAAAGAGACAAGTCAGACAAGCAACAACAGACAACATATGATTCTGCCACTACAGTAACATTAACAGCCAAATGAACAGATATTGCTGGAGGACATCAGGAGCCCACCTAGCCACTAAATTAAAAAGACGATGTAAATTTTTCTTAATTGATAAATAAAAGACTCATCATAAGTGATGCACCTAAAAACAAAACCAGTAAAAACAAAAGACCTATGAAAAGACAGCTTCAAAATTGTGTCAAAAATACAGCCCATATCTCAGAAAACAGGTAAAAATCACGTCATTTCACAGCTGTGTGGAACATTTCTGACCTTTTCTGTCCTTTTGAGTGTTTTTTTTTTTTTTTTTTTTTTAACTCCTGACCTCAGTATGTATAATCTCCTGTCTGCAGCTCTTCCAAGAGAAATGTGTGTTATTTCTTCACTTTTAACTTTAGAACTAATTGATTTATGACTGCACTGAACTGTTCGGCTCAACTAATGTTTGGGAATCCTTCAGACAGAAAGCCACAAGGAGGTGCAGATGGTTTAATTAGTAGCCCAGATGACCTTTTGTAACACCTCCACAGATCTGCTTCATTCATCAATATTCATCATCTCGTGTGTGCTGTGTAAAATATCCCGTCAGAACACAACACCCTCGCCTCATCTTCCACTGCATGTACTGTATTTTCTCAGTACAACAATTTTGGAATGGAGGCCTTTTTTTTTTTTTTTGAGTGAAAATTGAATTTTGGTTTGTTGTCTTTGAAGCAACCTCAAAAAATGACTTACTGTATAAATTGAAAATGTAGAAACTAAATTAAGCGACATCTGAACTGATTTGTAAACAATGTGCTGAAGGCAGCTTGACGTAAATACAAAGGTGCGGGCTCTTGTCTTGAGAGTCAGAAGTGAACAGATGTTGGTAGAGATTACATTTCTGCTCCAACTGTAAATGAAGTATGTGGTCCGCATGGTTAAATCCTTTTCTGCTGTCAGAAGCTGCAAGAGGGAGGAACAGAGTGGAAAACACAGGGTATTAATTCCAGGAAAATCACGGGAACTCGCATGGAATCAAAACAGATCAAAAATAAGGTCAGAAATCACATGAATCAAAAAGTTGTCTGACTACAGAAGCTTTTGCGTGAGTTAATTCACAAATGTGACCCCCTAGCTAAGTCTTTGTTCATTCATTTCACTCTGAGGAAAAAATTGTTTTTTTTTTAATTGTTACCTAGAACTAAAATGGAGAAGTGTTCACATGCTCCTCAGTCTTATCATTTAATTCATCACCAAATTCACATGTTCACAGTATTTTTAAATCACGCAGCAGCATCAGCAGCCCTGAGTAACATGTTTTGTTTACTTGGTAAAATTAAGTGTTCAAGGACAAGCTGCTCTGTGGTAAATCCCCAGATCTGAATCAAACATGAAACTAAGAGATATGCTGGGGATTAGAAGATTAGAAACATTTAAAGGCCTAAATGGAGGGCTAAGTGCTCATGTTGCAGTGTGTTTGAACAGTATTTGTGTGCACATGCACATAAATGTTTTTGGAAATGTGACAATGGGCTAAAACTAGGAAGCAGACTAAGTGGACAGCATGTACTTGCACATATCCTAGTGCATAAAATATCAACACATGATTCAGGAGAATAGTTTTGCATTGCCCTCTCTTAGAGTCCTGCATAGACTCACACACATACACACTCGAAGACCCCGAGCACAGTGTGTTAGTGTGATCGTTAAGTTGCACTCGTGATCCAAAACGAGTTTGCTAGCTGTGGTTTTCTCATGCTGCTTACACAATGGCCAGTGTATGGGAGCTGCCTGGTGGCATTGCTTAATTAGGTGAAGAGTTGATTCATTTGCACTAATTGACAGCTAATTAAAGGAGTGAGGGCACATCGAATTGACGTTCCTCTGAGCTGTGAGGCCCATGACTGCAGGGGATGTTAGAAAAAGCGAATTATGAAATATTGAGTCTTTTGAGCACCACCTGCCATTAGAAGTGGCTTCAAACATATGGACGTGTGTGTGTGTGTGTGTGTGTGTGTGTGTGTGTGTGTGTGTGGGGGTGGGGGTGGTTGGTTACACAGGCTCATCATACAGTGTTGAAATGCAGCCTGTAGAACTCAGCTACTTGTGGTTCAGGGTTTTCTTTAGGTGCAAAACAAAAGGAAGTGAAGAGGTATAGGGTGAAATAAGTTACACAAGCTGAATGTTTTGGTTTTTTTTTTGTTATTTTTTATAGGAGACATTTAAAGCTGCATTCAGTAGTTTTTTGCACACTGGGTTTGTGAAGCTGTTTCGCCTCTTTGTTTTGAACAATGGTATGATTTCATTCCACATTCTGTAGCTGCACTGTCCAGTAATTTCAAATGAACAAAGGATCAAATGACTGTAACCTGAAAGTTGACCGAAAGAGTGACCGTTTTGCCTGGTTTTACAAAGAATTTCTTTCAGTTCATCATTTTTGTTTTACAGCCCTCAGATTTACTGCTTTGGTTCAGTCTCACCACTCTCAACCTGTTTCTAGCAGCAGGCATCAAAACAAAAGCTTGAATACACCCACTGTGTTCTAAACAGCAGACAGACACACAATAAGCAACTAGCTGGTAAAGATAGCAGAGCATTTAGCAGCTGAAGAGCCAGATATTTCCCTTAGGAGTTGGTAGAGACCATAACAGAGCTAAAAGGAGATTAACACTATTGTGTTAAAGATAATTGCTCTAGGATGTTTTTTTTTTTTTTTTTTTTTTTTTAAATCAGCTAAGAGAGTCAGATAACATAAGAAAAAGGTGGCATCAGACAAGGTGCCCAAACACAGTCCTATAAAACCAAGAGACCTTCAGGGACAATATAGTTAGATGAAATGATATTGATCACAGTTACATTATTACACCTGACAACAGAATTTGCTTTGAGGTGTTTTAGCAAACTTCAGTTTGTTTGCTTTTGTGCATTAAAGCTTCACTGTATTCAGTGGATGATTTGTCCAAAATGACTTCAGACTCCTGCATCAGGAGTTAGATGGGATTTTGAGACTGTTTTCTTGGCAGTGGTGAAACCAAGGAAAAAAATAATCCACTGATGACATCATGGATGCCCATTAAGAAACACGGCTGCTCTTGCGTCTCTGTTTTCAACATGTTGGCAGCTCTCCAGGTTTGGGACGCTGTCACAGGATGTTAGAACAAGCTGTCTGGAGTTTTGGGGCCAAACAGTAAAAGTCCTGAGCGAGTCAACTCAAATCTCTCCCTTTCAACAGGACGAGGGCCACAGTCTCTGCAGGAGACCAGGAATAGGCTGTCTTCATGTCTGCTGGTGCAGCCCATGTGAATTTAAGAAAAAAAAAAAAAGGACAATTAGGGGCTTATTAGGGTCTCGGGGAGATGTACCTCATGGGGCGTCCACTCGCCTGCTCGGCCCCAGCTCTGAGCCACTGCCATGGCTCAAAACAGTCAGGGGCATTGTCTCACCTAATTACATTGAAACCAGGGGCCCCTTTTTGTTGCTACTGCCATGCCTGTCCGATTCCCTTCTCCTGCCTAACTGCTCGTTCCTGTCCACTGTGGAAGTGTGCTAATTAGACAAGAAATGGGCCCAAGTAATTATGTCAATTCTTGTTACAAGTAACCACAGTAAGGAATATTATTTTGTCAATGAAGTTTTGGTGTTTGGGGGGCGGGGGAGCTCTTCACCCACAGTTCCCCAAAGTATTTTCCTCATTCTGCCAACAACACATCTGCACTTATGCAGCAGGGGAATGCAGCACACTCAGCAAGTCAGCGAGTCCCCGACAACTTCAGAGAATAAATAGATGCACTCATACAGAAATGGAGACTATAGAACGGCAATAGCATGAAGTTATTGCCCTAATTAATGCTTTGTGCCCACAGAACAAACTGTTGAATCACCAATGGCACATTGTTGGGACTGTGGGAGCCTTTTGTTTCTTCACCTTAATAGGATGTTTTGATCAACGGCTGTTTGGTGACCCAGCTCCTCTTCTTAAATGCCGAGCTCTGGGAAACGCAATTAGCTGGATTAGAGGAGCCATTTCTGGAGCCTCAAACAAAGACAAAGATAGAACAGAAAGAGAGAGCTGAGCGTTACGGTTCAGAAACTGCCAAAATATGACTGACCCAGACTGTTTTTTTTTATATTGAAGAGCTGATTTGACAATCATTTTAATTAGTGATAGGTTCTATATGTGGCATAAATTATGCATTTGATAGAAAATAACTGGACAAACACTCTATTGGAGTGTTAGATTACTTATCCCTATAAAGTCAGAGGGATTGGGTCCAGTTATCCAGTTCCACATCTCGCCAGCTTGAGTTGGAATGTTAAAAAAATGACCTCCATGCCCTCACTTTTCTAAAAGCACAGTGATGCAGAATTTTAAGACCTTTGACTTGTAAATTTAATACCTGAAAATGTTCATACTCCAACCAAATTTCCCTGAATCTTTGGATCGTTTAATCATTTAATTCTTCTCCCCTTTTTTTTGTGGCTGACTTCAGATCAGTCAAGCATGAATTAAATTGAGATGGGATGTACAGTGTGATGCAGCCTAATCTCAATGGGAGGATGTGATTGGTGGATTTCTACACGTGCGTGCACGTGCGTGCGTGCTGTGGAAACCCTCATTAGCATAGCTATTGATACGGCATTGATCTCTTCATTCACCTCTAATGAAATCTCTCTCTAATAAGTTCTCATGAGATGCTGAAGGTAATTTAAGTCTCTTCTCTATCTTCCTCGTAATATTAGATTTTTCTTTTCCATCACAGTGAAGATCTGACTTTCTCTCAGACTCACTATGAGGCAATTAAAGGCTAAACCATTTGAATCAATGCATAAACAGGGAGACGCTCGATTCCCTTTTATTATAACAAAAATAAATAAATAAAATAATATTGATATTTATTTTATCCCCTTTGAATGATCCGCATTGTTCCAGCAACACGACGCTCAGGAACAACACAGAAAACCGAAAACTGACTTGCCGCATCTCCTGATCACAGCTCGGATTACAAACCAGCCCTAAATCAGATGTGTGGGTTTGACCGTCGCTGACAGCCCGACGCACGCCTGGCCAAAACAGTCCCGCAGGAGCCACCTCTTTTATTTATTTATTCATCACCACATGTCCCGCTGATAGGACCGTATCTCCGCTTCCATCGCGCGCGTCCACTCATCTCCATAAACTCTCCTCTGTGTGATTATATCCGTCCAGCTGTCCTGAAGTGTGCCGCAAATTATCTCCGACCGATTGAAACTGCGCAATAATCGAACAATGACTGATTAGAGAGGGATTACGGTTTGTGAAGACAGACAGGGGAGGGGGAAAAAAGGGATCATATTTTCGCTTCATTTCACATTTCAGTGGGTTAGAATTTGAGCTGAGGTTTGCGAAGAGAAGCTGCAGGTGATTTCCCCTGACATCCTAAATGTCTTTGCTCTCACTTTCAAAATCGGATTCGTGCGCTAAAACGCTCTGAGTCCGTGTCGCAGTTTTTCTCTATTTGATATCAGACCTTAAAACAACACTCGAACCTCGGGAGGTAAATAAATCTGTAAATCTGTCTCATTTGCTCCACTGTTTTGTCGCGCATTTAATTGCCACCCTGGTGTGTCCTAAATACCCTGAACTGGGACACTGTATTCTTTATCATGTGACCCGTCAAAGAATGGGGGAGAAAAAGGGCTTAATAACCTATCAACAGATGCGCAGACTGTCACCAAAAGACAAAACGTTTAGTGCGCAAACCTAATTAGAATATGCAAATCGCAGTGAGAGTTATATGGGACGTTTTGGACAGAGCTCGAGTCCGGTAACGGGTCAGTTAGTTTGTTCCCTTTCTAATAATAAGCTGAATTGATTAATTAACTGATCGAGAAATTGGCTGGTGCGAGTTCATAAACGTTTCTTTGAATTTAATAACTGAGATTTCCTTTTTTTAATCTTGCATGCGTTCCGTTGGCATAACTCTGTGGCCTGGGTGTTTATTCTTACATTATTATTATTATTATTTGTTAACTAGGCTACTTATCGGTATATTTAATGGGAAATAAAATACAGAAGGCAGAATAATGCATAGAATTATGCAGTGATGAACACTGAGGTGTAGTTAATTTACCCTGCTTTTTTTATGTTATGCATGTGTTTTGTTAAATGGCCTCACGTTTATCCTTTTATTGATATAACATCAAAACAAGTTAAAATGCCTGCATCATGTAGATACTCTGAAATAAGAGACTGCATCATAAGGTCTAATAAAGGGCCTCACAAACCGTGTGGTTTATTTAG
>JBBMJY010000011.1:11677153-11706076 GCA_037833715.1 Toxotes lorentzi
TATATAAACTAACTAAGAAAATTCACATGTTGTATTTGCAGTAGCAGAATCTTTGCAAAATACCCTTTTGACAATCAGTGTCATCAAAAGCTGCAAAAATAAATTCAGTTATTAGGCACACCTAGCTAAAATGAACTCAGTCTAATACAACAACTCTGCAATAAATGTTACCTTCAGGAAAACCTGCTTTAGAGAGGTGTTATTCAGCTGTTTGGTCAATTTGGAGGATGTTAGTTTGATAGATATTAGGCAGAGAAAACTGGTTGGAGTTAGGGATAAGGTTGTGTTCAGGTTAAGGTAAGTGGAAACAGACTTTGACACAACACAACCTATTCACAAGTCTTGAAATCTAACTCCAGCCATGTAGTTTGTGGTGCTGTTGAGTTGTATTGCATTAAACTGCTACTATTATTTTATAAACCCATTCATACCAATAAGGGCAGGGAAAATAAAGCAGCAACACACACTACCTCCTTTAAAATGATCTCACAGCTGAATCCACACCTCTCTAAGACCACTGGTAACTGAGTGTATTCTTAAACCTAGGAATTACTGTTACCAGATATCAGTTATTCATAATATATAATAACAGTTTGTTTAGTCCTATAGCTACTATTTCTAATATGATAGGAGTCACATCTTGACAACTATAGTGTTTAAATGAAGTAGCGGGCATGGGCCTTTAAAAGGAAGCTAATAGTTGTGGGTACTTGGGAGTAGCCCAGCTTGGAGACCTTGGATATACTTGAAAAGCTTAAAATAGTGCTTGAATAATACCTCACGAAACACGAAACAACTACAGTGTGTCAGAAAATTAAATGTTTCCATAATGGAAAAAGGAAATCTTATCAGTCATGCTTTGTTAAACTCTTGGTTCAGTTTTACTGCTTGGAATACTGCCATTAACACCTTAAATATTTTAATAATTAATAATATATATTTTAGCTGATAAATGTATACTCTTAAAGGATTGCTCGGGGCGAGTCATGCCCTGTGCTGACTTCTGTGAATTCTTTTGGTTTAGATACCGAAAACAGGCCATCAGCCAAAGTTCAATTTGTAAGAACAGCTCAGTCGCTCAGGCTGGATGTACATGTGGATTACAAACCAGATAAAAAGCCCAAACCCTATCTAAGTTGCTCAAAGGTTGAGCGTGAACCCAATGTGGTATTTGGGTGTAGGGAGTAAAAACATGACCCTTGCCTTCACTGCATGCCTTCCCTTACTACTGACTTTTTGTATTCTGAGCTAACAAAACAAAAATGCAGTGATTCTGGATTTTTGCAGCAGTTCAGATATTGCAACTATAAATAACATACCATCAGTCATTAAACTTAGCCATATGCTTTTGGGGTTGTTGAAGTATTCAGCCTCACTTGCTTTGAGCCAAAGTGCTTTGCCGGAACAAATGTTTAATATATATGACACTATCAGCACTTGACTTCCATTTCCATCTTGTTGATAGACATAATTTCAAACAAAGTCTTTATTTTATTTTGCTTGTTTGTTAATTATTGATTACTTCCTGGGGGATCTGATGTTTTTCAGCCTACAGAAAATCTGCAATGCAATGTCAGTCTCAGTCATCTCTCATTTGTTTGTTTTGTCCAAGAAGTCTCCAGGAACTAAGCTTACATTATTACATTATTCATATTTGACAGCGGTACTTCACAAAAACAGAATGAACACTTGTCTTAAATTGCAGATGCATTAATTAGACGTCCTCTGATGTTCCCTTACAAAGAAATTAAAACCAGAGCAATTCTGAAAATAACATATATTCAAAATATTTCTCTTTTTGGAATATTTTATTTTTCTTGTTTCCATATTTTTGAGAGTTGATGGTGACATTAGAACTATAAATATTCCATAAGTACTAAGATGAGCGCTCTGGCATTCATATTCTGACATGAACATTAAACAAATGTTAGAACATTACAACATGGAAACAAAAACAAACAATTACAAGTGCTAGGGTCTGTGTTTTTATATACTGTATTATAAGGACAGCTGAAATGTCTCTGGAATTCAAAGTAATATATTTAGATTCAAGATTTTCTACAGCAACACTTCAGGTCCCGATAGTTAAGATGATAAAATAATTTATCAAAAATAGTTGTTTTTCTTGATTCTATACTTTTTTTTTTTTTTGATTATTTACGAGAGCACTTAGTTTACATTTGTGCCAAAATTACAAACAGTTTTAAAGTAGGAGAAATGTACAAAAAGAAGGTTTATGCTGACTATGGTAATGTAGAAAAACAGGAATAACACAACTGATCTGCTCAAAAAGAAAAAGTCTCAGACATTTAAATAGAGATCATGAACTACCCTGAAACCTGTGAGCCTTGAATACTTACATTATTTTATTGCTTCCAGGTTTTTTTGCATTTGCACACGACTCATGGTTTGGTTTATTCTTAGCGTATGGAATTCTCCAATAACATATTAGTATATATTTCAATCAAATGATGGAAATGCACAATAGATTCTCCTCATTAATGAATACAAGCATTGTTACAGTATATCTGGTGGAAGTTCCAGCTTAACACTTGACTGTCGACTACAGGTGATGTTCTATATTGTATATTTTTGATCCTGTTGACAAATCTAATGAAAAGGCCAAAACCAACAATGTGTTAGTCCATCTGCCATTTTAGACTTTGGCTGCATAGACAATACTTGTTAGTAGGTTGAATTCATGGTTGATTTTGGTCTTTGCATTGGATTTGTTGACAGGAAGAAAAAATATAGAATATAATCAGATTAATCTTCTGTATCTGTTGTGCAGAAACAGAGCGTTTAAGTACTGTTTGTCTTCATCATGTAGGTGAACATTTCAGCAGTACAATGACAGTTTGAGCACAACACTCAGGCAAGGTTTAAGATCCTAAAGAGGAGAGGCACCACAGAGACACAACTAAAACCCACAACACTGTAGACAATGTAACGGTACGGCAACTCGACTTTCATGTGCTGCCTCGCCCGTCGTACATCGTCCGAGGGCAGCCCAAACAGTCGACATAAGAAGGGAATAGTCACTGCTTTCATAACCATTCTCGTGACGAGGAGGACGGCGACACCGACGAGGAAGCGCAGCAGGGAGCAAATCACCAAGCTGGTGCTGACTGAGGGCAAAGTTAGAGGAAGTGAGGACAGCGGCGGATCCAGCAGCAGCCCTAGCTGATAGTTCACATGGGAAGCCAAAGCAGCTCCTGCCCCGGTGCCCAGGGCCTGAGCTGTGTCACCCCGGGAGGTGCTCCAGGAATCCAGGGAGAAAGCCACAAGTCCAAAGCTCACATGTGAGATGATAATCACAAGCGGAGCATAGTGGTCCATCATGTAGAAGTTGTCAATCTTCTCCAAAATTGGCTGGAAGAAGGCAAGAACGAGGAGGCTGTACAGGAAGCCAGTGATTACCTCCTGTAACAAAAGGACAGCACAGTGGAGTTATTGTAAACTCAGCATAAACTATTTTTAATAAGGTTATATTAATATGTTTGATATACCCATGGTTCTACAAAGCATCTGTGGGTGTCATTACCATCAGGGTTTCTGCATCATCAAAACCACCTATGCCCTTTCCTCCCCATAGGTGACGCTATACAACACTTTTCACCAAGGCATTTAAACAGCAGATTTCCTAGTAGTCATAAAAGACTCCTATAAAATCAGGCGATCTGCTGATTGATAAACAGGTGTTATTATTGGAGGATGAATAACATAAACACTATCAGTTGCCTGGCCACAGAATCTAATCTAACCTTATCCACTGGCTTTAATGTGTTTATTGGCTCTGCTTACTGATCATTTTCCATGAAATTTACTTTTCTGTCAACAGGAATAATGGGGTCACTAGTGTATGTTATGCACATGCATGTAATTTATTAGTTTTAAAATATGTTTTTTTTTCAAAAAAGTGAGCATAATTAGTTTGTTTATACAATAATCAAGTTATTGCTTTGTACTTAAAAATGTGTTCTTGTGCTGAGAAATCCTCCATGGGATTATTTTTTATCCCTCCCATCTTCTCTGAGTCTTTAGGTTTTCCCTTTACTGCAAAGGTTAATCTTTCCATAGATAGCGAGCTCGAAAGACCATTCAACTGCTGGCATGGAGGTGGTTTTATTAGAAAATAGCACAACTGCGTGTTTGGTGTGCAGACAACAAAAATATATCATTTTTTTCTTCCCATGCCTTAAATTACATCAGTACAGTAGGAAATACACGAAGTAAACAGAATCAATTTAAAGTCATGTGAGCAGTGAAAAACAATTAACAGAAATTTGTTTTGTGTCCTCACAGAACTGGACTGACAGCTCCCCTCACAGGCATCTGTCCACTGTGAGTACTGGTGAGTTCAACAGACAGATAAGCCTGGTGCCAGGGTTGGTGGTATCCTCCATAATTTATTAAAGACTGAAGTATATCTTCAGGTATAGTGGAGCCCTGCCAGCATTTACAATCACCCAAGGTTCATATGATGTTGCATAATGCAGCATCAATCACAGCAGAAGTTCAAGGCTATGTTTTGTTTTGCCAACGTTTCCTAGATAACATTTTTGACCGAGCTGGGGTAGGACTCGTTGTGTTCCCATTCTGAGCTGGGGCTGCTGGTGTTACTGGAGGCAAAGTGTCCATTTTCTCAAATTCATATTTTAGTGATTCAGTTATTTTATTTGATAATAATCATTTAATATTCTTACCAGAATAGAGTGCATCCCCATGTAGACTCTGCTCACACAGACCAGGACACTCCAGCTGAGAGCCACAGAAAAGCCAAAGAGGAAGGGGTACTGCAGGAGAGAGCATAAAGGCACAGCATTAAAATATTAACATAGATATTACAGAGGTGTCTGAAGATGAGGCTTTGAAACATACAAAAACCTCAGACTGTAATTTAATGGACTATTCACTGAGCTAATGGATCCATTTCTTTTGTCCATATAATCCTCCATCTTATCTTCTGTAACCTTCTGCTACGTTTTTCTTTGAAATGTTTCAGTTCCTCTGCCTTCAGAGTCACTGCAGGGAAACTTGACGACACCAAGGGAGTTCAGACAGTTCAGCTGCCTGTGTTCAATTCAGATCCCTTTCACAGGTGTGCGACAATAACATTAAAACCATCTGAGGCACTTGGCTCTTCCTTCCTGGTGGTGACCCCCTTTGTTCTGTCTTTTTCTATCCCAACAGCCCCTGCTCTGTCTCTTCCTCTCTCTGTCACGTCCTTTTTGTCTGTCTCTGCCAACTCTTGTCTTAATGCATCTTCTGAGTTGCTGATCATTTAACCAGCGAGGAGCTTTTTGCTGTAGCTTTTGTAATGAATTAATCCTAAAAACTTCATTTAAGAGTTGTTGCCTCTTCTGCTGATGATATGCAGGTTAACTCAATCGTTGAGAAGTACAGATATTGATGCTTGTTTTGGTCACCTGTTTTTGTTTTTTTTTTTGACTACCTGTCACTCATCACAACCCAGTCACAGCTGTTTTCACTGATGTGTCTCTTTCAACATTTAAACTACTGCTTATCCTTGTCATTTATACTCAGTCACAGTCTGTGTGTTGCTGATCTACAGGGTATATCTCTTCGCTCGTGGTAGAAAATCCAACTGCTACATGCATGCCATATCAGCAGGTGAACAAGTTTTGTTGCTTTGAGCTCTGTGACCTGGCTGATACCACACTACATTCCTCTCACTGTCTTTCTCTCAACTCTGCAGCACCACAGGAACCAACCCAGAAAAAAATATTCAGTCACGGAACAATTCACTCTCTCTCATCCCTGACTGCTACTTCGTTCATTTGCATTATTGTTGGTCAAGCAATTACTTAAAGTTAATTTGGAACTTTCTCTTCCCCTAAACCACAGTCACTAGTTCCTTATCTCTTTCCCTCTGACAGTGTGGAACTGAGTCTTTGTTTATAAACAAACAAACAAACAAACAAAAGCTACTCCTCGCTACTTTTCTGGCACACCCTGTCACGTCTTAAGAGTCTGCTGAAAACAGAGGAACAGCTGAAAGCATCAGCTATAACTTATGTGTATTTACGCTCTTCTTATTATTCAGTCTGAGGTCTTGCGTCTCATCCGTGACTGGGCAGTGAGGATTAATGGGGATTTAAAGGCAGTCTGTGCTTTTTCATTCCTTTGGCCAAACTGACCCACTGACCCTCCTTTCTATGTTGAGGGGCCCCGTTGAAAAAGGTTGTATGGGCTTCTTGTATTTTAGAAGGTCAGGTACCCTGTGTGCTTCCTGAACTCTGGTCTTTTTTTAATTCAGATTTTACCAGATCAAACCTCTTTTCGATTTAATGATGTTGTGTAAAGAAACTGTATCTCTTGTGGCTTTTGAATGTGTGGTGGTGCGTGGTGAATTTAAACATATCAGATTGTGCCTACTACTCTGTAATAACACATTTCCAGATCCACAGTGTGTACTTTCTCAGAACTGGATTAAAACAACACTCCAGGGGGCCAGTGGCTAAAAATGAGCGGTGGACTCCACTGAACTCCCACAATTCCTCCCTCCTCCCATATTTTACGAGTGTGACTATTACTTGGTGAGTCTACTGATTTGATAGGAGAAAATTTGGGTGACTTTCCACTTCAGCTGAGCAATGCACTGAGAGGGCTCATATATATTTGAATCGTTTTATTTTGTGTTTTAATACTTGGAAAAGAAAATAGTGAATATTCACATTTGAGACACAAACTATTACCAAACAAATTCCCAATTCATCAAGTTGCGTGAACCGGGGCCTCCAGAGTCCCTAAAGGTCTGGGGCAGGTGACCCCTTTGCCCCTGCTGGTAAATCCAGCCTTGGCTGGGTCTACTTTAGCTCTCAAGCGAGGACATTTCGACTCACACTGCACATCCTCTGCTCTGAGACACTTCATTTTCGCCTGCATTTGACACTTTGAGTCCTGCAGCGCTCACCTGCCACCGCCCGTAGGTCAGCATGAAGAGACAGAAAGGTATGGCCGTCCCTGTCATGGCGTGTGTGGACGGCATGCTGTACTCGGAGTTGTAGAAGACCTCCACCTTAACCACTGGCGGGGAGGCCGGCCGGGACCAGCGGACCATATCCTTGGTGGACTGTCCCACGAACAGGTTCCAGGCCCAGACCACGATGAGCCTCCGGCTGACCAGGGCGTCGATGTTCCAGAAGAGGAAGGGGAAGAAGACGATGAAGAACATCTCGTTACCCAGCTCAGTCCCAAACGTGAACAGGTAGAAGAGAAACTTGTTGTGGATCAGGAACTCCTGACCGACATCTCCGGTCAGGGAGTTTTTCCGGAGCGGTTTTGCTCTGGCGGTGTCTGAGTTGACATTAGCTTCTGCTGCTGCTGAATCGTCGGCCCTGACGGTAATGTCACCCTGAATCCCGTTAACCTGCGGTCCGCTGCCATCCCCGGCTGTTCCGTTCCCGACACTAGCATCTGAGCTCTGGACCCTCTTCCTCAGCACGGGACAGTCCGGCTCCGATAGTCCGCTCTCCCGCTTGGCCGGTTTGTCCGGAAACGTCCCTTCAACGCCGCAGAATTTTTGAAACCACGCTACATGACGGGGCTCCTGGAGATAAGTGCACATCTGCACAAACACCTTCACCAAGTCGTTCGCCATGACTTTAAATATCACTTAGTTTAAATTACACACAACTCTGCTGTCTGCGTAAAGACGGAGTTCATGTTCATCGACTGTCTGCTCTAAGGAGAAGTGTAGCTCGGCGGCCGCTGCATTCCTCTAACCGGAATCAAAACACGGCGGCTCGGAGCAGTTACACTTGTCCTCTGCCTGCCAACCGCTTTCAAAACACCGACCTCGTACACCGGCGCGAAGGTTTTGGACGGCAGCATCCAAAGTTCGTAAGAGTTAAACATTACTTCGCAGTGAAACCAGATTCCCTCCACCACCGAGCGACTAACTGCGCCAGGCCGTTACTCTTGTTTTCATTCCGCTGCTTCTTCTTCTGTGGTGCTGTCCGACTCCTTCTTCTTCTTCTTCTTCATTTGGTCCGGTTGGCGGTCGGCGAACCAGCTTTCGGGCGCGTTACCGCCATCCACCGCAGTCCCTTTGCTTCCTCCTTTCTCTTGATACCAGTCGGTCAATGTCCACCTGCTGGACGTAAAATAAATTACACACTTTAAAAAGCATTGCATTGTTGCCTCTAAAGTATGTGCACGCTATAAAACATGAATTTTAGAGGAATCAACTAATCGTGTATCATTAACGAAATGTTTATACAGTACAGTAAAACTAAAGTGAAGATGCTTTCAAAAATAATGTGTTTACTTATCAGTTAGCTTCATTCAAAGCACAGTAAACAGAAAAAAAACATAAATCAAATTAATATTTGGTGTGACCACCCTTTGGCTTTTAAACAGCACCCGTTCTCCTTCATAGTTTTTGAAGGCACTTGGCAGGTAGGTCGTTGGAGAACTTGCCACAGTTCTTCTGTGAATTTAAAAGTCTCAGTGTCTCCTGTCTCTTCATGTAATCCCAGACTGACTCTCCTTCTTCTTTTTTTCTGAATACAGTTCTTTCTGCGTGTTTGGGCTGATTGTCAGACTGCACAGTGAATTTGAGGCTGATCAGATGCCTTCCTGATTGTATTATGTCATGAGAATACATCTAGTGCCCAAAACTTCTGCTTTATACTGAACGTTTGATTAATTTCAAGTTATTTCAAAATACAACTTCTACTCCTTATTTTCCAGCCACTTTTGAATTTACAATATAAATATGACATCACCTGACTTGAAGTCTTTTGACTTGAAATGATGAGTTGAATGAATGAAGTAGGGAGAGTTCGCTTTACTCATTACTACTCAAGTTTCTTAAGGCTGTGGGTCAGCAGACTTCCCAGCATGTTGTTTGAGAGTTAAAACTGTCCTGAGACCCTTCATCTCTTGTAGTTTGAAGAACACTGTACATGATGGGCGCTTGTTGTGTTTCTCTATTACACCTAAAATGGTGTATGGTTGGTTTTTTTGCATCATAATGAAAACAGTGAGAATCTTGATGAAGGTTTGTATTGAATACAGTCCCTATCCCAGTACATTTGTAACAAAGTCAGTTAGAGCAGCCTTGAATACGTTTGCTCTAACTCTAGAGGTGATGTGGCTTTGACACCAGCCACAACCACAAGTTGTTGATGTCAAATAGAGAAGTGACTTTTTAAGGTGATAGATGAGACAGAACAACACCGAAAATCAGCGGCGTGTCCTTCAAATTAAAAGTATCATAACGCTATTATTATTATTATTATTATTATTATTATTATTATTATTATTATTATTATTATTATTATTATTATCACGGGGGTACAAGACATATCTGAAGACTTAACATTTCACGAGTAACGATCCATCCATCCATTCATAGTCTGTTACTTATGATTTCTCATTTGTTGACCGTTGTGGCTGTAAAAGGTGCTGGGAAAATAACATTTTTGAGATAATAATTACCATTTATCTCAGACTCTAATAAATTCAATAGCTATATCACATTAAATAGGTCTATTCGCACACTGGAAAACGCCACGTTCGACAATGAGACTTTTATTTTTGAAACCTCAGCCCGGATAAGCATCTTGTAATCCTAGGCAACTTGACACTTGTGGTCCACGCTCCTGTCGGTCACACAGCTGAGGGGGTAGTTAACATCAGCACGACCACCAAGCAGCAACGAGTCTCTGTCCTGAACCCTCATAATGCATGGGGGCAAGAGAGGACTGGTCGCTCCGCAAAACACTTTCCTGGAAAATATTGTCCGGCGCTCCAGCGGTGAGTTTTCATCTGAAAGGGAAACAAGAATTAATGGATGTTGATATGTCATGTCACTCCAGGTACCACACAGGGCTGGGATGCTAAAGTAAACCGAAAATGTTGTTTCTGTGTCACTTAATGGGGAAGAAGCATCAGCTAACACGTTCTTGTAATTTCCATTTGTTTTACAGCTACCTAACAAAGCTTTATATGTGTACTGATGAATTATGCAATGATCTTATGTCCAAATTCCCTTGAATATAATAAGAGTTAAAATTAAGATAAAATAAAATTAAGTATAATAGCCTTTCCTTATATCATTACTATTATCCATAGAAACAAGTAGGTTTACTGGTGTCCCTGAAAACATTTTATCTGTTCAGTGATTTAAGTGAAACTGAAAACAATTTGGGAATGTATAACATGATTTGTGTTCATGGTAGCGATTCTGCTCTTTGCAGCATTTTATCTGTCAGTGCCTATGTCGAATTGCGTAGTGTATTGTTTTGCTGTAATATTGTTGAGAAAGGTAACATGTTTCAGCGAGACAGGTAAAGATTCATTTCTGGCAGACTATGTGGGAGGCAGCCGGAATGGGATCCCCTCGAGAGTGAGAGTGAATGTCTGTGATTGGAGGTTTTTATTACAAATACAGATGCAGTCATGCATGTCAGTATAATGAAAGATAATGCGACATGGAGTGAAAGTTATTGCTCACCTTAATAATGTATTTTGAGCAGATTTGGTCTGTGACAATAATCACTGGAGCTTTACTTTGAAGATAAACATGCAGCTGCTTTAAGTTTGACAGCTTCTGTGCTCTGCGCTTTAATTTGGAGAAAATGTCCTCTTCTGTCCTTTCTCTGGAGACTGTAGCTCCCGACAAACTGTTGTAAAGCTGAAGAACATTGCATGAATATTTAATTAACATTAAGGCTGGAGCATAAACATTTTATCAACGACTATTTCTGCCCACTTACTCGTCCACTGTTTTTTTTAACTGCTAATGATTTTTGCCCCTTGTTTTCCTTATTGATGGTAATTAAAAGGATGTTAGCAGTGGGAGACTTAGCTTCATATTGATTTAAATAATTGCACTGAATATTTCAGGTATAGATTCACATATATGATGAAGTTTTTTCATGATATTGGTCAGCAGGAGTTATGCGGAACTGTACATTTATAAAAAACAAAACGTGCAAGTTTCCATTTTCCAACTTTCACTGATAAAAGCCCCAGAATTTGATCAACAGGTGCAGTAGTCAGCAGGTGTGTTGTTTGCAGTGACTTTTTTCCCCCAAACTACTGTATTTTTTTGTGTTTTGTCACAGAAACCAGTTTCTTGCTGGGAAATGCGCAGATCGTGGAGTGGCCTGTCGTATACAGCAACGATGGATTCTGCAAGCTGTCTGGTTACCACAGAGCTGAGGTCATGCACAGGAGCAGCACATGCAAGTACGATGGAGCTTTGTTGTAAAATGATGCGAATGTGAAGTTTCAGTAGATGGTTTATGAGAGGTTAAATCTGCAAAACAGAGTACCAGTGATAAAAGACAAACTTGGACTTTTTTGTTAATGCCACAAAAATATGATGACTAATTCGCAGCGGCTGCAGCTCATTTAAAGAACATTTTTGAAATAGTATGTTTAATGACTCATTCCACTTCATTTGTCTGTCTTTAATACTCTGCCACCATTTCTCCATGACCAGCTAATAGCAACGCGCTCCTTCTTTCTCTCTTATTTTGCAGTTTCATGTATGGTGACCTGACTGATAAGAAGACTATAGACAAAATCAGGAAAACCTTTGACAACTATGAGTCCAATTTCTATGAGGTGCTGCTCTACACAAAGAACAGTGAGTATCACTAATGAGTCCAGTGTTTTCACAGAAATCATTAAATGCATAATAAAATATTTAGTTGGTTTATTTTCATTTAGGTATAAATTTCCCTTGATGCTCTCACACATCTCTCCTTTTCAACGTCTTCTACAGGAACACCAATATGGCTTTACATGCAGGTGGCTCCGATCAGAAATGAAAAAGACAAGGTGGTCCTTTTTCTTTGTACCTTCAGAGACATTACACTTTTCAAACAGCCAATTGAAGATGAATCAACAAGAGGTGAGAGAGTTCATATTCTAAGCTCAAAATTTACTTGATGAGGCCATTTAGGGCGCACTGCAACCGAAACTCTCCGGCACACATGAGTGGATATGACTTAACACGTTTGTTTCCTGGTATGTAACATACAACTGTCCAGGTGTTGTGTGTGCGGATCAGTGAACACTGATCTCTGTGGGTCCACGTGGTGCCATGTCCCTGGGGATTAAGTGTGCCACTAAGTCTTTTACATACATCAAGCAGAAACAAAGGATGCTCAGACCACAGAGGGACGGTAACTGTATGAAAATACTTCATGTACACAGAGGAAATGAAGAGACGTTGGTGCCTTCTAACACAAGCATTTGCCAGCTGACAGAGTAGTGCAGCCTGCAAAACGTTCTTTCTAAGATTAAAATGTGGGAAACTTTGTATGAAGATTTGTATTTGTATGAAAGTGGGCATAGAAACCACGTTGAGCTGTGTGACTTAGTACGAAATATCTGTCTTTTTGTCTCTGAACAGGATGGACAAAGTTTGCCAGACTGACACGGGCACTGACCAACAACCGCAACCTGGTGCAGCAGTTAGCACCGCTAAGCAAGACCGAGGTCAGCCACAAGCCCTCCAGACTGGCTGAGGTGAGCCGGGTCTGAATGAGGATGTTGTTTTAAAAAGATATGGAAAAGACCTCAAGTCCAATTATGAAAAAGTCTCTTAAAGATAGATGAATAATGTTTCTTTAGGCAAGAGGTTTCTCAATTTAAAGGACAAATCCACTCAAAATTTCGATAGAAATACAAGGAAAAAAAAAGTCAGTGAGACAGCTGCATTTCTTTTACATTACCACCATGGAATATCAGCATAAAAGGGTCAGCTATCAAATACATAAATGATAAACAAATATACCAAATATCCTGCTGAATTTGGTGTCAACAGACCAGAATGCAGTGCAGTTTCTCCAAATACAAGAATATCCAAGGGTACGTCTGTCCTTGAACCATATGTATGAACCTTGTCTCATTTTTACACACAATTCTAAATATTAGCTGCTACAACTACACAGGTTTATAAAATTCCTTGAAACATTCACATCCTTCTTTACTCATGATGGTAAATGTTCCCTCTCAAAGGCTCTCCAGCTGGGATCAGAAATTCTCCCTCAGTACAAACAAGAGGCCCCCAAGACACCTCCACACATCATTCTCCATTACTGCACCTTCAAGACCACATGGGACTGGGTCATCCTCATCCTCACCTTCTACACCGCCATCATGGTGCCCTATAACGTCTCATTTAAGACCAAGCAAAACAATTTGGCTTGGCTGGTGCTGGACAGCGTCGTGGACGTCATCTTCCTGATTGACATCGTGCTAAACTTCCACACCACGTTTGTGGGGCCTGCTGGAGAGGTCATCTCAGACGCGAAGCTGATACGAATGAATTACATGAAGACGTGGTTTGTCATTGATCTGCTGTCCTGCTTGCCCTACGATATCATCAATGCCTTTGAAAATGTAGATGAGGTGAGGGGATTTTATGACTGTTTCTTAAATGGAGGATGATTTTCTGACACATTTGTTAATGTGGGATTGGTTTCCTGCTGTAAACATTAAAATATTCCTGCTTGATTGTCTCTGTGAAGGATATAATTATATCTGCATCTCCAGCGAGTCATCTTCGTGAGTCTTCAAATTTCCACAGAAATACTACGCGGATAGAAGATTCTGTACTTCCAGTAAGGAAATACATATTTTTATTTTAAACAAACAGTCAGAATGTCTGATTCCCTGCTTTCAGTCTTTGCTAAACTAACTGACTGCAAATGGCAGCTTCATATTTACGGTACAGACATGAGAGTTGCATCAATCGCTTCTCGTTTTTTTAAAGAAATATAATAAAAGCAGATCTATTTACCAACAATTGGTAAATAGATTTTTTCAGACATAATTCTGGAGCATCTTTAGTTTCACTTTCTGAATCTGAAAACCTCATGAACATTCACTGAAATATGTTTTGCTCACCTCTTCCTCCTATAGGGTCTCAGCAGCCTCTTCAGCTCCCTAAAGGTGGTCCGCCTGCTCCGTTTGGGCCGAGTGGCCCGGAAGTTGGACCACTACTTGGAGTACGGAGCAGCCGTCCTGGTTCTGCTGGTCTGTGTGTTCGGTCTGGTGGCCCACTGGCTGGCCTGCATCTGGTACAGCATCGGGGATTACGAGGTCATCGATGAGACCACCAACACCATTAAGACAGACAGCTGGCTCTACCAGCTGGCTCTGAGCATAGGAACTCCTTACCGCTACAACGCCAGCGGCACAGGCCAGTGGGAAGGCGGTCCCAACAAGGACACACTCTACATTTCTTCACTTTACTTCACCATGACGAGTCTCACCACCATCGGATTTGGCAACATCGCTCCAACCACAGACGGCGAGAAGATTTTCTCTGTGGCTATGATGATGGTGGGCTGTAAGTACTCAGTCACTTTGCCTTGTGCTTACTGGTTATTTCTCTCACATTTTATGAAATCTCAAGAAGTTATTCAAATCTGCTAAACACATTTAAGCTACATTGCTTTTTTGTTTCAGCTGATTTGGTTTATTATCATCGCAAAATTTAAATCTTTTCATATTAGAAAACAACAAACCTAATAGATCTGATATTATATAACAAATAACGTCATCCTATCATTACTGTTCTCAGTATCAGTGCTGGTTAATGGAGCAGTAAATGGAGACGCCATTATGAAGCCAGTAAAATCACAAAGGCACCTAATTCAGACTCAAACACGCTCTTTCTATCACATGAACACACACATTTGAACAGCTTCCAGTTAACACAAGGCTCCCAGTCCTTCCTTTTTTTCCCTCCAAGCTTCTGACAAATAACTCAAACCCGGAATTTATCAATTGCCAGTGGACAGTTTGTCCACTGAAATTCAAGTGAGCTTTTTCAAAACAGCTTAAATCAAAGTGACCACCGGTTTTCTCCTTCAGTGGACAAGCGGAACAACCTTGACAGTCCAAATAAATCTGAGTAGAGGACAAAAGAGCAGCAGCTTCGCAGTTGCTTCAGTGGCATACAGTATGAAGGCAATGTGTGTTGAAACACAGATTCATAAACTAAAAAATAAAAAGACTGCAAAAAACAATTATGCACCTTCATTTTCTACTGACAGGCAACACTTCCTAGCAGCATACACCAGTTAGCACACTGTTTTTTTAAGCCTCAGTTGGCATTAAGTCAATGCTCAAACCAGTGGTATGGTTTTGTCTTTCAAATATTTAGCTATGCTAGCCCAACTAACTAGCTACCACAATGTGTGATAGCGTAACAGTGATACCATGCCTGTGAGTAGTGGTTATAAGCTTCCAGTTTTAACCAGCAGCTGGAGGTGGGAAGTGGCATCTGTCAGTGGACCATATGCAGTAGCATGTCATTTATTCATACAGTATACCAGAACAACAGCTCTATAGCCGTAGCCACTTTTCGATCTCCGCACCACTCTACACCAAAGGAAGCGTACATCCTCTGACGTTGTTTTCACCTCATTCATCCATTCATAAGCATGCTAGAAGAACCTTGCAGCAGCCGAAACAATCTGGATGCATTTACTTGCATGCTAGACAAGATAATGTGCTCCACAGCCCTGCTGGCTATCTGACAGCTGCAACAAAGCAACATATGGTGTAGAGGCTGTTCAGGTTCATTAGAATCTTCAGAGATGATGAGGAAAATTCAGCACAACACGTAGCCGGTTCTTATGGATAAATGTGGTGGTGTCGCAGAGGTTGTCGTTGTTGTATGCTAACTTGGATCATTTTATCACAATCAGCAAAATCCAACAACAGAAAACAACATCTAAATCATACATAGGGAAATGCACTCATAGATAAAGGCATACATTTGTGTGTATGTAAACAAGCAAGCAAGTAGCAATGCATTTCAATGTGCGCCACATAAAAGCACAGTAAAAGTATGTATTATTTCTTTTAGCACTTTGAGACTGAAGTATTTTAGCTGCAGTCTTGTATAAAAGGTGATTAATTATTTTTTTAAAAAAATATTAATATAAACAAACAAGTGCTTTTCTCTCTGTTCAAATTAAAAGTCTATGTAACATGCTCACACAGAACAGCAGGGGCAGTTCCTGGTTTTGATTAACAGTTGAATAAGCAGAATATTTGTGTGATCAGTCCAGAAAGAATTGTTCCTTCCTGGACGCTGTCATTTCAAATCTTATTTTGATCACAGAGAGAGTTTGGTATTCATAAATAATTCTTTACGCACGACAGTGTTAGGTAATTCACAGACTCTCCTGACTCTGGTCCTGTAATTCACATTTAGCTGCAGCCTCTGTGCTTGAATCACTGGAGAAAGTTTTGGACTCAGCTTTGTCGATAATAAAAAGCGACATGTTCAGCGCCCAGCCTGCTCCATGAGTGTCTGTCTGAAGGTTGGTCATCACTACCCATTATTAAAAGAGTGCTGTATTTGCGTTAATTCACTCGTATGGAAATTATTCAGCCCTTTTCTCTTCTTTAAATGATTTGTTTGAACTTTTCTATATTGTCCTGTCACTGATGCTTCATGCAGAACCACTGTAGAAACATAACCTCTTGTCATGCAGTAGACTGATGTAATCTGATGTGGTGAGTCCAGGTAAAAAACATTATATCTTATAGAGTTTCCTTTAAAATTTATAACATCAACAATGTAGTGTTTCTCACCGTCTGCATGGTGTATGACTTTGATTTCAGACTCAGTTGAACCACAGTTTTTAATGGGACACAACTATAAATTAGATCAAGCTCAAGCTTGTTATGAGTGTTGAGTAACATGAACTCAGGACTGTTACAGTGTTATATATCTCAGCATGTTGTGTAACACTGTACAAGTTACACTGCATTCATAGACTTCCATTGTTGAACTTAGCTAGTTTAATGTAAAGTTAGACATTAAAAGAGCTGTAATTTGTGGAGTGGTGAGCCATAGAGCCATCTAATCTCACCCATCCCAAATGTTTCATTCATAAAAATAAGTCTTTTCACCTTAAAAAGTAGTTTTAACCTAATTTAAGTGACTTTGAACCTCTTCACGAAAATAGAAATATCTATTTTTGTACAGTTACAGTAATAGCTTCACCTTCAGTGTCACTGCCTCCACTGTCAGCCTTTGCTTACAGTTCCTCTGCCATAACTCGCCTTCGTGTACTAACCCCTGACCCACTCCTATAAAACAGCATGGAAAGTGATGCAATAAAAACAGTGAGGGAAACACAACCTGACAGCCACGCTTCAAGGTCTGTGCTTCCAAAAGTAAACACCCATTACTCTGGTGGCGTCTCGATCACGAAGATCACTCAGTCACACTGAAGCGTCGGGTTCAATTACGGCCAATGAATCTCCTGCTACAGATATAGTAATTATGTGAGAGGAACGAGGAGTGGAGGAAAGGCAGAGTTTGCCTGCAGGCTTGAGTGTAGTAAATGGACAATGAGCCATCACGTTGGATATGTATCCTAACCTCTGTGATCCTGCTGTGATGTACTGGAGACGACTCCTTCCTCTTGAGTGGGTAAAACCTCACGATAGGAGATGCTGACTGACTCTTTGAGGTCACTGCGGCGCTGCAGAGCAGTACTCTCACTGAGGAAATATGCATTATGAATTAAAAGACTCGATCCACCATATTGTGTATATGAGGCTGTGAATGTGTTAACTTTAAAGAGAACCGTATTGGTACGTGTAGTGTTATTATACTTTATTATAATAAAGTATTGTGGAATACATGTACAGTAACATATACTATACTAGTAGTATTCATGCTGTCTTAACTCACATGTTATTCTGTGCCTATAAAATCCAGTTTTCTTTTACCTTAAATTCCCATTAATTTAAGCCTTAATGATTATGTAATCATGGTATATTAATTAGAATTTGAGGGTAAAAATATTTCAACATACTTTAATGGATTATATGCATAAATTTAAGACTGTTAATTTAGAATAAAACCCCTTAGACTCATGAAAACCATCCCTTAATTAATACCTTAAAACAACTTTAATTTTTAAAATGGAACATTTTAAGGGGATAATTAATGGATAAATTAATGGATTGCAATAAATTATTGTATTATTGTTATTAAATTATTTAAGGGATTAAAAATCTTTTAAAACTGATAAAAATAACACACACATGAAAACCATCCTTTGGTATATAACTTAAAAGTAAGTTTTAATTTTAATGTCTTTTCAACAGATTTCAGGAGTTTTTACCCCTTGAAAACAAGTTAATCTGTTAAAAATGTGTTAATATCTTACAATTGATTAATTTACCCATTCTTTATTTTCATGTTTGGCATGAACTTAAAATTAAAAATGTCCCTTTATGGTACAAATTAAGTGGTACGTGTAATGTTATTTTGTAAATTGTAAGACTTTTTTGTACCCTTTAAAAGCTCATTATAATTTACATATAATCCAAAAAGCTTAATGATCAATTGTTCATTTACCCAAAAAATTCGCCTCAAGTTTGAGGTGAAATACCTGAATAGTGTTTGGAATACAAAAACATTTCAGACCTTCATGTGAACCAAAACCCTGATGATCACAAATGATTTCCTAAAATAAAAACATGTCCTCTCTGCTCATGTTGCTGAATGAATCTGCCCTGCATGTCATTGTGTTTATAAATCTGTTTTTTCCCCCACGGTGTCTGACATTGCTCTGTATCTCGTGTTTTAGCGCTGCTATACGCGACCATCTTTGGAAACGTCACCACCATCTTCCAGCAGATGTACACCAACACAAACCGCTACCATGAGATGCTCAACAACGTGCGTGACTTCCTCAAACTTTACCAGGTTCCCAAAGGTCTGAGTGAGAGAGTCATGGACTTCATTGTCTCCACCTGGGCCATGTCTAAGGGCATTGACACAGATAAGGTATCATTAGTGATTGTTGTTGTTGTTACTAGTTCCAACTTTAAGTACCTACCTAAGTACAACTTAATGTACCTAAAACTGTATATGACCAGTATTTAATTAGGTGAAATTATCTGTGGGTCAGTGTAGTTATATCCTTACAGGGTTTCACAACATCCTGCTTGTGTGTGGAGGTTTTCTGTGCACACGTGTTTCATTTTTTAAGTCCAAAGTTGAACTGATTGACGCAAGATTTCTGTTGCTGACTGTCAGAAAGTCAGAATGCTATCATTTTTAACGCTACCATAAAAACGTATGGGCCGGGTGAAAGGTGGACGTGGTGATGTGAACACTGAGGAGCCTCAGAGGTCAAAACAGAAGATTTAGTGCACTCGTTGACACTCAGGGTTCATTCAAACTTAGCCGGATCTTGTGAACCTCTAGGTCCCTCAGCCCTGGAAAGTGATTGTCTTGATATAACTCATAGTTGTAGACTGTTAGTGAGCAATATTTTTGCTGTGCAACAGCGATTTAGTCACAAATGACCTCAATACTAATAATATTAAAAGGAAAAAAAACCTGCCCTCATCCATGGGTGCAAGATTTTTATGCCACATCCTGCCCATGGATGAGAGCATATTTTTACTTTTTTAAAATGATTTATTTTTTCATCCAAAAGCATGAAAATTGTTACTGTTGTCAGTCTTTTCACTTGAAAAGTTGCTTCGCTAGTTCCTGGCATTTCTTGCCTAAAAATTCTTCTTGGCCAATAGAAATATTCCTGCGTACTGGATTTTCAGACCTCCATGCAGTTTTTTTTTTCTTTAAAGTTATGTTATCATGTAGTACTTCAGCTGCAATCATAGAATGTCATGATAGCTCGACTTGTTGGCTCTGACATGTGAGATCCAAAAAAAAAAAAAAAAAAAAAACTTTGACAAAAACCTAAATCTGACAAAATGTTCTGTTGTGGTTGTTAATGTCTCTCCACTGAAATCTCACCCTCTCGCTCAGGTTCTCTCAATTTGTCCCAAAGACATGCGAGCGGACATCTGCGTCCACCTGAACAGACAGGTGTTCAATGACCACCCAGCGTTTCGTTTGGCCAGTGACGGCTGCCTGCGCTCTCTCGCTGTGGAGTTTCAGACCACGCACTGCGCACCCGGAGACCTCATCTTCCACATTGGCGAGAGCGTCGACACCCTCTGCTTTGTAGTGTCCGGGTCACTCGAGGTCATCCAGGATGACGAGGTCATCGCAATACTAGGTAATCCTGTGTCTATGGAATAGACCGGGCCAAGTTTTATCTGTGCCTTCATGTTCAAAAAATAAACACTTTTATCTGTCACGTGAGGTGTTCACAACAAAGGGTTCAAGACTTTTTTTTCATGTGATAAACAAAGTGATAAACATCCCATCCAGGTAAAGGCGACGTGTTTGGAGATGCGTTCTGGAAAGAGCCCTCGCTGGCCCGCGCTTGTGCGAATGTTCGAGCTCTGACTTACTGCGACCTGCACGTGATCAGGAGGGAAGCTCTGATGAGGGTGCTGGACTTTTACACAGCATTTGCCAGCTCGTTCTCCCGCAACCTCATACTCACCTGCAATCTACGAAAACGGGTAAAAAAAAAAAAGACTGAAACACTCAAATTACAGCTACCATTCTTCTCTCTGTTCTAGTTTGTCATCAGTTCACTGCTTGATATTGCTTGAGTAGATCTGCCACTGCTCTACTTAAATGACCAGTACATTTGAAGGATAAATGTAAATAATGTAAATAATGATGCACATATTGAGAGGGCAGAGGGCAAACACAAAATGTCACTGAAAAAAAAGGTTGTTCTGAGTTCAAACTAAGACTCCAATTAATATTTGATGGAGCTTTTCCAGGCTATGCATATTAATCCCATTTAGGCATTGAGATGTATTGCTTTCCTGTTCTGAGAGTAAGCTGCGCATATATATCTCTGTAATATTATCCTAAGGGAACAACATTACATAAATTCTTAATGAATATTCCCTGAATGTCAGTCTGGTGCATGTGATTTGTTGTTCTTTTTGTTCAGGAACTCCCATGAAATATTTGAGGTACAGTAAATTTGAAACGAGGCTTTTATCTATTAAAAATCAAGGATTTAAACTGACACAGATTTACTTAGTAATCATTTCAGTATCTAAAGGAACAGTAGAACAACATTATCTTAAGTAAACCAAGCAAACAGTGTGTTTACAGAAACATGTAGGATTATACAGAAAGTCATAATGATTTTATGAAATTTAAAAGAACTACATTCTTTTAAATTCCTCTCTGACTTTTCTAGATTGTTGCAGCTCCATCCTGAGAGGTCTTATGTAATCATATACACTAAAAACACACATCTTCTGTGGAGCAGCTCTAAATCTAAACAGTTTCAAACATGTTCAAAGATTTATGGCTCTTACTTGTATGTATGTAATGTATTCAATGAAAAAGAAAGCCATCTATTATTAATTTGAGCAACTGTAGAAACTGCTCATGCCTGCAACGGTTTATGCGTTAATCTCAGCTTTTACTGTATATATATTATTATATAAATATTATTACTGTAAATATATTATATATTCAGTTTGCTGTCATGTGCATGAATGTGCATCAAAACTGCGCATGGACACAGCCACAGGCTGTAGGTGTTTGTTATGTTAGAAATCCATACAATCAGTGCCTGGCAGGGATTAATCAATTATTTTCTATCAGTTATATATTATACAGAAACATTTCAAACCTTCTCCTTTTGGCTTCAGTGTCTTTTTGCGCCTTGTGCAGCTGTTTTGATTCAACAGGTTTCTTTCGGACGATAAAAACACCCTATATCTTATGGGTGTGAACTGTCTTGCTCATGGGCACCTCAGCAAAACTGGATCAAGTTTAAACCAAGACACATACAGTCATAGAGCTGTTTCTCACACTGTGGCTTTAAACTTTACATCTAAGTTGTTCAGTTTCAGATTAATCCACACATTAGTTACGTTTTGATACAATTTTTGAAAATATGTCCTAAAAGAAGTTGACCATAACTGTCAGAGGGACAGCTGTGGCGCTTTGTAGTTGCTAGCAGGTGGAAATTATTTCGAAATGACTACTATGACTCATTATACTAAAAGTTACAATTGCAGTTTCTTCAACAACATGAATTAAAAATGTTTGCAAAGTCCAAGGGAGAAAAGAAAGTGAGATGCTGAGAAGCTGTATCAACTTTTCCTGTCTTTGTCTTCTGAGGGACATCAGTAACTCTTAGGGCCTGGATATCGCTCCATTATCGCATTATTGCTCCATTAACTGTTTCCCCAGTGCATTGCTGCTTCCAAGTCTTTAATATTTCAGCATACGTAGCAGGTCTCGATGGTTCCCCTTGCTTTAAACCTGCATTATATATATACACACACTCTGTTACATCCAAGTAGACCACAATGTGCAGTAAGTGCAGCTCAGCTGCTGTAATTTAAAGTATAACCCACATCTCTGTATTGATGCACAGCTTCTCCCTCTTGCAGGTAATCTTCAGAAAGATAGCAGACGTGAAGAGGGAGCAGGAGCGTCAGAGAAGCGAGGTGACTCTCTCCATTCCTGAAGACCACCCAGTCCGAAAGCTGTTCCAGAGGTTCAGGCAGCAGAGAGACGCTCAAACAACGGCAGAGTCTCACACCTACTTTGATCACAACTGTGTGCAGGTGGAGCTGCAGCACCACCACCACTCCGACTCAAATTCGTACACACAGTGTCAGACTGTATCTTCTCAGCAGCAGGAGTACGGCTCCACAGTGCAGAATAATGCACCCTGCACAGGAGGAGGGAGCGCAGGCAGCGGGTGTAGCATGGCTGCACCTCCTCAAACATTTGTCCGCACTGACAAGTCAGCACAAAATGGCACACAAGAGGCAAGGGAGTGTGTATCAAGGCCTCAGAGGGTTAACAGCCCTGCACCACGCAGTGGTGGGGTGGGAGCTGTGGGTGGTCTTAGCAGCATAGGTGCTAGAGGCTGGGCAAAGTTTAGGAATGCCACCTCTGCAGCACCAGCACCTCCCTCTGTCGAGCAAGAAAAGCAGACACAGAAAGCAGAGGAGTGGCCAAAAGGGTCGCAGTCCGCAGAACCGTTAGCAGCTGCCAACAGTTCAGAGGAAGGTGGAGAGACGGGGAGCACAGAGGGTGGCAACAGTGCAGGGGAGGCAGGTGAAGAAACAAGCGCCTTGCACAAAACTGACTCCTGCGACAGTGGCATCACAAAGAGTGATCTGCGAATCGACCGAGCTGGAGATTCAAGAAGCTCCTTCGAGCGAAGCCCGATGGAGAAGAGCCCGATGGAGAGAAATCCATTCGAGCACAGCGTCGGCGTTGACAGCGAGGTCTCCCTCAAACACTCTTTCGCGCAGCCGGTGTCTGAACAATCGCTCCTTCAGGCGACCCTGCAGGAGGCCAGGCTGGAGCTGAAAGGAGACATTCAGATCCTGAGCGGCCGGCTGTCGGTCCTCGAGTCTCAGGTGAGCGAGATCCTCAGGTTGCTGTCGATAAAAAGAAGACTCTCGCTGCCACCATCTTCTTCTCCAAAGGCAAGAGGCAAAAGACAAGACTCAGTCACCGCCTCTAGGCCGGTCATACCGAAAACAGATGATGGACCTTTTTGAAATCACTGATTTAAAAACCCACAAACTGGATCTTTAAAAAAATAAAATAAAAAAAGATTTCTGTAAGCACCATGCATGTCCTGCTGGACTCATCAAACACTTGACTGCAAGCAGAAATCCTCTTTCATGTCACAAACAAAAACCCAGGGATTTTTCTAATAGTCTTTGACTAATGAGGCACTTTTATGGTCCTGTGTACTCTACATTTCAGAAAGCCAAGAAGAAACAGGAACAATTAATGAAAAACAATTCAGAAATAAACACTTGTGCTATTGTTACTAGGAAATTGGTACATTTTTACAAGCACTGCAAAACAGCAGAGACCTGGTTCAGATGTTGCTCATCCTCACTGGAGTGACAAAGGTGACTGTCTTTCTATTAATCAGCTGTCAGGTAATTAAATACGTGCCTTACAATAAAAAGCCTCATTCGGTGTTGTTGTGATGAGACAGACAGAATTTAAAATGAAGGATGATGAAAATAAGTTTTCTCTTGTGAATCTGTCACAGGTCTATGCATTCGTTTTATGAACTTAAAAAAAAAAAGGAAATTGTGTTTGAGCTTCATTCCCATGCATGTGAAATAGGAATGCATTCATGGCAGTTTGATCATTTAAAGATTTTTTATTGTTAATTCTCATTGTTTCAGTTTTTTTGTGAAATATTTTCCTCAAATGAGAAAGAAAAAGCAGAAAACTTTCCGTCTGTTCCTTCATGAAACTTTGCCTCTTGCTCAGGTATAATTGTTCTAATATTGACTTTGAATATTTCAGTCTTTATTTCACTATTAGTATTTTTATATTTGCCTGCTTGTTAGATGAAATGTTAATGCAAATCATGTTTTTAGATTACAGAAGATTTTAATCAGTGGGTGCACTACACGCACATCGATATGCAAATTTAAACGAACTTGCAGCCCATTTGTTGATACAAACATTTGCATTTGTTCTTTTCTGTTGGGATAAAAAAAAAATGTTAAGAAAAATGTAAAGTTTTAGTTTGTGGTTTTCAAATTTTCTGTGTGGCTGCAAATCATCAGCTGTAAGCATGTGACTGTTAGCTGATATATTTATTTTATCTTAGATACATAAATGACCTTGCATGCATTCAGGGAACCTGTCAACAGTGAAGTGAATAATGAAACTGATTGCCTGATTACAATCTCTTGTTCAGTCTCCTCTGTTTTGCAACACAAAAGTCCGTCCCTGTGTAAATGAGAAACCTGGAAAACTGCAACCTGCAAACAGTTTTAATTTTTCATATATGTTTCTGTTGATCCAGGTGAGTTAAAGCAGAATTTGTAAGCATGAACGGTTCTTTCAGAGCTTTATTATCAGTAACAGTGATGTGACTTTTCCCCGTCAGCCTTTATCATCAGTGCTGATATGGAAATAGTGGCTTATCAATGATTTAAAGATGCCTCCGTTTCTTGAAGGGGGTTCAAAACTGGTTATGGGTTTAACTCCACAAATCTGGACTTTTAATTGGGAATGCAAATAGTGAAAAGAAGAAAAAAAAGAAACATGTATTGAATGTTTGATGCATGCAGCCCTCCAAAACACAGGGTGGCACTGAAGTCTCATTCTAGTGTCTTTGCAAACTGGAACACGCAGGAACAAGAAAAAGACCGAGTCTCCTGCAGAAGTTTGAGCCCAAAGTCCAGAGAAACTGTAAACCAGGTAAATATGACCCTTTCTGGATCTGCCCTAGTTTAAATAACGCTGGTCCTCAGCAGCATTTCACGGAAGAGTACGGTCACATTAAACTTGGCCCTACGAACCGTCGCTGTTTTTCCTCATTCACTTCTATTGAAGCCCACATAGCGTTTAGTAAAGTAAACCTTTATTTTATGGCAATTGGCTTCGTAATAATATTATTTAGGTTAAACCGTAAATAAAAACGCGTGGACTGAAGTTTTACCTTTTAAATAATAATTTGAAGCTGTTGCGGATGCGACTGCGTCTGGGATTTCCCGTCTTCTCAAAGGTGCCGCGAATGCAACAGTGTGTTTAATACCTGATCCAGTCCAAACTCCGCACGGTAAAATATGTCTCTGTTTGAAACACAATCACAGGCTCCTCTGGGCTTTACTGACAGATATTATCAACATCTCAAGCCCTGAGCTCACCAGGTCCATTTTTCTTGATATTAAACAGCAATAGTGTCCTTAAAAATGACACATCCCGTCATCAGAGGTATAAACATTACAGCTGTGTTGACTGTGGACTATCATCTATATTATTCTGTCACCCAGAAACTTTGTTACTGACATTAGAAGATATTACAAGCTTCATAACTGATAGCATCATCTGTGACTTTAAAACAGAGATGGAAAATGTTCAGTTTGATTTCAACAATTCTGATTAAAAAAAAGAAGCAAAAAGAGGAGTAGATAATTCATTTAATTATAATACCGACAAATTCTAAAGTCTATCGTTACTTGTCAATGAAATCAAACAACACATTGACACAGTTTTAAAATGATTGATGTGTGCTTTGTTTTTGAAGTTTTTATTCAGAAAACACTCCCCTGGTCCTGTTGAACCTGGGTACTCTAGAGCTGAAATGATTAATTGATTAACCAGTTAGTTGCAGGAAAATTAATGGTTTAAGTCTTTTTTTTTTTTTTTTTTTTTTTTTTTTTTTTTTTAAGGAAAAAATCTCTGATACCATATTCCCAAATGTGAATATTTGCTGTTTTCCGTCAGTGAACTCAGCATTTTTTTGGTTGTTAAAGTCGGTCAGAAAAAACAAGACGTGAATATATTAATTTAGCTTCAGGGAATAATTTTCTGACATTTTTTTTTTTTAATATCTTGACAGGAGGGTGGAGGGTGGTAGGGACTCAGTGGTGCACATTTCTGGCAAATTTGTGATTAATGAAATAATGACTGAAATGATAAAATGGGTATAAATGGTAAACACTGGGCTTTTTCCCAGCTTTCCTTTTTCTCCATCCATCTCATTAAAAACTGGTTATAGATCTCAGTTCTCTGTAAAAAGATAAAATTCTGCCTCTGTATTTAACACTCACAATAAAATGTCCTTACAAGCTGCACATTTAGCTTCTCTTAGCTTATTTATCAAAATGTTTAGTCTTACTTTATGTAACTGCAGCTAATTACAGTTACATTTGTCATTTACCGTTTGTCAAAACCTTTATTTTTAAAAAATCAGCACTGAGATGGAAATGCAGCTTCCACCTCACGAAGGAGATGAGCTTTCTGTGGTCGACATGCACACAGGTGGAGAGCCTTTACGGATCATCCTCAGTGGCTACCCAGAGGTCAAAGGTGACAGTGTGCTCTCCAAGCGGCGTTATGTCCGGGAACATCTGGACCACCTCAGGAGGGCGCTGATGTACGAGCCACGCGGACACTACGACATGTACGGAGCCCTGATTGTGGACAGTGAGATACCCGAGGCTGACCTGGGGGTGCTGTTCATGCACAACGAAGGCTACAGCACCATGTGTGGACACGCCGTCATTGCGCTCGGACGCTTCGCCGTCGACTACAAACTGGTGAAAGAAACACAGTCACCAGAGACACAAGTGAACATACACTGTCCCTGTGGTCTGGTGAAGGCGTTTGTTGAGTTTTCTGAGGGTAAAACAGGAGGAGTGAGGTTTCTCAGTGTGCCAGCGTTTGCATTTGCTACAGGTAAGAAACTCACCTTGATTTCTTTTTCTTTTCTTTTTTTTTTTTTACCCCCCCACAACAAACAGTTCAGGACTAACTAAATGACTCCTCACCAGATGTGACGGTGACAGTGGAAGGGTTTGGTGATGTGGCGGTCGACATCAGCTATGGAGGAGCCTTCTACGCCTTCGTAAACGCCCAGAGGTTTGGCCTGGATGTGACCAAGTCCAGGACTCGAGATCTAGTAGACGCAGCCTCTGCAGTGACAAAAGCAGTCAAATCTCAGGTGAGACATTCATACTGTGTTGATACATTTGGTCAACTTTGTCTTTGTGAAGTGAGACAGACAAATGCAAGGTATGATCTAAAACGAGGGAATTTTTCACAAAATTTCTTTCCAAAAAAATAATATACCTCCTAACAATTACAATAAAATCCATAATTTAGATTTACTGTGAGGCATAAAAGTTAAATAAAGAGTTTCATTTTCTTTTTTACTTGTTAAGAATTATTTAGAATTGGCCACCCATCTTTTTTCAAAGCACAATTTAGAATTTAGGCTATGGAGGAGTCCTAATTTACACCTTTTATTAGACAGTTGTGCTTTTTATTTTACTTTTACTGTTTTTATGCCCCCATGCCGGTGATAGCCATTATGCCCCCATAGCCATTATGTTTTCGGGTTGTCCGTCCATCCAACTATCCCAGATTCTTATACGTGCGATATCTCAAGAATGCTATGAGGTCTCTCTGTCAAACTTTGCACAAATGTTGACTGTGACTTAAGGCAGATTTGAAAAGAGTTTGGAGGTCAAAGGTCAAAGGTCAAGGTCACTACAACAGTGTTTACATTTTGCTTGGCAATGCGATATCTTAAGAACCCTTTGAAGGATTGTCTTCAAACTTATTACAAATGTTGACTGTGACTCAAGGAAGCACTGACTGGACTGTGGAGGTTAGAGGTCAAAGGTTCGCTGTGACCTTAATGCAAATGTTGTGCTTCAGAATGTGTTATGGCAACATGACACCCCCCGTGGTGGACGTTTTGAAGCCTTACTATACTATGATGTTTTTTATGAATTTTTGAAGCCTTACTATACTATGACATTTTTTATGAAATTTTGAAGCCTTAGTGTACTATGACGTTCTTATGACATTTTGAAGCCATAGTATACTATGACGTGTTTTATGAAATTTTGAAGCCTTAGTATACTATGACGTTTTTTTTTTTACTTTGATGCCTTAGTATACCATGACGTTTTTATGTAATTTTGAAGCCTTACTATACTATGACGTGTTTTTATGAAATTTTGAAGCCTTACTATACTATGACGTTTTTTATGAAATTTTAAAGCCTTAGTATACTTTGATGTTTTTTATGAAATTTTGAAGCCATAGTATACTATGTCATTTTTTTCATATTTTGAAGCCTTACTATACTATGACGTTTTTATGTAATTTTGAAGCCTTACTATACTATGACATTTTTTTATGAAATTTTGAAGCCTTACTATACTATGACGTTTTTTATGAACTTTTGAAGCCTTACTATACTACGGCGTTTTTTATGAAATTTTGAAGCCTTAGTATACTATGACGTTTTTTTTTTTAATTTTGAAGCCTTTTTATACTATGATGCTTTTTTATCTAATTTTGAAGCCTTACTTTACTATGATGTTTTTTATGAAAGTTTGAAGCCTTACTATACTATGACGTTTTTAATCAAATTTTGAAACCTTACTATACTATGACGTTTTTTATGAAATTTTGAAGCCTTACTATACTCTGACGTTTTTTATGTAATTCTGGACCCTTACTATACTATAACA
>JBBMJY010000011.1:11706176-11740373 GCA_037833715.1 Toxotes lorentzi
ACTATACTATAACATTTTTTATGTAATTTTGAAGCCTTACTTTACTATGACGTTTTTTATGAAATTTTGAAGCCTTAGTATACTATGATGTTTTTTTTTTTAATTTTGAAGCCTTAGTATACTATGACGTTTTTTATGAAATTTTGAAGCCTTAGTATACTATGATGTTTTTTATGAAATTTTGAAGCCTTAGTATACTATGACGTTTTTTTATGTAATTCTGGACCCTTACTATACTATAACATTTTTTATGTAATTTTGAAGCCTTACTTTACTATGACGTTTTTTATGAAATTTTGAAGCCTTAGTATACTATGACGTTTTTTATGAATTTTGAAGCCTTAGTATACTCTGAAGTTTTTTTTTAAATTTTGAAGCCTTAGTATACTATGACGTTCTTATGACATTTTGAAGCCTTAGTATACTATGTCATTTTTTTATGAAATTTTGAAGCCTTAGTATACTATGACGTTTTAAGAAATTTTGAAGCCTTACTATTTTATGTAGTTTTTAATGAAATTTTGAAGCCTTAGTATACTATGACGTTTTTTTATGAAATTTTGAAGCCTTAGTATACTATGATGTTTTTTATGTTTTGAATACTATGATGTTTTTAATTTTAAAGCCTTAGCCTTAGCCTATGACGTTTTTTTATGAAATTTTGAAGCCTTACTATACTATGGCGTTTTTTATTAAATTTTGAAGGCTTAGTATACTAAGATGTTTTTTATGAAATCTTGAAGCCTTAGTATACTATGACGTTTTTTATGAATTTTGAAGCCTTAGTATACTATGACGTTCTTTTGACATTTTGACGCCTTAGTATACTATGATGTTTTTTATGAAATTTTGAAGCCTTACTATACTGTTTTTTATGAAATTTTGAAGCTTTATTATTTTATGTAGTTTTTCTTTTTAAATTTTGAAGCCTTACTATACTATGACGTTTTTTATGAAATTTTGAAGCCTTAGTATACTAAGATGTTTTTTATGAAATCTTGAAGCCTTAGTATACTATGATGTTTTTTTTTTAATTTTGAAGCCTTAGTATACTATGACGTTCTTATGACATTTTGAAGCCTTAGTATACTATGACGTTTTTTATGAATTTTGAAGTCTTATTTTACTATGACGTTTTTTATGAATTTTTAAGCCTTAGTATACTATGACGTTCTTATGAAATTTTGAAGCCTTTGTATACTTTGACGTTTTTTATGAAATTTTGAAGCCTTACTATACTGTAACATTTTTTATGTAATTTTGAAGCCTTACTATACTATGACGTTTTTTATGAACTTTTGAAGCCTTACTATACTATGACGTTTTTTATGAAATTTTGAAGCCTTACTATACTACGGCGTTTTTTTTATGAAATTTTGAAGCCTTAGTATACCATGACGTTTTTTTTTAAATTTTGAAGCCTTTTTATACTATGATGCTTTTTTATGAAATTTTGAAGCCTTAGTATACCATGACGTTTTTTTTTTTAATTTTGAAGCCTTTTTATACTGTGATGCTTTTTTATGAAATTTTGAAGCCTTAGTATACCATGACGTTTTTTTTTTAAATTTTGAAGCCTTTTTATACTATGACGTTTTTTTATGAAATTTTGAAGCCTTAGTATACTATGACGTTTTTTTATGAAATTTTGAAGCCTTAGTATACTATGATGTTTTTTTTTAATTTTGAAGCTTTGCTATACTATGACATTTTTTTATGAAATTTTGAAGACTTACTATACTATGACGTTTTTTAACAAATTTTGAAACCTTACTATACTATGACGTTTTTTTTTTTTTAATTTTGAAACCTTTGTATACTATGATGTTGTTTATCAAATTTTGATGCCTTACTATACTATGATATTTTGTATGATATTTTGACGCCTTTGGCACCCAACCATGCGGAGGCATACCACCGCCATGTGGTACTTCTAGTCTATTTTTTTAATTTTCATTTACAAGAACGTCAAGAACACAATTCGTTTGTTGATTTCACCGTCTTTTATCTTTTTCACTTCCAGGTGAAGTTGCACCACCCAACCAGTGATGATCTGGCCTTCCTCTATGGCACCATCCTCACAGACGGAAAAGATGATTATTCCCCTGATCCCACCACCAACATCTGTGTGTTTGCAGAAGCTCAGGTATTTTGCTGACTCTGGTCCTGAGAAAATACCAACTTCTCATTTGACATGTCAAGCTGTTAAGTTTTATCTTAACCTGGCTTTATCTGGTGTAAACATGTTCTCAGGTGGACCGAAGCCCCACTGGTTCTGGTGTTACAGCTCGAGTGGCTCTTCAGTATCACAAAGGTCTCATCCAGCTCAACCAGACCAGGACGTTTCAGAGCGGAGCCACTGGATCCCAGTTCACAGGAAAAGCTGTGGAGGTACCTGAGTTTTCTTCCTCATTGTTATTAAGGATCAGTCCTCTGGTTGGATCCTTACAGGTCCACAGTTGGACGTGTGTACAGGGCCACGTTTAGAAACTTTTAAATGAGGGGGGCCTAGACTGAGGCACAGATTCAAAGGGGGGAAGCACATTTGTAAAATGAGAAATTTATATCTTAAGGAGTGCCAGAAACCCTCTGTTCATTTAAAAAACAAAACAGGCAGTTCACAAATGTCTATTCTCTCATTTGTGTTTCTGATCAGGAGACCAAGTGCGGAGACTTCAAGGCTGTAGTGGTGGAAGTCACTGGCAGAGCTTTCTACACCGGAGTTTCACAATTTGTTCAGGAGCCAGATGACGAGCTGACCCATGGGTTTCTGCTGAAGTGAGCCTCGATTACAGGTTTTTCCTTTAAACTTTATAGATAAAAAAAGTGACTTAAACATTAGAGCTTCAAAATCCTTAAAAAATCATGATTTGTACCAAAAGAAAATCTCTGAAATCTCCAGAAAGAGAATTGGATTTCTTATAAATGAAATAAAAAATAACAACAACAAAGTTGTTTAATTTTTGTTTTAAGAATTTAAAGAGCAATTTAGAATATATTTGCAGACAACAGCCGTAGTGTGAATATTTGCAGGTTGTAACGAAGAAGAAATAGATTTGTATTAAATTAACTGTAAGAGAGACCACACAGGATGTTAAGGAGTCCTGTTGAGTAGCAGATCCTGACCATTAGGTGGAGCTATGAGCCTGGTTTCCATCAGGGTCTTTGAAATGAAACACTTAGAAAAAACAAAGATTCTTCTGTTCTAATTTTTTGTTTTTGCCAACTTACTTACTCTAATGACTTTTTAAGCCAAAATAATCGCTGCATGATAATTCAGGCAAGTGTGCTTGTTAACTAAATACAAAAAACTCAAAACTGTTTTCTCCCATTTATTTTCATCAGGTCATTGTACAATGGAAGGCAATATTTAAATTATAAAAGATCAGTGGAGATGTCTGACACTGGATGGATTCACATAGCTGCTGAAGGGACAAATTAAAATCAGAATTTACGCGTCCTTTTTAATTCTGTGATCCACATGTGAGGATTTCCACTAGAATGAAAACCTCACGTGGATCCGAATCAGAATTTAACATCAAGGTGGAGCTTTTGTCCTATTGTTCTTTTTTGAAATGCAGTGTAAATCCAGCCAGCGTGCAGAAAACATCTTAAATCTATTCAAATAAAAACATTAAAGGAGGACACTCCCTTCAGAGGGGGAAAAAACAAGTGTATTGCATCGATTGGGTATGGTTTTAATGGCATTTAGCATAGTAATTATGAATTTATATGTGCATGTGTAACAAGCACGTAACCTTATATATAGATATATGTAATCTATGACATGAGTGTCCACACTTGTTGAGAAATTGCAGATTAGGCCCAGGCCTTTGAGAGTACCCACTCAACAATTAAAATCAACAGAGTTAAGGCCAGCTCTTAACAGGAAATAAGTCCAAATAAAACATACAGTGATCATATATATATAAATGCTGCATGTCAATAATGATGAAATAGGAAAAAAAAAACAAAACTTTGCTTCTCAACTACGTGGCTTGCAGTTAAAACCACGTCTCAGTCCTTTTAATGGTTTTGACTGCAAGACAGCGGCAGCGTCAGGAGGAAGTTCAGATTCAGTCTTTCTCCAAAAATTATCACTAGGACAATTCAGGCGTGTGACAGCAGCCCCTCTCAACCTATGAAATCAGTCCGTACAAAAATGGCCCCTTGTGTCTTTAACGGAATCGTCTTCCTGTTTGGATTGAGCGTCAAGCTCTGAAGGAGTCTGAAAGCTGCACATTTCCCTCTGTGCATAGATTCTGACGTACAAAAACAGCACAGAACACATCCTATCAAACAACCGTGACCTTCTCTTACACCTGGAACAAGACAAATTGTCCTGGTCTTGCATGAGAACTTCTTAAAAACGTTTCATTTGACCAAACTGATCCTCCTGCAGGAATTATCGGATTTGGCCGTTAATAATAACAGTTTTTGGCTTCTGCTCCGTTTAACATCAAAATCTGAGGATGAAAGGTCTAAACATGTTGTGCTGTGTGTGTGGCTCTGCTGCGATGGTTCATTCAGGCGGAGCTGGGTGGGAGCAGAGGAGGTTTCTGAGGAATGTGAATGTCAGTTTGACCCAGAGGGAAAGTAAAGATGAGCAGGGTGGGGGGCCTCTGCTTAGAAGTTGAGCTTTGTGACCGGTCGCTCTCTGCTCGAGTCCGTGGTCTGGCTGTTGATGCGTTTGCGGTTGCGCTTCATCTTGGACAAGTCCTTGTCAAAGACTTCGCCCGAACGTAGCGCCGACACCAGGTCGTCAAACTCGCCGCCGTCGTCCTCCCCGTTTGCCTTTGCTTTCCGGGCCTTTCGCTCCTTCTCCCTCTGTTCTTTCAGCTGGTGACACAGAAATAACACACAGAGTTAAACAGCTAGCCTGGCTCCGTCCAGCGGGGACAAAATCCACCTACAAGCACCTTTAAAGCGATTTCTTGGCTGGGTGCGGTGTCTTCCTTCCTCTCATCGCTGTGAGGATATTGGACAACCAGCTGAGAACCAGTGACGCACATAACCTCCTCAAAACACAACTTTTTGTTTTTACACTTCCGTTTTAAACAAATGAGATATGACGTGTTAATGAATGAGCTTCAGAGGTACTTCTTAATGGGTTGTTAGCTTTGGACTGCGCCAGGCTAGTCGTTACCCCTGCTGGCTATAGCTTCATATTTACTGTTCAGTCATGAGACTGGTTTAAACCTTCTCTTCTAACTCGAAGAAAGAAAGTAAATAAACGTTTTACAAAAAATATAAAACAATTATTCTATCTGGTTTAAGAAAGTTGGGATCTACTGCGACACGTTCTGTTTTGAGAAGCAGAATAAAGTGTTTTACTACAGCTGTGGTTCTTTGTGTCAAGAATCATGCGGAAACGGCAAGCGATTACAAACCTGCGCTTCCATCTTGGCCCTGCGCTCCTCCTCTTCTTTGCGTTTTCGAATGTTCTCGTTCTCCTGCTGAGCCTCGGCGAAAGCCTGCAGGAACTGGTCAAAGATGCCAAAGAACTCATCTGGCTGCATCTTACTGGCATCTTCACCGAAGTGCTTTACTGCCCTCAGGAACTGTGGGGACCAAAGAGAAGGGGGCACATTGGATTAGATTTACAGCAGGACACAGCAGAACCATGTTTTACTCCGTCTTTGACTGTTTTACAGGAGACTCATTAGGTCTTCAGCTCTTTGAAATCAGAGCAGGGTACCAGTAGTCGGGCTTTGAAGCCCATGTTAACCCAGATTTGACCAGCTACTGATTACAGCTGAGGCCGGAGACTGGAGCTAGAGCCCAAATTAAGGCAACGTGTTTGTTGGGTATTTTTCACATTAAGTTAAGAAGGAGAACAGATGTGGGATCATGCTGGGAACATATCAAAGATCTGCCCCTGACACACAAACTCTATCAGCTGGAGCGAAGATGCAGGTAAGTTATTTGTCATAAATTAGATTAAAAGTTCATTAAGGGTTTTTTTCTGAATGAACTGTTCAGTCACACGAGATAACAACAGGTTCTTTACTTCTCCACAACGGGAATCAGTGGTTTCTGTGAAGCATGAAAAAAAAAACTAAAATGTCTTTTTTTTTTTCTATATAGCTTGATATTCTGCTATTTTATTACATCCACAAACACGCACTCACACTAAATGAAAGAAGGTGTTAAGAGGATCAGCAGGACCTCTCTGGTTCCCAATCATGAGAACAGAGGACCACTGTAAACACTCAAATATTTGACTGTGGGACACTGTAAATGATTCACAGAGACTAATGGTTGCCATGTGACCAGCGGTGCACTCGAGTGAATGTAGCACACACACACACAATGGGGCAAAAAAACATGCTCAAGATAAAAACTCCTCCTGCCTTGCACCAATAAATGTGGACAGACGCATAAATCTAACTTCAGGGTGTCAAACTCTCCATTAAAAGGTGAATACACTCAGGTTTCTGGTAGTAAAAAAGCCCATTTCCCTTAAAATTTCCATGTGCACAACTGAGGTTTGTTTCTTCTTTTGCTTTAGTGCTGTGATTGATTTGGAATACACATTAACTGTGAAGAAAAATAATGTAAGAACACCTTTAACCGCTGATTCACACAAGGACCACCCACACTTGAATGGATTCACAAAGCATTTGCGAAACGACACATTAAAGCACTTAGCAAGTGTGATCAAAGCCCCTAAAACCAGGACACAATGAGACACACTAACCCTGTAATGCAGAACAAAGCCAAACAATATCTAAGCCTCTGCCTCGGTTCCTGGTTTCACTCTTGTCCTGCACATAAACCAACGAGCAGGCCGACCAATAAAGTGTCAGTGCTGCTGCAGCAGGAAGCTGAAACACTTCACTCCTGCTGTTAGCTTTCCTAGAAAGGTGACTGATGAGGTCAATAAGGCGTGTAGAAACAGCTGCGCGGAGAGGAAATGGGATGCGAGCTTTCAGCGTCTGTGTCTACAAGTGACAGTGGTGCTGTCCGGTCTGCTCAAACACACATTTTTTTTTTTTTTTTTTTATTAAAGCTAGATATGATAACTTACCAGTTCTTTGGCCTCAGTGAGAGAGTCCTCCACATCGGAGAAGCTGAAGCTGGCCACAGTGATGAACTGACTCACCACAGACACAAACTTGTCGCCCAGCTCCTGCGGTCTCTTCTTCTGGTAATCCAGCTCCTGGGAGTGAAAATCCAAGAGAAGAAAATGAAGGAGAGCAGCTGTGGAGCAGCACTAAACAATGTACAACTGCACGACCAATGAGAAACATGTACTGTCTTATCTAATAAATCTTTGGGACTCACACTCTCAACGCTTTTCAAGCCGCTGCGCAGGTTGCAGATATCTTTTTCCAGCTCTGTCATACTGCAAACAAAGACAGATAGGGGTGGTCGTTTAGCACAGAGTGCAAGGAAACAAGAAGCAGGTGAAAGCTGTGCAGCAGGTTCTCCAAGTCAGTGGTTCCCAAACGGCTTGGCTTATGACTCTTTAAAACAAAGCCTTGTCTAGTTGAGACACTTTGGCCTTGTCACAGGCTGCATATGTCTTTTCTTGTGAGAAGTTCAATCAAATGGTTTAATGTGAATAGTTTTTAGAAGCACAACTATTACAGAAAGAATCAAAGATTAGATGAAAGTCAACAAAAATAAACAGAATTTGTTTATAAGAATGTTTTTATTTTCTTACTTCCAATCATGTTAATCATCTTAGAACCCCTAAATTTTATCTTGAGACCCAAGCCCCAGATTGGGAACCACTACTCCAAGGCTTCACCTACTTGACTTTGGCTGCCTCTGCGATACTCTGCAGGTCCTCCTGGAACATCAGGACTTTGGGGTATTTCTTCTCCAGAATGGTGATCAGGTAGTGCAGGAGAGTGATGTTTCTACAAAAACACACAGACGTACAGTCGTGCTGAGCTGGAGCGAACATGTCAAATGTGCAATATATAGCTTTTATTATCCAGGTTCAGATATGAATGACCATATGGAGTTTCATAAATATCACATTCCCAGTTCCAGATGTGACTTTTATATTCCATGCATTCTTTCTCTTATTGCCTGCAAAGTTTTAACGTTACGACTGAAGAAGTGTTCTTACTTGTCGATACTGGATTTGGTATCAGCGATCTTGTTGAGTGAAGACACCTTGAAGCCGTAAGCGTTTCCTCTCTGACCCTTGTTCATGTAGTTTCCAAAGGCCAGCACCACCTCCAGCAGCTGCTTCAGGTTTCTACTGTGTAAAATCTCTTTGGAGGCCTTGGTCAGAGCTGAAACATAAAGAAAATTAATGTCTCCGGTGGATTCAAATATTTGGACTCGCTTGCTCGTTAATGCCTTGGCAAATATCAAATGGTAAAATAAGAATTTTAGAAGCTTTAGAAAACAATACTTTCCTTACTTAAAATGCAAGGGTTTCCCTGGGGATACAATATAATACTTTTCAGCCCTATACTCTTATTAAAAAAAAAAAAAAAATGTTTATGGTGTAGAAGACTTTCCCCACCTTCAACTTTGGGTTTGATCTCAGCTATCCTCTCTGCAAACTTCTTTTTGAAGTACAAAGACTGCAGCCTCTGCTGGTAGTGGTTTATTCTGGACAGGAGATGGAAAATGTGTGTCAGGAGAACAAAAATAGACAAAAATCATAAATTATAAACTGGGAAATCCACAAATTTAGACAAAAAGCCACAAACATGGACATTGTGCTTGAGCAAAATAAAGCACGTCGCCTGTATGCTTACTAAACGACACCAAGTTCTAGTTGTGGAAATGAAGCTTATTTTTGGCAGAGTGTATGATTTCAGCTCAGAAACCACTGACTCTGGAGCTAATGAATACCACACTGACATCTGTCCGCCAGTCCATTTTGTATTCTGACTAAACTAAAATGACAAAAACTGTCAAACTACAGTGAAGTATTAGAAAAACAAAGCAAGAAAAAGTAAGTATATTTTTTATTGTCACTGTAACGTAGAAACATCTTGGATCTTTGATTAGCTGGTCTTAATATATTTATGCACTTAGTGATTGTGGGACAGGACTTTGTTTACACAACTGCTCAAGTACTGTTATTACATTACTGATTCTATTTATTCATCAACACAATTCAGAAATAGTGATTCACACAGATGGCCATTGTTCCCAGCTAAGTAGAAACCCATGTGTCATATCATTTATCTGCGATGACTAAGAGGAGACAATGGCTATTGTTTGTCAGCAGATCTGTGCTGCACTGACCCAGAGCTGTCAGGTCTGAGATAACTACCTGTTTAATACTGAATTAAATAGCTGACAATTGAGAAGGAAAAAATAAAAACTCTGAATGGGAAAATTACCTGCTCATCTCATAGAGGAAGCGATCGGGTTTTGCCATTCGGTCGAGCTCGTGTTTGTGCTCCTCCAGAAGATCCACATCGCTCTTCTCTGGGACAAACTTCAGCAGCTGACGGAACAAAAACAAACTCTTCGCTTAACATATTCAACACTCAGTCATCTGTACCTGTTTCAGTTAACAATGGTGGAGGGACTTATGCTGTCTCAGGCTGCTAAAGAATTACAATAATGTTTCTATAATCCTCTGCCCCTATTACAGTACCCAGGTTAAAATTACTTTTAAGAAATCAGCTTGGAGAAGCCAATTGTAATCTGGGGCATCTAAACACACACTGAGGAGGGACTGTTGCATGCAGGAAAGCAGATGAAGTACCTGCTCCAGCATGTCTTTGGGAAGGTCCTCCTGCTCGTCCATAGTTAAAATGGCTCTCTTGATCTCCTCGTTTGAAAGCTTCAGCCTGCAGTACACAACAGATGAGTGTGTTAAAAAAAAAAAGCTGTGATGTGTCAGTAATTTCTTTTTTAAAAGGCTATCTGATGTACTAAACTTACCTTGAGAGGAGGATATTGCAGTTTTGAGCTCGACGGCCATCAATGACTGATAGCTCCTTGACTTTCTTAGAGCTCAGTGTGTCGTCCTCTGCCTCTTTCTATGAGCAAAGTGATGGAGGTTAGAGGGCAAACGGCAATTTTAACATGCACAAATTTGTTAGGTCTTTTTTTTTTTTTTTGGTTAGAGTCACCCACAAACAAGAATGAAGAATGACTGACATGTGCCCTAAAAGAGCTGAAAACACACAAAAAGGCTCAAAACACGGTCAAACAAAGTTATAACAACCAAACATGACACACACAGAAAAAGGATGTTAACCTGAACAAATGTCTCAACAATGTATACACTGTTTTAGACAAAAAGTAGATAGATTCAAAGAAACGTGTAGCTGAAAATACAACATCAATATATATATAATATATAAACAAAGCCTGACTGAATAAACAAGGAGTGACAATAATTCCACACTGTATATCAACTGTACTGTAGGTGCACTCACCTGTTTGCTGTTATTGATCATAAAGAAGTCCTAAAATGCAGGCAAGAAGCAGGGAAGATGTAAGCACTCATTAGAATAAGTAAAGCAGTTACGTGATTGCAGCCCATAAAAACAAACAGCAAATGGATCAGAGCGCATTCAGCACTTAGATGTGACAATGGATCCATCAGTAATGAAGTGAGCAGCAGCGAGACATGACTGGCTGTTCAGGTGATTGATACGTGCTTATAGTTCACATGCGGTGCACATAAGAAATAAGTCTGTAAAGAGTGTTTAAGGTTTTTTGTTTTTTTTTTTGCGAAGCTTACCAGGCCAACACTAACAGTCTAAATATGCTTTTTTTTGTATTTGTAGATGTCATTAAAAAGAGAACTACCAATATATTAATCTTCAGCCCCTTGTTATGTGTATTCAACATGCTTAAGGTCACGTTTGATGTTTCAGACTGAGCTGGAAAAAAAGAGGCTGTTGACATGTCATTCTCTTTTGTGCAACTAACACCGATACTACTGATAATGATTATCTAATCACTAAATGAACTGCGAACTGAAGCCACAAGAAAGAAACAGCTGATTCAGAGCAGCTCACTCATGCATTTTCAATCACATATGGCGAAATGATTAAAACCACAAACAAAACAAACAGCATTCCAGTCAAGATCAATCAAGATGATTCAAGCATGAAGGTTTTGCATCTAATAATAAACCCCACCAAATCTATCTGGAAATTTCTCCCTTTTACTTCATTTAATTCAGACTTTTGTTCTGTGTAAATTATCTGACCTCTCCCCTCCTCACTTCTCTAACTGTGCTTAAGAAACCAAAAGTTACAAAACAGGAGAAATTTTCGAAAATCTGAGAACACGCCAAGTTCAAAAGTGCAGGCCAGCTGAGTCCTCAGCCACTCGTCCGATCTACACCCCCAAGCCCTCTCTGACACTAAACGGAAACAGTTGGTGAGCTGATGAACGGCCTCATCTTCAGTACCTGCTGTCTCTGATAGGCTGAGAAGGTCTTTTCAAGGTCCTCCAGATCCAGGATTTTGAAAACCTTTGCGTCGTCCACCTCCATCCACACAGTGCCCTCCAGTTTATTCTGAGCAGAGGAAAATAAGACAATTACCTCTTGTATTTTCACTCAAAGCATAAACATATTCAGGTCTTTTTGTGTCTCAACTGTTCTGACCTCAGCTAACTTGGACCAGTTGAAGGACTTGAGGGGATTGGATGGCTGAGGGATGTTTTTCTTCTTCAGGGACGGTCCCAGTGGTGCTCCTGGAGGCGGAGGGATGCCTCCGATGGGTGGACGTCCAGGAGGAGGTGGAGGGCCACCAGGAGGAGGGGGCGGGGGAGGCGGAGGAGGCATCATACCGCCAGGAGGGGGTGGGGGAGGTGGGCACAGACCTGCTGGTATGGGTGGAGGAGGCAGAGGGCCGCCGGGGGGGCCAGGGGTGAGGGGAGGGCCTCCGGGAACAACAGCTGCCTGTCTCTGCAGGAAGAGAGTATAACAGCAGTTGAAGAGATTTTTAATGTTTCACCCATAACACAGGACAAGAGAATACTTGTATAGAATACTCATCTCTGGTTTTGGTCTTTCTGTGGGGTTTGTTGTTCTTATGCTTTACACTCTGAAAGATTTCAATATTTTATGTTCCAGTACAAATCACTTAGGATGCTTAATGTCGTAAAATGATGGTTTCCAGCCTGAGATGATTAAAGGGATATAAAAGAAAAAAGCATTTGTAATTTTGTTTGTTTCTTATGAAAAAATATGGCAGATTTTCCCTTCTTCTCCAAGTGAAACAATTTCAGGAGATAAAAAAAAATCACTCTTTGGTTGAACTGAAACCTACTAACTCACCCTAAGGCCACAACCTGTGATGAGGGGTCAGGTCAAGGGGTCATAAACCAAAAACAGTGGGAGTCACTGTCCTAGAATCCCAGTGTTTGGGGGTAGAGTACTTTCATGACTTTTTTTTCTGGTTACATATTTTTAATGCATTACTTGTTCATGTGAGGTAGTTGCTTATTAGTTTCTTACATATTCTTATTCATTTTACACATATTTTAACTTGTGAAGGGTTTCTCCTAACAATGGGACGATTATATGCTGCTTTATTTGCCTCCCACCACTGGTGGTCTTGTCAAAATATCCAGTCCAGGTTTTATTTTAAGGCTAATATAAAGTGACCCAGCGAATATAAAGGACAACATACAGTGCTGAGTTCGTGCAGTCGTGCAGTAAGTTCGGCCACTTGCTGTTTGACATTCTTGTGCTCGGTGCTCTCCTTTTCCAGCTTCTCTTTCATCTTGTTGAGCGTCTGCATCATGTCCTCTTTCTCCTGGGTCTTCGCATCACATTCACGCTCCTTTTTCTCAAACTTCTGCTGCAACTCGTGGTGTTCTGTGAAGGGAGATCGCTCGGTCAGCTCAGCTGAAAGCTTTAATTAACTTATTTTGTCATACGAGTATTTCAATAATTCATCATACGCACCTTTTCTCATTTTCTCTGCCTGCTCTTTCCATTGTTTGACCTCATTTTCATTGACCAGCCTGCAGAGAGGACGACCCACATAATTAACTACAGCGTCTACAAGAACAGCTCTTGTGATTATTGTTCAGAACTTAAAAGGGAAGCAATTTCTGAGCTGTTGAGCACATGTCTTTCAGATCTTCAACAAACACAACACTGGTCTACATTCTTCAGCCGCATCATCTATTCCATGTGCTCATTCTTGTGTGAGCTGTAGGGGGAAACTCGAGGACTCACATCCGCACAACGTTCTTCACGTTAAAATTCTCCAGTGGTGTGACGTCGGGGTCGTGACCTTTGTCATTCTGCAAGACCATCTGCTGGACGATACGATCCAACAGCAGCCAGTACTGCACCGTGTTACCACTTCTCTTATCTGGAGAAAAAGACAAAAAGTCGCGTAAGTTTCCCATTAGTCTGCTGACACAATTTATTTCCCCCCCCCTCACTGATAACTTGTTTAATATCTCGGAAACTACTGATTGAATCAGTTTGAGCAGTGGCTGTTTGATCATTATGAAATGCAAAGGAATGACTGTGGAGGCTTTTTCCAAAGTTACACTGATGAGCCAAAGAGAGGCACTATGATTACAGGTTACAGTAAAATGACACTGATTGTTGAGACCGCGTCTGTCATGGGACAACATGTTTACTGTTGCCTTGTTATTTAGCCTGAAAACTCTGTAAACACACACACACACATAATACCATTGGGAGACATCCTGTTATTACTCTTTACCACTGGAAATATTCAAAGTTCTGTATCATATTCTTATGATATTAATATTATTCGGATTCCTCTATTTAAGTACTTGCAGTTGATTAACTTTCATGTGTAACCACAACACTCCTATTTGCAGCTGAAGTGTTAATTACACTCTCCGCGAAGAGGGCCTTATTATTAAAAAGCCACTCAGAGGGGAAGGTGAGCATCAAGGAGAACAGCCACCACAGCTGTGGCCACTTTGACTTGAAGTCAAAGTGGCTCTTTGACTTCAAGTCAAACGATGTGGGTTTGGGTTTTGCAGAAAACTAGTTTATTACAAAATACAAGTATCAGCCAACAACAGTCTCTGACTCTGAGTATGTACAGCATTCAGTGTGGCTGGGAATGTGCTTATCCAATTTCTGGACGGCCTAATCTGCACAAAGTCAACATACTTATCTTTTTGGCAAGAAACCAAAAGGTACATATGTACTATGTATTCTGTGGGAGTGATACTACGACCATGTTAGGAGCCTCATTATACAGTTGTATGTAAAAGCTGGGGCAATCTTTTTGATTTATGAAGTGAAAAGAGGGAAAAACAACCAATGTATCAAACAGACACCAGAAATGAGCCTTACTTCTAACATGAATACTTTGAGGGCTGTTGCAAAAGTTTCATCGTGTCTTTTTTTTTTTTTTTTTTTTTTTAAAGTAGATCACGGTGGATTTTGCTTTGGATTATTGTAGATGCCAGCTTCTTTTCAGTTTCCCTTTCTTGACTGACTTCATGACATTTGCTGATATTTAGTGAAATCCTGTGCCACTGGCTGCCACACAACCTCAAAGCAGACTCCAGCAGGCCTCCCACCCTACCCCCCACGTTTGACAGTTGGCAAACTGTTCTTTTCATCTAATCTTGCTCCGTTTTTTTTTTCTTTCTCCAAACATACCCTACTCAGTTTTAACTTCAGTGCACAGAACTTGTTTTGCAGACTTCAGTTGTTGGCTTTTGTGATGAGCTCACAGATAAGGTTTCCCTCTGATGAATCTTCCATATAGACCATGTTTGTGCATCGACGCTGCTCACTGAACGGTGAGCCTCCCTGCTGCACCTTTGTGATCATATGGAGGGTTTTGCTTTGGCCCTCTGCCCAGCAGACGAGAAGTTTTATCTAATAGTTTTCATGGTCTTTCAGATGGTGTCATAACTTCCACAGTTTGTTTTCACTGCCATTTCTTCCACTGTCTTCGGACAGTGGAAGATTCAGGCTGGAAGCACTTTGAATGCTTTTTATAGCCTGCCCTACTTTGTAGGCATCAATTAGCTTCTTTCACTTCAACAATGCACAAAAATTTGTAAAGTAACTGTTTTGCAGATTTTTCTTTACTTCACCAGGCTCTTTTAATCACATTTTACAACATAAAAAAAAATTCTGTGTGGTACTTTCCCAACTGTGTTATATAGTGTGCAGTCCAGTAATGAGTTATTTTTAAAAAATCACTCACGTGGCATGAGGAGACAGTGATGCAGGACAGACATAAAGTGCGGGTATGCATCAGTGTGGTTCATCTTCTTCCGAATGAGATCAAAAACTTGGGTGGCACTCTTGGTATCTATATGGACCTAGAGGAGAAGGAGTGAAACAACCCATTAATACATTGGGTAAAATTTGAAAAACGAACTAATCATGCAAGATAGGAATTTTTTTTTTCCTTTGCTTACCGACTCAAATCGTTTTGACAGAGCCAGCTCATCCTCGTTCCGCAGCATCTCAAAGTAGTCTAAATGCCTGAGAGTGTCAGAAGACGGGATTAGAAAGCTGCCTGCAAATGTGACACACTCGTATACATATAGTTTAACTTAGAAAGATTTCTCTTAAAAGTAGCGATGAAAAACACAGTCAAATCCATTCTCACTAGGGCAGTGGAGTTTCTGTTTGTTTTTTTTTTTTTGTTGCTTTTGCTGTTTTTATGTTTATGTTTATCTTTTGAGTCTATCCCAGGATGTTTGATTTCAAATTGTTCAGCTTCGGATCAACAAACACACACTGACACCACTCTGGTGTTTCATTTAAAAGTGGACAGACATGTTTTTGGATTCCAGCTCACCTGTCTAACGTGGAGTTTTCATGAGAACGTAGCTTATCGATCACAGGTTGGATCCCCAGCATAAGAAACTCATATCGGAGGTGAATACGGAATTCCAAACTTGACTACATTTGAAAAAAATAATAAGCAGAGAAATGCAAACAATGTTTCTCTTGAATGAGGGACATGATAACCTTACAATGTGAGTGGAAGCATAAAAAACTGTCTGCAGTGTATAATTCACCTCTCCAGCTCCTTGACTCAGCACAGCATTAATAAAGGACATGATGGCTGTTTTCAGGTTGACCTCGTCTCTGTATCGTCCCGTACTGCGGTCCAGCTCGTTTATAAGTGTCTGAGGGATGACAAGTCATTACAAGTGTTAAACGTCTTTATGCAGTGCTGCTTATAAATGACTTTATCTATCTGCAAAAGATTTAAAACCACAACTGTGCACTTGGCTTTCTCCTACTCACCTGGAATCGTGTCCTCTCGCAGGCAAAGCGCTGATAGTGCAGCATGGCCTCCAGGATTTTTTTGTGCCCACCAGGCACCAGACACACAGCACCCATTATCTCCAGCACTGCCACCTTGGTCTTGATGTTCTCCGTGGCCAGGCTCTGGGCGATGATGTTGATGCTCTCAGAGTGAGAGAGCACGTGTGCGCGGCCCTGCGAGTTGTTCATCAGAGCTTTGATGCAGCCAATTAGAGACGTGTGGATCTGTGACTCTGTGGTCTCATAGTCCATGCTCTTCAGGAAGTTCAGGATACACGTCAGGCCATCCAGGTCGATGAAACGAGTCACAAACCTGAGAGGAGAGCAGGCACAGAGAGGTCATCCTGGTTCATAGACAACTTTCATATAGTACTTCTAGCAACACCTGTTTTAATATGAAATATAATGGAAATGCACAAATGTCCTGAAATAATCATATGGCATCAAATGTCAAAATGTACGTCCACTTGTCTTTTCTATTTCCTTAATTTGCCTAAACTGTAAATGAATCGTCTCCAGTAAACATAATAAGTAATTCAGGACATTTTCTTTTAAACTCTAGTGAGAAGCTCAGGTTCCTAAAATGGAAATGAAATGTTTTCCCTAGATCCCTTTAATGTGCATTCACGTCAATAAAAAAATCTTTAACCAACAATGCAGTGACCTTTATGTGTGTTCAGTTCTTAAAGGACTCATTTACATATGGTTGTGAGGAACTGACAAGAGTGACAGACAAGGTTAGAGGTTAAATGAAGCGTTAAATGTAAAGGGCAGAGAGAGAGGATTCATTTTAAAATCTGTCCACCTCATCGGTTGTGTCCTCAGAGCCGTCTTCAAGCTCTCTATGGTTTTGTTCCTCTCCTCCTCATCTTCCTTTTCCAGAGCGAGGAGCGTCTTTCTCTGTTCAACAAGAATTTAAACAACATAAATATTTGAGCCTTTGGTTTTATTATTATTATTATTATTGGTTTTATTATGACAAAACCATGTGACAACATCATTACCAAACTGCAAACTCCCAAAAGACGACAGAATGTGATGGGCGGCATGTGTACGATCATACTATTATATTATTATGTCATTGTTTTGTTGTGTCTGTATTAGGATGGGAGTAAAATCCTTTAATATCTGAATTAAAAAGTGTGTTTTTGTTAGCTCATTAATGGCCTCTCTTGGTCCAAAGATGTCAAGTTGTATTTATAAACCCCAGATTTGTGTTTGCTTCACAATCTTGCATCTGTCTTCCAGGAATATTTTCCAACCAGTTTTATATACAAAACAAAAAATGAAAATAAATAAATAAGGTTCGTGTTATTACTTACAGCTGCCATTGAATTGAGCTGATCAATGTAGTATTCCGGCCAACTAGTTGCACTTTTGTTTTCTTCTTGTTCCTGAAAATCAACAGAACAGATAGTGAATGACGCTGTGCCGTGATACAGGTAGGCCTTGCTTTTCAAAGTAATGTCACACAATGACAGGGGAAGATAGAAAGTGAGATACGTTAATTAGAAAGAGTTGTTGTTGGCTTATGTCCATTAACTGTGCGTGACTTGTTTTGAATTTTAAAATGTTACATAACAACATGATCTTGAAAGAACCATTTCAGAAAGTCACATGAGGGGACAAGTTGTTATTTGGTCCACGTCACATGTTTGAATGGATCAAAGTCGAGCTACAGACCAGATGCAGAACTTCATACCATTGCTTTTGAGATCACGGGATTTGAAGGAAACCAAACACACAAACACCACCAAACACACATGGAACAGCAGGTCCGAGGCATAAATAGCCAAAAGCTGGAAAAAATGGAGCAAGAACTCAAAGTAGGGCGACACAGATATCCTGCCCATTTTATCCTCCGGTGCTTCACTGAGTTTCAAGAGTTGGTGAGGGGTGCCGAAAAGAGAGCACAGCTGCTTGATAAAATCTTAGATTAGCAAATGAATGTTAAAACTGAAGATTAAGGACATGGCCTGACTTCTGCTGAGATTAATCTCCTGACAGGCATGTTTGTATTACAAGTGAAAAAGTATCTGCGACACATTTCTTATATGATTTAATTTTCAAACTCATGAGGAGCATTGAGTAGAAAATGGCCCGACCCTGAACTTGGCTTGTACATAAAAGGCCGCCAGGCTTTCATTTTAACTCTTGCTCCATTAAGCATAAGCGGGCTGTGACCATCAGAAACTAATTGGGCGTCAGTTAATAAAGCGGCCTGCAGAAACTTGGCTGCTCTTGCAGAAACTGCAGACCTTGGCTGGTCTGCGGGGATCGTGCAGTGACAGGAAGGCACGATCCCGCTGTTCAACTAACGCCCGGTGCCAGCTTGACCAGGCGGGGAGCTGGAAGAAGTTCAGTCCATTAGTGGAGCAGACACAGAGGTGGGACTACTTCCTTTTATATCTTAAGAAGTTCATCTTTCAACTCGGAAGTCAGCAGTCTTCAAACACTGACCGTTTATTTAGGGTCACGATGAGAGAGAAAAGAAGGGAGTGTATTTCAGGGGATTTATTTTTTCCACATTTGAGAAAGTAAAGATCAAAGACGCATTAGGAAACAGGAATCAATCTCAGTTATTTATGAGTAATAGGACAGTGTGCTTGAAAGAGAAGGTCTGTCCTCTCAGAAGTCTTTTTTTTTTTTTTTTTAATGAAATTTGAAACCTCACTGCACAATCTCTGCTAACAACTAGATCAGTAAATCTGCTTCTTGGCAGATGATGTAGCTTAGAAGAGAGCTGACAAGAAGCAGGAAGAAGATTGATGCTATGCAGAATGATTTCATCAGCTCAGGTGCCCGGCCAAACCAAACAGCTAAAGCTCTGACTGAGTCTAGGCCCAGCCCGACTTCTGAAGGATCTAACTGCCAAGAAATGACTGGTGAAAAAGCGCACGCTCATAACTTGCGAGTTCAGAGCACCCTGATAGTGACCCCACCTTCCTCTTTATCACCCTCCTGACTCGCATACAAAAGCTGCACCTGTGGAAGCGAAGCCTTCCTGTTTGCCTTGGACAACCGACCACTTCCTTTGCCTCTTTTCTCCACACACACACCCTTCCTCCCTGAGCTCAGATGGTGAGTTTGTATCTGTCTCCATTGGGGCCGGAGCTTAATGCAGAGTCAGCAATATTGATGCCTTTCTGTCTCTCCTCCCTCCCCTGTTCTGCAGGTCGATGCCGCACATAAAGCCATGGTATGGTTCAGCTAAATTCCCCCCTCCACCTTTACACCAACACTGAGACAACCCCGCGTGCTCTCTTGAAAGCTAAACAGAGGAAGAGCAGCATTTTCAGGTTTATCCTGAGACTACCTTGGGCCCCTGGACTATGAGGCCACTAATTGGGGACACAGCAGAAACGGGAGCATGCACGTGCTTCTTCCATTTCCACTATCTTCCTTTCATCACTCGCTGTGTTGCTGCTGGCTAGTGGATGCTGTGTGCAGCTAAAGCCATGAGTGCATCAATACTTAAAGACAAAATCTGACAAATGTCATTTTTTGTGACATGGCTTTTCAGTCTTCTCTTCATATTCATGAATTCTACATAAAAATGAATACACATTATAGGCTAATACACAAATCTTTAAAGGAGTACTTTAATAATATTTTGGGAAATATGCTTATTTACTTACTTGTCAAAAGTTAGATGAGACAACCACTCTTATTTCTGTCATTTAAATTTGAAACTACAGCTAGTTTGCTTAGCTTAGTTTAGCATAAAGACTAGAAACAAGGAGAAATAGCTGGCCTGGCTCTGTCCAAAGGTAAGAAAATCCAGCACCTCCAAGCTCACTAATTAGCACATTATATAATTTGTTTAAGTCTTTCAAAAACTGTAGTTTCAAAAACGTGAAATGCAGATTTACAGTGTGTATGATGGGCTTCGGAACTTACTGCATGCCTTTCCTAAGCTGTGTTTTCTGAGGATTTGTACTGTACGCTGACATACCAGCTACTCATCCATCGGGCTAAATCCCAACTCTCCTAATGTCCGGTTTGTAGGAAAAGATTTATAAATCTGCATGCCCCGTCTGCGTATTAGTCAGGACAGGATATCCTACACACTAATATCTCCGGCCTTGAGAAACACCGCTGCAAAAATGTGAGGGCATATTCGGTGGTTACTGGCAAGCTCGACTCGACTTGATCTAAACTAGAACAGGCTTCTGTGTTTTCCTGCGTGAAGAGGACGGGTTCCTATACAGGAAAAGGAGGAACAGCTGACAGTTCTTTTTATCAGGGAGAGGAGACATAATGAAATATGACACAGTCACAGAGTGGCAAAGTATGTTACGGCTACAAGGATGCTTTGATGGAACAGGTCTATTATCTAAAAGGAGAAACCACATGATTAAAACATCCTCGCTTCAGTAGGACAATCGAACAATGAGACAAGAACCTTATTGTCTGGGAGAAAACACACACTGTGGAGGCACAAGAAACCAGACACTACTTTTGAATTCTGCAGTATTCTTTCAGTACTTCATCATTTTTGACACTGTGTTCCCTGTTAGCAGATTATCTAATGGAACAGGCTGAATTTAGCCTTCGTCTTACTCCCTCTACACATCACTATTTTTATATCCACCTTGTGTAACATCTACTCAAGTTAAGTGAGAGCGTTATTCATGGTGGAGCTTTGATCAGATAGTAAAAACTTGGGGGAGTGACTGTAATTGAAAAGATACATAATAGACTGAGGCATAAAGCTACTAAAGCTACCCTCAGTGATACAGGAATGTTATGTTTGATAGTTTTATCCCCCCACAAAAATCAGATATGTGGAACTTCAGTGAGGGAGGCACAGTGCAGAAGCCTTTAGGAATAGTTAATAGTTAATTCAATTCCTTTCTGAGAGTTAGATAAAATGAGATGTCATATTTTCAAAAAATCCAGTTCAAACGAATTTACCTTACAGAAACCAATGGATATGACTTGCTCTAAACAAAAGGAATGACAACATTATGTACCACATTTTAAGGTGGGTTTTTATCTCATAAGCACCTGATATAACCCTGACACCAAAGATGAAAAAAAAAAAAATCATCTGCATTCCACATATATAGTAGCTAGGGACTGTCGTAAACAGAGGGACACAGAGATGCAAGGTTAGTGGTGTGTATTTTAGAAAACAGGCAGCTTCAGGTATCAACAAATCAGTGAGGGAGGACCTGACACAAACTTGGCAGCTGGGATATTTACAGATATTCAGGAAGCGCATCCAGTCAGCAGCAAGCTTGTGGAGGCCGATGTGGATACTGACATAATGCACATTACCTTCTTTTTGCTGCAGTAGATTTGCCATTTCTTCTCTGCCGGCAGGGCAAACATGGCCTCCCTGTGTTTCTCTGTGAGGTCAAGCTCATCCTGCAAAGTGGGAAAAAAAAACAGCAGAAAGGGAAAAGAAATGTTTGGTAAGAAGAAAAAAAACAAATATTATGTCTTCACAATCCTTTACTGGTAGCTGAATGGACAAGATAGTATTTACTGCTTAAAAACAGACACAAAGTATGAACAAGCTATCAAACCATCATGCTGATAATTCAGAAATGTCTACATAAATCAAATTTGTTTTTTCCGCCCCAAAAACAAAAGCATGTGCCAGGAGCGCTTGCACCAGAGCTCTGTTTTCAGTTCAAGATCGGTTTGTGCTAAATCTCTTCATCATCAGTGGGATATCACCGGGTGCTCTCATCGTCAATTCAATATAACTCTGAATCAAATCAGATGTCTTGCAGGCTGCAGACGTGTGAGTAATGGGGGGGGAAAGATAAGGCGTGGACTGCCTACTTGACATGTGGTAACAAACATCTGGGAACAGCATGCATCCTAAAGTATAAGAGATATTTCACTGAGGCACATAAAGGGTGCTGTTGGGAGTGCCAGAAAGAATGTGGACAATTGAAACATATCAGTGAAGTTTTAATTTGAGTCTTCACTGGTTAAAAGAATAAAACTGAAATATAAGTTGTGGTCAGGATGTCTGATTTTTTTGTCAAACAGTTAAATGACTTGATGGAATGGACAACAAAGAGTTCATTGTATTTTTGTAGCTTATCTAAAAGTTTCCTGAGCTTTAATATATTTGTTCCACTCCACATTAGCCCAGTCTTAAGACAACTATAGCTGAATGAGCTGCATGTGACAGATGGTGAAAGTCATGAGAAGGTTTTTAACCAATTTAGCTCTGAGAGACAATACAATAGAGCAAACACACATCTAAACACAGGTTTATTCTTTCTAAGAGGCTATTTATGCATCAAATGGGGATTAAATTATCATGTTAACATTGCAAAAATGTTTTGTGGCAACTAGTCATCATGGGAATTGTCTTTGGGGATGTTCTTTGCTAAAGTCATCAACCCCAGTGAATCAATTTGTGCAATGATCAAATGTCCTAAAATGGTTGTGCGGGCTATTGAGTGATCTTCTGAGTTAGGTCCACATACTAAGCACTGGATAGGGAAATGGCAACTAAATCAACTTATATGTTATTGATTCTTTGGATCATAAAGAGTGGTTATGTATATTATGTTGCAACAAATTGTTGTTAATATTCTCTTTGCTAGTGAGTGAGAGCAACTCTCTGAATTCAGGATGGGAAAAAAAACACCTAACCTTGACTTACAGGTGTTTGGAAAACTGCTGAAGTAAAGCTCAAGTTCAAAGGTCGGGTTTAATAGATTGTAACAGAACAGATGTCCACAACTTATTCCACAACGTAAGTCTTTTTTACCAGCAAACCCGGTCCAATTATACACGCACATGGTGGCTCACTCTGGGTGAAAAGAAAAGCACGTGGCTGTTTTCTTTTGGTAAACAGAGCAACTGAAAGCCTCCTTGTCATCACACTCAACTTGCTCAATTATGTCTCCATAAAGGGTGGTAGACAAAAACAAGCAATTAGCAGATGGAGTAGGCTGAGACATTAAGAGTTCCTGAATGAGTCCTATTGATGTGCAAAAGTGTCGTGCTTAGATTACTGTGGCAACCATGGGAGAGGAAAATGGGGCCAGGAGAGACAGGAGAGCACGACAAATTAGAAGTGACAATAACACAGAGAAAGAATAGCAGCCTGGCCCCGCTACTCACAATATAGTGTAAACTGGGAGGAAGCGACAGTTCATTTGTGAATGTCTTAAAATGTAACAGTGTAAACAGCCAAGTAAGATTTTACACATCTACACATCTTAATAAAATAGTGAGGCTTTATATACACAGGCATTTCTTGTTATTATGATCAATTCATTGTCAATTTTTGTCTTTTCAGAAAATGACCAAACTTATCCTTTAAATCAAGGTTAAATGATATTTACTGGAACATGAATTAAAACTTCTTTTGTTGAATATCTTACCACCAACTCGGAGAACATGCCATCCAGCTCATCATATCCAGGCATCGGCAGTGCCGGCTCCATAGCCTGAAGGGCAAAGTCCTCCCGCAGCCTGTAAGTGATCTCCGGGTGATCGCTGCTGTTAAAACAGCAGAAGATGAAGGAGAGACCACCGCGGCCACCACCACCGCGCTTCCGAGGAGCCATGGCTGTATGAAGCGTCCAGCTGGTCAGGTAGGGAGGGTGGGAGGCTCCTTCAGGGCCTCTTTACAGCCTCCTCCACCTCAGAGTTTGGCCTCCGTCAGAGAGTACTGTGGACACAAGGAAGGGACACGATGAGTCTCATACAGCAGAGTGAAGTCTTTATCAGTTGAATTTGTGATTTTTAAACTGCCATATCACAAAACTGAATTACAGAAGCAAGGAATTTTTTCCAGAGACAGATAAATAATAGAAGATAATATGACCATAAATACTAAGACATATGTATTTGAAACTGCATTCAGTATAAAGATTAATCCTTTTTTGTTCTCTTAGCTGAAATCTGATGCCCCACAGCAACACTCTAGGGGCAAACTGGCTTGGACAATGTTGTCATTAGCAGAATAGTTACTGGTCAACACAAAACCCATCAAGACTATGAGGTTTGCAAACTCACAACTTGAACCTCTGCCCCTGGTAATGGTTAATAACGCAAGGTCATAATTTTTGAGGGGAAACCACAATCACAGTATCACTGAGGGCAAGCATTGAGAGATCTAATTATATCGGTGATACAATAGTGCCCTGTGAGAGTGTTACGTTTGAAATGGAAACCATAATTTGCCAGGATTAGCGTATTCAGACGTTTTCATCTCCCCTTCCTTCCTATTCAGCATCAGCTTTCCTCTAAAGACCTAACAAGTAATGATTAGAGGGGTGTGTTTACAATGGCCGTGGTGAGAGGCGTGTGAGGCCTTTTGTTGTTTTGGAGACTGGCTTGGTCGCTGTGGGTAAACAGCAAAAACAAGCCTATCTTATTGACAGGTGATATTTACAACATTTGGAGGCCACGACACACTCCAGTGTATCCTGGCTCAATCATCCTGATGATCCTTACCACCAGACTTTTCCTTCCTGGCTACCTGAATTAGGAGACACAATTAAACATTTGGCTTGTTCTCTTAGCAGCTGTAATTTTACTACTAGTAGTAGTGTAGGAAACGTGAGCAATCCGGTTGGACTCTTGCCCCTGTCAGCCCTGCCTTTATATTACAGATAAAAATACATAGAGATCAGCTGTCATAAATAAATAGCATTGCTGAGGAGGGTTGAGTACATTACAGGAAATTTTGTCCTGCCAAAGGAAGATCCAAGACTGAGAAAATTGCCATTTATGTAGATCTCCCAGTGCTTAAGGACTTTTGTGGTTGTTTTTAGCCATGCTAAGGGCGGGGCTTTGGTGGTGGTAATGCCAGTGTGTGTTGCTTGTTCCACAACTTAGGTCCAGACTAAATTTCTAAACATTAGGGTTGGGCCGATGGGAATTTCAGATGGCTGACAGTCATCGTGATGTTGAGCACAGTATTGTGATCACTCCCCCAAAGTTATTACTGCAAGTTCACATGTTACAGCCGAAAACATCAAACACCAGTTCTTGAACACAACCCGATAAATTCATTCAGCGAATCAGCGCGCAGTATTCGGGTCAGGTGACGCAACATGACTGATATTGGGGTAACTTTTGTTGCCAACTCAGTAGACATTGTCTAACCATACTCAGCATCTAGATGAACTGCAATTATATTTTTTTACTGACATTCATGGTCCCCAGAGGATGAATCCTATTCATTTTAGCGACCCTCTGGCTTCTTCTTGCACTAATATAAATTGACATTTGTTTTGAGAGAACTGTCTTAACAGCTAGAGGTTGGATTGTCATGAAATTTGGTTGCCACATTCATGCTTCCCTTGGGATGATTACAAATGACTTTGGTGATTTCATTGTAACTGCAAGTATGTTGCCATGCTAGCTTTAGCATTTAGCTAAAAGCACTGCTATGCCAAAGCACAGCCTTACAAAGCTGCTAGCATGGCTGTAGACTTTTGGTCATCTCTACAGAGGATATTTTTAGCTGCGATCAGACAGATCTGTATGTGTAGCATTTGCTCCTCTGGTTACATCAATCCAAGCATTAACACTGACACCTCAGTTTGTTGCTAAAGCTAAAAACTAGGACAAAGGGAAGGTTTTGAGACAAGACAGTGCTTGAATCTCACTACCAAAAGCATGAACAGGTTGGATTTTACAACAAACTACTAATTCGTACAAGCATACTGTGTAAGAGAGGAGACAGCTGCAGTGTGTGTGTTCTCCGCCATACTGGCTTGCCTCCAAGCAGAATAATGGACAAGGTAGTACGTGCCCAAGACTTCTCTGCTGTGTGGCAAATAAAGATGCGGTGTCCTGATATCCACGAGGACACTGTTGTCAGCATGTCACAAAAACAGCTCTACAGTCTCCCTCCCTGATGTGCCCAGCGGTGTAAAGCCAAGTATCATAAACCACAGAGGCTGTGCTGACCTGCAGGAATTTCTGGATGTCTTTTCTTGGTGGCCGGCGGCCGCTGAACATAACCACGTTCACTTGACCTTTCCCAGTGATTTCCTATAAGTCAGAGGCTTCGCCCAGACAGAATGCATCATATGCAGCATGATGCATTTCTAAATTCAACCTGGTCAGGTCACCTCCCTCATCCTCCCTATGCTCAGTGGGCTGAGGCAACAGACGACAGCTAAAGTTGATTCTTCCAAAAGGAAAAGTGAGGACATTTCCTGTGACAACTTAGTCTAAATAGAGTCAACCTTTAAAAAGTAAATTTTGTGGTCTACCTCAATAAAACCTGATGCCATCACTGTTCTATTTTAGTCACTTTTTTGGTTCATCTGTGCTTCCTTTCACCAGCAACTGTACTTTTCAAATCTGCAGCAGCCTCTACTGTTGTCTGCGACATTTTCCACCCCCAGAAAATCTAGAAATATATATATATATAAAATATTTTTTTTCATTCATATTATTTTCATTTTTCATCATAAAAAGTTCTTTGATCTACTCATGTCTCCTTTAATATGCCGATGTTAACAAAAACAAAAGAAGCAAATCCCCAAAATGAATCTAATCCAAGCCTAAATCATGTCGAACTAAACTAACAATAGCCAAATTTATTTCATTAATAGAAGAATCAATCTTTTGCTACATAAAGACAGCAAATGTACAAATATATACAATGTCCAGTGAATAAAGCTTATGGTGTACTACATGAACAAGGTGCCTGAGGGCAAATGGCCATAAAGTACACAGCAGCTCACTCTACGAACACACAGTGTATTGTATTTGACACATCCTTGACTTTTCCAAATAGACTACCAAAGGCTTCAGCAGCAGCCGCTTGGCTTCACGCTCACCATCTATTCTAGTATGAAGGGAAGAAACAATTCAAAGCCGTCTTTGACCATATTAGTCCACAACACTGCCCATCTTTTCCATTAGCTAAAGCGAGCTGTAAACTTTGTATAAACCCCTGAACCAGAGCGGGACAGTGTTGGTCCTCATCCAGCTACAGGACCAGTTCAGCAAACCACAAGGGCAAAGAGACAGGGAGGGTTTAAGGTTTGAACATGCAGCCTGTGTCAATGAGAAAAGTTTGTGTTAGTGCTGTAACTGTTAACCTGTGAGACCTGAGCGCTGCAGCAATAACCCCCGGAGGTTGTCTGTCAGACAGTCAAGGTTGCCAAAATAACAGAGGCCTGTTTGAACAAGAGGACATTCCTCCCATAGCCAGATGAGCCTTGTGACCCTGAACAGCACCCATACATCACCACCTTCCACTGTCACCTGCTCTGACTGAGAGAGAACGCAGATTCCCTCAAACTGCACTTCAGGCATGTACAACTTAACCTGTCAAACTGACCCTTATCTGTCTAAGCAGTAAAAGTTAGCAGAATTAATAGTTATTTCCAGGAATTGTCTTTGTATTGAGTGTGTTTGAAATGTTAACAGTCTGCAAGATGATAACGCAATGTAACTGCTGCACTTTCCACATAATGAAGAAGAATGCTACTTATACAGACATAAATCGACACTTGGACAGCAGTTGAAAAACATCATGACTTTTGTAGGCTGCTGCTTACAGTACAAGGCAGATTCTTTTGTACTTCTTCATTCATACACATCCAATAATTAAACCTGCCCACCCATATTCACACAAACACTTCTCTCTTTGTCTGAAGGAGATTTCTATCCTTGGATAGCCTTGTTGTTTTCTTGACCATGTGGTTTGGCGGGTGACCTGGCGTGAGTCCAGACTGTAAAAAAGAATCCCAGTGTTTGTAAAGTGAGTGTGAGCCCGTGCATGGTGCCTGCACAAAGACCTCCCCATTAAAACCTGCAGAACTGTCAGGCCCGCTGGAGAAAAGGCAGAAGTCGAGAAGAGCATCTTAAGCTAAACACAGAGACGCTCACGTTACTAAACATGTGCGAAGAGGAATGAAGAACAAGAGAGCAAGAATTCAAAGATGACCCGACTCTCTTCATCTAGCTGTTTCCTCCTAGCTTTGCCAAGTTCTCTTTTCCTTTTTCTTTCATTTTGTAATATCAGCCTTACTCAACCTTCTCATGTGCTCACACTTATCTCAAGATTTTAATTATTTCCTGATTGGTATTTCAGCATAGAGAATATGACAGCAAACTGTGTCATGGAAATAATGTGGGCTAGATTTATAATCTTTAATTGGCCAATAACTGACCGTTGCAGTGGCACTGTTCAGAGAAAGCATGAAATCAAACTACTCATTTAATCCAAGAGGTAGTTTCTCTTAAAAACCAAATCAATTTAAATACATAAAATCTAATTAAGGATGTAGTCCATCATGAAATAATCACTTTGATAAAGAGGTAGCTTTGGGTGTAGTTTATAAAGACTAACATGCAAACTGATGCTAATAACCCGACATGTGTCTGACTTGGAGCAGGAATTCAGCCTTGGAGAGAGAACACAGTGGACAGTCGAGTATTGAAAACAGATGTGTGAAATACCTTCTTCTGCATCAGCTGGCATCTCCCTGCAGATTCTGGCTCTGAGATTTACTTTTAATTTTTGAAATCTAAAGCTACTAATAGCTGCCAATATCTCCGATCATACATACTAATGTTGGTTGGGACAAGATAAAGCTGAACAGCTCTGACATGTTTTTAGTTGAGCGGAGAAGTAATAGAGCCAAAGGTAATGAGGGGAAACCTTGAATGAGTATGTACGTATTAAGACACTGTTCTAAGTGACCCTGACCTCTGACCCTCTGTGTGGGGGGAGGAAAATGAAAAAGGCGTTTCTCTAAGAAAAAGGAATCAATAAAGTATAATGGTCCTATTATTTTTTTGCTTACAACATCATTTCTCCAACCCAAGACAATATATTGAGTCACGTCAACAGCTAAATGAAGCTTCAATCATTTCATCAGATGTTTTAGGTTAAACTGTGATGAAGAAAGAAAAAAATATATTGTAACCACTGGTTGGATATAAAGTGTATAGCTGCAGCTGTGTTACAGGCGGGGCAGAAAGGCATTTGCTGCACAGAAGTTTAATCTTCTTTTCTGATTTAGGATTTGGGATGGATCAGACCTGCGATTTGATGATCATGTCATTGCAGTATTTTCAATGCAAAGCAACTCAACATTGTAGGCAGAGTCGTTTCAAACTATTCCACAATACCGCACTACAGTGTTTCTCGCTAAAACTGACAAAACACTGAAAACCATTAAACACAAAAGGGTGCTTATATTTAAAAAAGCCACTGGAGACACAGTTCATGGTTTTGGGAACTGCAGTGTGCTTCACTCAAGAGGCTTATGGGCTTTTGGAAACCCCCACAACTGTCGTGCACTGCACTTGGTAATTTATTTTGGATCAATCTGGACAGCTGCAAACAAAAGGCGCAGGAGTCACACGGGGAAGGCTATTGGTAGTCCCTTCATCAAAACACATAGCCTGAGCCCGGGCTGGCCAGCTAGAAATCAATCACCAACCCAGTATTTGGACACTGAATGCTTACTTAACTTGTGAAACTCAAAACTGTTTTGACTCGAGAGCTGCATCAGTTCACAACCACAAAATGTGGTAACAACAATAATAACAATGAAAAGTAATAAAACAATATCCATTTCTCAATGCAGCTGTGGTACATGTATTACTGAGGTTTTTTCCCCCAAGAAAGAAACCCCAATCTCTGCACTCATGCTTCTGGTCAAAGTGAACATTGATAACGTATAACTGAAAGTGAATTAATCTATCAATAACTCATGTTAACCCCCAAAACCGGTAGCTATTTGGCAACTGTTTACATGTTAAACATCGCGTTTCAAATTGTCTAATTCCATCTGGTTTAGCTATGGTACAAATGGCACAGTGGTGCCCAATTGTCTTGCGCAGCTGGATGGCATGCATAGCGCTCGTTCTGCCAATTACTTAATGACACCCTAAGTACACAAAGAATAAACACACGCAGACTTGGACACACATCAGAAAATAACTAGGCTATGACAGAAATGCTGACTGGCAGGTTAAGAGGAGATTAAAATCAATCACTTCTCAGCTGCAGCCAGTTAGACAACAGAGAACTGTCGAAACTATCCTGAGTGTGAATCCGGCGGTGCCACAGTAGCAGAGCTGTTTGGCTCTGATGTGTGTGTGTGTGTGATTATGTGCATTTACATTACAGGATTATGTGTCAAGATGTGACAAAGGCACTGCCTATGGAGCATTAATGTCACACGGCTGAAGGAGTAGTGCTGAAGTGACTCTCAGATTACAGGATTAACAAACAGAGAAACAGAGAGTGCGCAGAGAAAGGGATAACAGCACCGAGACAGACAAAGGAAGCATTTCTTCCACCAGCTGACACATTTTACACTTGTCTCCATGGCCAGGGGTTAAAATAGTTCAGATCTTGTAGGACTTTGAGCCGTGACTGTTATGCAAAGAGATGTGCTGGGATGTAATGTGATTCTTTTTGGTGTGGTAGTGTTTCCAGTTTACTATAACCAGTCCCTTCACTGACCTCTCCAACACACAGACACTGCAGTATCTGCTGTCGCTAAAAACAGGGAACTCTATAAGCCATGTCACATAGAGGTAATCTAATTGTTGTCCTCATAGTCTTCACGTTTCATCTGGAAACCGTATCACGGTCACAGCCTGTGATGACTCAGATTAGTTCAAGAGCAGCCTCTGTATCTCCAGCCACAACTGCTTTCAACAGTCAGAGTTAGTAAACTGGTCAAAAAGTAACACCAAACAGGAACAGAGGAAAGATAAAGGCTGTGATACAGACTGACTAACTCAACGTGTTCATCTCTCATGCTATCCTAAGAGTTCGATCAGCAGACTGTGATAATCTGAACGATTGACATGTTTTGTCTGGGAGGTCACTGCATATTTCATGAACAAAGGGTTGTTCAAATGCAGTGCTGGTAGACAGATGTTTGTAAAGTTGTTGTGTTGGGAAAGATTCAATCACTGGTGAATCTAATTTGTGGTACTGTCTAACTTTTTACAAGTTTTTTTTTTTTTCACTTTAAGAGATACCACAATGATTTAAAAGCCTGGAAATTGTCCCTTTAATGTCAGTCTCACCATATGTTTGCATTGACTTTAACACTTTAATGAGCTGCGTAGTAAAGTGTTTTGTACAGAACTAGAACCTAAACCTCTGATCCATAGAGAAACTTCCTGGATGCCATGAACAAATCTACATGGTTTCCCAAATTAATTCACAACCGTCTAGCTCCCGGCCACAGATTAGAGGAAAAAAATAACAATTTTTTTGTAAGCAAAAAGACTAATTGTTACCTAAAAAACACCAACCTGTTCCAGGCTTTGAAAATATAACTGGCATTTCCCTTTAATTCTAACAGGAATGAATAACAGCACAAAACATAAAATGTCTATTTTGGATTGGGGAGTGTGTGGCTGAAATGTAGGGAGGACAGAGATTAAAAGCAGGTTAAAAGGCTGCAGCTCTTTCCACAGGTTAGGCTGTCAAACTCGTTCTGCAGACAGACTCTCCAACCCCCCACCCTTAACATGTTAGCATTCTACCTCAGGTCAACCCCTCAAGTGGAGGTTAGACTCGGTGCAAAGAAGGAAACTACTCAAACAGGGGACAATATCCTTGCCAGGATTTCATCTTATTCATCTGGGTTCAGTTTCTTGGCTGTGTTCCAAAAAAAAAAAAAAAAACAGATAAAAGAACAGTTTAGTTTAAAAATAGCACACAAAACATGAGTGGCCCTTATCATGCTGCTTCCTCATTATGAACGTTTATTTATACACAGCATAAATGTTGACAACTGAAACCATTTGCTTATATCACAACAACAGTTTCTTTCATACTGAATTGTATCCACTATGTTTTCCATGTTTTGCATCTACTTGAATCTAATGAACCAAAACCATATTATTCTGTGAGCAGATGATGAGAATTTCTTATGAGATAAGATACTCTATGTAAGAATGCGAAGCAGTTTTTTTTTTTTATTATTGTAAAAAAAAGAAGCAGTTTTTGTCTGTAACCTAAAAAGTGAGACCTTCCCCGACTTTAAAGTGCACTGTCACCAGTGTAACGTTACTCATTCTGTTTATAACTGATGTTAGTTCGCTGTCTCAGCCCACTGCCAGACCCATTCAGTACAGTCACGTTACTTACCTAACATTACCTATAAAAGATCCACTCTGTTTTGCTGAAACACTTCGTTTTAGTGCTGCGTCAGCACCAGAGAGTTAAGTACGGTCTGTTTAGTCTCAAATATAGCTTACAGTCAAACTAGATAATAGTGATAGTGACTATGATAATAGTCAATCACGTTCAGTCTTTTGTACGTCACGTGCCTTTTTTGGCCACAGCCTCACTCACGCCTAGCTACAGAGCGTGTGAGTGAGTGCGAACAACAGGATGCTGACCGCAGTTCACTTAATGGCCACTGGTGTCATTAAAGAACTTTACACTTCAAAACCAGGAAAGCACACTTTGATAATCTGAAAAAAGTCGTACTGAGAGCATCTGTATTTGCAGTCAGTGTAGACTCAGCAGGAGCAGCCATTCCCAAACAGTATAAAATAATCAATAACATCCCGTTTAAAATGATTTTAACTGAATGCATTTGAAACATGATGGGTGCTGTCGATGAGGGAGCACTTTAGGTCATCTGATGGGCCTGCATGGATTCATCTGCCACTGAGCCACTGAACTAAAGAATCAATAAGATCTCGACTATCAGCAGAAAAGAGAGAGAATTAATACCATCATTGATTTGGTGAGATCTAGGCTATGTTTGCACTTTTATCGCCATTAAAGATATAAGCTGTGGACTTTGGAAGACTGAGAACATCATAAAGCACCATGAGTTGTCATCATTATTTCCCTCTGTGTGGCAGAAGGAACAGTAAACGTAATTATGTGCACCACAGCTGGGCACAGTCCAATATTAGTCACAAACGTATTTCTGAGCAGTAAAAAACAGACAGCCTCTCAGATACTCAGTAATGGGGTGTGGAGAGCGCTGTAATCTCTTCCAGGATACCCTGAGCTGCAGCCTGTCCTTTAAAAATCCCTACCTCTTCCTCAGTTGCTATGGTAACCCAGAGTGGTGGGTGACCGATGCAAGCTGGGTGGGTGGTTTAATGTAAGCCCCTTCCACCGCACATTACCCTCCTTTTTAATCTGCTCTGGATGTTTATAGGGGAGAAAATAGGATTGCCTCTCTAATTCAGCAGACAAAAACAAATAACAGAACCATTAAGGATTACAGGGTAAAATCTCGCTTGCCATCACTCAAAGCCACCGCGAAATCCTGCAGAATTACAAAGAGGAGCTGTCTGTCCTTCGCAACATAAGCCTGTGTAGTTTTTACATGCAATCTAGCGTATACATGGCCTCTGGAGAGAAGCTGAGGATGCGAGAGTGGAACCCGAGAAGGATGGGCAGCGACAGGAAATGAGCGAGGAGAATGAGCAGACCCTTCTGTGCTCAAGGTGACTTTCCTTTTCATTGACCTGATTATCTGCACTCCGCCCACATCATGGAAAAAAGTATGCCATCCTCTCTCTCTCACACTCACTTGACACTGATAACGGGCTGTGTACGCCAAACCACGGAGAGAAGCTGGTGGGAGGCAGCAGCCCGTAACCTCTGTGTGTGTGTGTGTGTGTGTAAAAGCATATTTCTACCACCACCTCACCCTATCTCCAGACCAGCCTTGTCATTATGGGGCATTCCCCACATACAGAGGACAACTCTCTCACCACGAAATCAGCCCCGGGGCCCGATCGGAGCACCCTGTCATCCTCCCCTCCCCCACGGTTACTACGGCAACACCGCTTTTCCACACCAGCACCTCCTAATTAGACAGACATGACACAATCACCTACGTCTTGGTGAGAGGAATCCAGCCTGTATCCTGGGGAGTGATAAAGCAAACCATCTATCCAAACTCCCCTCATGCACACACACGCTGACTGATATGATAGCCTCTGACTATCTGCCGGCCACATACAGTCCACACACACACACACACACACACACACACACACACACACACACACACACACACACACACACACACACACAC
>JBBMJY010000011.1:11740473-11751024 GCA_037833715.1 Toxotes lorentzi
ACACACACACACACACACACACACACACACACACACACACACACACACACACACACACACACACACACACATTCAAGTCAGCAGATAGCCGGCTCCTGAACTCCTTTTCCTTGCCGTCATTTGATTACAGGGTTGAACAGGAAGATTCATTGAGCTCAGTCTTACCCTGTCCAGGAGTGAGATCGTCTCTGTTGTGCAGTGAACATTCCCTTTATATCCTCAACTCACTGCCAGCTTTCTGCACTGTCGACAGAAAAAGAAACGATGCTTGTACACAGCACGCAGCAGAGCATTTCCTGTGCAAGGTATGTAATCCACGCAGGTTCAAAGGCGTCTGCCCGGGGCTGGAGCGACTAATAAGCACCTTGAATCCATAAGGCTGTCAATATCAGCCAAGAGGAAAATTCCAGTTAGACAGAGGCTGTTTTTGTCTGATGGCAGAGGGGGCAAACAAGGGATAAACTCGCCATACAGCATGAGCTGCTGTTTGAGATCTTGCAAACAGCCAGCTGGCCGGCAAGTACTTCTCCTCGGCGTATCCACTCCCTCCCTAACCTTCTTCTCTCTGCCTTTCTCTGCAGAATGCAGTGGGGGCAGAGGGGGACAGGCACAGATGTTACTTGCTCCAGGCCACACCCCTTTTCAACACTCCCAGTCCTAATAGGATGCAGCCGAGTCGTGGCCACCGCCCAGCGTCCCCCTACCCACCCACCCCCTGCACTGGCTGTAGACAACTTGTTTAGGGCTTGTTTGGAGAGCTGCAGGAAGGAACTAAAGCTGAGGTATAAAACGATTAAATGTGGATGTGAGAGAGGAGAGCGATGGGAGGCAGTGAAAGTGGTAGTGGGACAATGAGGAAATGAAGTAATATGTGAAACATAAATGAAGGTATGAAAACTACGTCCAATCATGGGCCTTAAAACTCCTCCTGTATATAATAAAATACCTTTAGCCCAAGAATTATAACACTGAACAAAAATCATCCTTACAGTCTGGCAATGATGAGACTACTGACAAAATATCCAGACGATTTTAATCTAAACAATCCCAGCCACTCCCACGTGATTTACAGCACAAGCCTCACTCCTGCATCTTAGCTAATTACTCGCTCACAAAATCCAGATTATATAAACATTCCTACATTGCAACATAGTGACATTCTTTGGACTGAATAAACACCAAAGTAATGAAAATGTGTAAGGAATTTGGTTTTCCTATGCAGAAAGCTTGTCAAATTAGTATCTCACTTGGAAGAAATGTACACAGCGTCAAAGTAATTTGAACATTTGCTGCAAGACTTCACATGCAAACCAATGATGTTATAATGTGAGAACTATTTCAGTCAGGTAGGATCAGGTCCCTCATCTTATATGTTTTCCAAGTAAGGTTTATTACTTTATGTCACTAAATAAAGTCACAGAAGGTTATTGTCTTAACAGAAAATCTCATTAGAAGACTGATGCAAAAAATTGTGGTTAATTTTGACAGTAACAGACCTTCAGTTCCTCCTTATTCTTAAATGCTGTGAAATTCAAAAATGAAGCAATGAGTCAGTTCCTATAGTCATCGTTTTGGATAAATTTTCTGAAGCATTAATAATCTAAGATGATTTCTACTACCGCATGCATCATTAATACTGTACAGACCCCAAACAAAGACGACAAAATGTTGTTATTGAAACACATGAATAATTAATCTAAGTACCTGCTGCTTAAACCTGCTGTTGTTTTACTTGTTTGTCGCCAACGAGAGATTTTACAACCACTAGGTCGACAACAAAATCAAGGGTTTGTTGTCCATTGTTTTGTTTTTTTTACTATTTCAGTGATCTGAAATGCTAAAAAGAAAAATAATAAAATAAAAGCAACAGCTCTAAAATCACATTCAATCCAACAGAACAGCCCTCTAAGAATAATGTTACAATACTGTTGACACTGTATGATAAGTGTTGGTTCACCCATGAGGTAAGTGCTACAGCCATACAGAGTCATACAGGAGGATCAGACATGTTCTCATAAGAGAACAGAAGTCACCTTCCTAATTCAGGCCCTATGGGTTTCCGTGCAGGTGTTGACAAAATTAGTGTCATTACTTTTCTTATTCTTCAGAAGTGAGTCAAGCCTAAGTTTTACAGTAACAAAACGTCACAGAGATGTTGTTGTACGTTTGTTACTCAACATGGCTTTGTCCAATCAGCATAAAAAGAAAATGTGTAGAATAGTATAGCCTGTAGCACTCAGCTGTACTCAGTATTAGAAATGTTGCCTCTCTTCTTCCCCCTGAAATCCAGCCGCAAACGCTGACCACTTTCCTTAACGTGCTCTTTACGAGTCAGTAACGTCACTGTCATGATTTCTAGGTTACTGAAACTTCAAAGTCTTCCAACAGCTGCCATTTGGAGATGCCAACGTGTAAAGTCGCCTGCAGCTTTTAGATTTCTGGACCACTTCCAAGTCACATGTTATAGCTAGCTGATGTACTTACATATTGTGAAGCACTGCAACTTTAGATTTTGCATTTCCATATTAGATGCTGCACTGTAGCTTGATCCAGGGAACTGGGCCTGTGTGAAACAGTTTATCTCTACAGGACTGGTGTTACAGACATCAGTGGCGAGCCGCGCCGGTGCAGTGATGAATGGACAACAGTGGAAGCTGTACAGTCCTGGGTAGCTGCCTCTGAAAAGAATGTTATGCAGCTGGAATAACAGACAGGTCCTGTTCCCATGGAGGGCTTCTGTTCTGGTGGGATGGATCGTCCGTGTCGATAAAAGCCAGGATGTTTTGGTGACCTCGAGGTCAGCAGGTACATGCCACAGAAAACACACAGGGCTCTGAGGATGGTGACATTTGTCATGGACTGTGTTATCATTCACATGAGTTGTATTAAGGATTTAAAGTAAGATATTATGTCCTTATTTGGACAATGACCAAAGTCTCTCTTGAGGACAATAGGCTTTAACTGTGATGCATTCTACCCAGGATAAAATACTTATTGCAAGAACTGAATCTTTAGAATAATCAACAGTGACATAACACACCAAACACAGGTTGAGAATTTTTCATCGTAACATTTGAAGGAAAGAAGCAGCAAAACAACCACTCTGACAGAAACTGAAGCCTAGAAGTGTTTGTGGGAACCTTTTCTCTCTTTTCTGTTAATTATTAAGCATGTAAGGGGAGACAAAACTCAACCTTACCCTTCTCTATCTGGTTTTCAACAGGCAATGATGTATTTTTCTGTTGCCTTGGTATGGTCTTTTATGATTTTGTGTCATGTATTGACCTTGCAAGGCAACATAAAGGAGCCGTAACAACATAAAAAGCACAAGGCAACAAGGTATAACAAAAATAAAATAACTCAAAATCTCTTTAAAGCTTGTTCTTAACCATAACAATAAATGCAGCTATGTTCCAAACTTTGCATTTGGGAGCCCATACTTGACAAACAAGAATTTGTTAAGAAAGTTTAAAGTTGAGAGCAGCTGAAACTTAGCAGTACATCAACAGTGAAACGAGGAAGCATGGAAATCTGATTGGCTGCAGACTGTAAATGACCCTGGAAAGTTCAGCTGTGATTACAAGCTTGTTCACTGAGTTTCTCTGGTTATATCAAAAATAAAAATACTTTGGTGAAATGTTAATCGTTCTGCTTACAGAGTGAAACACGGGGTCAATCAAAAGCCACACACACACACAGGAACTAGGAAAAGAAATGTATTCAGAGAGCCCTGAAGTGAAGCCTCAGTTTGGAGTTTTGTGAAAATGAACACAAAAATGACAAGCATATTCTCAGCTAAATCATGGGTGACAGCCACTAAAAAAAAAAAAAAAAAAAAGGAAAAACAGTTTCTCCAACTGCTGCGAAGGAATGTGTATAGTGGGAGCGTTATATTATGGTTTGTATAATGTGGTGGGAGCCAACAGGGCTACACCGTACATATGTTTCATTCAGGGTGGGGCTATATCCATAAATTCCACCCATGCAGCCCTTCCCTTGTAGGAGACCCTAACGATCACAAATTAAATGCCAGGATTAAAAAGGGTCCTCCTGGTCTCTACCCACCCTCTGGAAAGCTAGTAATTACCCTCTGGAATAGAAAGGTCCATCCCAGAAGGGGTGCCTGACTTTCTGCATCCACTAATCTCATGCAACATGCAAACATGACATGCAAGTCCAAGTAAGGATACAACACCACAGTTTATAGATTGACGCCAAAGGGGAAATGTTTGTGAAAGAAAACAGCAAAAGAAGAAAGTGTTTTTAAAACATGGTAAACATGGAAAACTCTAGCTTTTGGAAGGGAGATAACATCAACCTAATAGTAGAGATGGACCTTTGCAATGTCTGTGTCATGGCTGGAAAATTCACATGATGTTTTCTCATTTCTCACATGACCACAAAGAATGAGGCACTAATATCCAGTAGCGCAATAAAAGTGCAAACATGATGAAGCACATGAGTTTTCCAAAGTTGTTGAATATCTGTTTATAAATAGATGTAACTGTCAAGTCTGACTATTGAGAGTGAAAGCTCATTCTTAAATCCAACGTGCACTAACTGGCCTCTTCAAGAGCATTGAACCCATCTCACGGTCTCCCTCAGTGGATCAGACGTTTGAAAACATACTTATTTTTAAGTAGTTTCTTTGCACGGTTATCTTTTTAAAAAAAAAAGAACATGTATAATTGACAGGCAAAGAAATTATATCATTTTAATAAACTAATAATAACCAAGCTGAGTACTTTCTAAACTGTAAATTTCTATATAATTCCTTGACCCTCAATTATAAAATTACCTTTGTTACAAAGATAAAAGATTTTCCCGGAATACGCTGCTGAAAAAATATTATGAAGTGGATGGCTGCAGCTGCAGTGAACGTGCTTGTAACGGACTGACAGAATTTGAGGGTTAAAAGGCTGCGGCTTAACTTGTTGAGCCCTCCAGATGTAGGCCAAACTCACTGAGAAATCAGTGGTTAAGGTTTCAAGCAGAGAGACAAGATAGAGGAGGCAGCCTAATGCACAGTGTTACGGTGGAGGTAGCATATAAACAAACAAATCAAGTAGAGTAGTGTTAATCCAACATAATCCAATCAGAATCCAGTCTGCTCTGGCTGAAGACCGCTTCAAAGCACTGTGTGCATATTAGCTAATCACACACGGATGCTCTGAGAATTGGTTCAGCAGACTAAATCCAAGAGAAAAGGTCTGAGGTCTCGGTCTCATCTTTGACCGCCAACACGGATGTGAGACTGGCTTATGGCCAGAGGGACACATGACTGATAGAGGCAAAGTCTAAAGTGAAACCAAGCCAGGGCCATCTTGCAAGGCCAAGTTACAAGCTGCTTATCTCAAAGTGTGTCAAAATCTCAGGGTGGAGGGGGGGAACTGAGACCGGACACAAGCAGAAACTAAATATTAACGTTAGGAAAATCACCTGAAAAGCGCAAACCAAGAACTGAGAAGTGCAATGAAAAAAATGAAACCAAAATAGATACAGCAGAAAATGGATGTTTGTGGACATGAAGAAGGACACCTGCTGTTTAACAGGATCGACCTGCCTGTGGCATCTCAGCTATTATCTGCGCAGGGCAAACTACTGGGACACAAACAACACTCTGCTCAGGGTAGCAGTACACTTTAATATTGTTTGTTAAGTAATTATTTAGTTATAATCTGCAAATATCACTGTAATCCCCCAAACAATAAACACACACAGATGAAACTTTAAAACACCCCCAAATTACACTGAAATTTCAGAGTTAGAGCACTGAAAGATGAACCAGTTGTTCTAATGGATCACCAATAAATCATAACACTGGTAAAAGTATAACAAGTTACATAACTGCGAGAAAAGAAAGAAATATGGACGTGGACAATGGTCGCCACTAAGAGCTGAAATACAATCACTCCCAAGGAACATTTAGCTGTTGACGCAGCTGGTTTCGTCTGACTGCATGGCTGTTTTGACGGCTTCTCTCTACAGTAATGTTATCACACAGATACGTTATACTGTGGGAACCTGCTTGTAGTAGCAGCAACCTAAAACCCTGCCCAGGGGAACCAGGACATCTTCTGCTCCTGGAGGGAAGTAGGTGGCTACAGTGACTATATGTCACATAAACAGGAAACATTTGTCAATGCATCGTATCAGGAAAGAATGAAGATAGCAGTTTCAGTCTGTAACCAGGCAGCGATTCATTACTTTGGGCTTTCATGAATGTTATTCGTAAGCAGCCACAATATGCTTCCCAACAAAACAACAAAGAAACAAAGGCGCTTTTTTAAACAATCGTGATTTCTGCAAATTCAATAAGAGCGTGCGTGACTGACATTACCGGCCCCAGAGACGCCAGCTCGGTTAATGGTAAATTACATTACCATGACAAAAATACAGATGACATGATGAATGAAGCTAAGAGGTATGTAAAGGACATATAGAGGGAACATGATAATCCAGGGCAGGCATGTATTTCCCTATATTATGCAGAGGATCATCTTGAATCAAAGCAGGCCGCTCTTCCACTCTTAGTTCTTTGCCTCAGTGCTGTTGTGAACTTCTGAATTGATAAAGTCGCATCAGTTTGGGAATGACAGAAGGATAACAGGGGTAGCCTAAACATATTTTTCTGTCCTCGCTCTTTTGCTCGACAACTTGTCAGAACTTGAGCGTGCTTTCTGGAGGGCAGGGCGGCATTTTAAGAGCAGGATAAAGCATGCCGTGCTCTGACACAGTCAGCTGCTGAATCTGATATCTGTCTGCCGTTTCAAGGCCTGTTACACATGCGTTGGTTTGTGTCTGAGGAAGAAACATGTTGGCATCTGACCTGCTCCAGTAGAAGAAATTAATCAAACAGGATGCATATTCTGCAGATCTACATGGCATTCCTAAAAAGCACTGTTAAGATTCCTAAAAGTCGGAAATCAGAAAATTGAACCTGCAATTTGTCAGGTCATCAAGTTAGATCTGCGGGAACAAACATCAAAACGAGCTTTATATTTTGGTGTTAGAGATCGAAATTAGAGGACGAAGTCTGCACCCTTGAAAAAAATACCAGATACTGCCACAATCGCCTTTTCAATCTTTTGAGACAAATTCTAAAAAGTGCCCCTGATAACATATGACACACAGGAAATGTTCTGAACTCTAGTATGTAATGCTTGAAATACTGTTCAGTGGGTAACAAAGCTGAGAGCTGATGAGCGTGATAAGCTTCGCTTTGAACATGCGTCATCTTACCGTGATTGAGCTATCATTACCATAACTACAAGTAGCAGCCTGAATTGATGAGTGTACAGAATTTGCTGTCAGACAAAATGCTGGCATCCAACCAAGCTGGGATCTTTCCTGCAATAATATTGCATAGGAAAAAAAATAAGATAAAGGGCTCACAGACTCACCAAAACTGCAAACTCATAGAAAATTCTAATTTCCAGCATCTCTGCTTTGGGACTTGACAGTAATAATGTGACCTAGACAAAGGGAACAGGGGGGAGCAAGGATTGAAACACGAATCCCTCCTGGCCCATAAAACCCCCTCCTACCCTCCCAAACCAACATCTCGGTTATGGGACTCCCCCACACACATACACACACGAAGGACAGGAACCACATGCTCCTTTTATTTGAACCACAGCGTGGCTTCACTCTTTCCACATCTTATGGCTGGAGGCACACAAGTGATTAATTTTGATGCTTATTGTCATGATAATCTGAGGTTTGCCTCAACTCTCAGTCTGGCAAGAGAACAGTCACTTTCTAACTTTGTTAACTACAACTGACTCCAATCTTGAGGAGGAAAAGCAAAGCGAAGCTATTAATTAAACAATACAAAAGCTGAAAAAAATTAAGTGATTAAAGGACTTCAGTCAGAAACAAAACCAAGAAAGAAAGCAAGTATAAATATAGCCTATACTGTAGCCTGAGACAATTATGTGACAATTATGACACTCCACATAACAGGCACTCAACCAGGAAAAACTATTTCCTAAATTTGAAATGTTTAAGAGTTCACTGTGCATTTTAAACTGACTTGCTGTTGTACAGTCTATGAGACATTTGAAGAGTGATGGCAAACATACACAATTTGTCATCTGTTTAAAGGTAATATTTTATAATTCTAGTGTTTGTTGAAGCACTATCCATTTGTCTTGCCCCTTGATTTGTAAGGTTTCTGTGCTGCATTTTACACTCACAGCTACATCATTATTATAAAGTCTTTACCTCTTTAAACAACCTCGAAAAGGAGACTATCTTGGCACGACTCAGAAGTAGCACAGCATGTACCGCGCTCTCGAGAGTACAACTGCAACAAGTTCAGATCGGCCCAAAAAATAATTTCATAGGTCACCCAGTTCTAGTTATAGAACCATAAGGCTGCAGATCAAGGCTTGTCTCTCTGGAGGGGGAGCCTGCTCAGTGGAGGTAAGTCTTTGCCACAACAACCAGTGACTGGGCTGCACAACACAACTAATAATTACACTGGTTTCAGGGGATGGAGGCTGATGTGCCAACTTCTGCAAGCATGTAACATATGGCTCTGCAGACTGTACATTCTTATTAATTAGAAAGTATAAATGACAGCAAATTAAAAGGTGACAGTGCATAACATCTGCAAGGATCGTGAGGGTTTTCCCCATCTTTTTATTTTGTTATAGATCTAGTTCAAATCATCTAGTAGCTGTGATGCATTTTCAATTGCTAATAAAATTGGCGAAAGAGCGAATGACTCGCCATGAAGGATCCATTACTCACCAAAGGCTCTGAAAGCTGTCAGCCTAAAGCCCATTAATTAAAAACCTGCCACCACTGAGTGGCTGAGCTGGAAACAGGGTGCACCGCTCTTTCACCTCCGAACAATGAGTAAGGTCAAGAGTCAACGGTCTTGGGAGTGGACAAGCAGTGTGCAGTCCTTGGGTGGATATCTAAACTCATCTGCCCAAGCAAAGGTTTAGCATGTGTTTTTGTGTTTTAACTGAAAAGGTGGTGGAAGAAAAAAAATGGACCCATGAGAATGAAATATGAAAAGATCTATTTTCTGTTTTGCTAAAAAAAAAAAACTCAGTTCAAGTCTTGTTAACTTTAACAAGACTAAGCAAAATACAACATACTGTGTGTGTTTTCACATTCATTTTTCAAAAAAATTAAAAATGAAAAAGCTAAATGACCACATCAGCAGCTATGGTGATCCACGGTTGACCTCAGTAAATTGTTTAGCCGAAGTGGTAAAATCCTGATATGACATATTTTACTAAACAGAAGCTGCACAAAATATAATTGCTTTTCCTTTATGAAATCGTACCTCTGTTCTTTTACCCTAAAGGTTTAGGTTTTATTTCACAAATATGTCCACTTTTTTTTTTATATATATAGATGCTGGTTCTTTGTTTCAGGCGAGGTGGTTTGCCTCTGCTTTAAAACACTGTACTTTGATCGTTGTCTCTCTGGCTTCGTTTTTCGCTCCAATAAAAGATGTTTAGCAGGTGTCCATCAAGCTCAAGGGTATAGAGTAGATGAGCCTTTGGTTTGTAACAAGCTGACAAATTTTCCAGCTCAGCCACAAAGGAACAATCCTCAAAATGTGAGGTTGGGTCTTGGGTGTGGCCAACAATGTCTATCTAAGGCCCAGCTGTCCCAACAGCGAGGACAAGTGCAAAGCTAGGCCAGACTGGGGGCAGGGTGTGGCATGGCAGGGGTGCCATGGTAACAGAGCAGGCCTCGACAGAGAAGAGATGCTAAATGAAGCTATTGTCTGGCCCAAGTGAAGCACACCGCACAAAGAATGGCACATTCAAACAGTCATACAGGCTTATTGTTGGGGCGGCCAGCAGAGCGCTGCACATTCACAGTTCATCCCACAGGATCCACTACGCATCATACAGAGAGAGCTCCATCTGAGAACATGAATCTGTGACACCAGCAGAACCAGCAGGAACGATACTGACTCGGAGAAACCTCCCCCCTCCCCCAAACAATTCAGGTCACTTCAATAAATATCACTGAACTACTCCAACTGAAAATGGGTGCTCCAGCTCACTGCTGAAACTGACACATTCACATTCTGATAGACAGAACACTTTCCTCTTGTATTTCATTAGTGTGCATCGAGTAGAAGTGAAGCAATTAGTCAATCCACGCAATAATCAGCCATTATTTTGAGAATCTAAACATTGTTTCAGTCATCTTTCCCAGCTTCTCAACTATGAAGGTCTGGAAATTGCAAAATGTAAAAATTAGTTGTTAGATGGAGCAGTAATGTGGAGTAGATGTGCTGAAAAAAGCCTCAATCGCGGTGCATGCTGCAATGCAACATCAGTGTACTTTGAGATGCATTTGAGTTTCTGAAAAATTGAGAAATACTGAGAAGCGTTTTATGAATAAAACCACCGGATAAAAATCTTTGGTTTTAGCTAATTCAGTTAAATACTTGACAAATGAGGTTCATCATCAGATTCATGTGAAAATCATTAAAAACAACACTGAGTACTCTGATTTGCAGTGTTTCCCACAATGGCCTCATACATGCAGAGACATTAAAGGTATAAGATC
>JBBMJY010000011.1:11751124-11772342 GCA_037833715.1 Toxotes lorentzi
CGATCTTATATATACACCTTTAATGTATATATATATATATATATATATATATATATATATATATACCTTTAACACACACACACACACACACACACACACACACACACATATACACATATACACATATACACATACACGTAGTCAAGGCTCTGACATTGCATAGAGGGAATCGCAGAAAAGGAATGAAGATGTCAAGCCTGCAGCATGAGTCAGTATATTAAAACTGTGGTATGTATACAAACTGGATTTGCCACCTTCTCAAACTATAACCATTCGTTATATGACAGTACCAGTTCATACTTAGGTATTTCAAGTGGGTAAACATTGACTAAAGCCTTAAATAAATAGATTAACACATATCCAATGCATGTGAAATAGTTTCAACAGTGCATGATTCACAGTAATAACATTTAAAAAAGTCAGAAAGCTGATATAACAATTGAGATCTTAAATAAGGATGTACACTTTCATTATTGGCACAGGAAAACAGTCATTACAAGGCTGTGGTTCAGCACCACAACATCCAGAAACCATGCTGACATATGGTGGTCTCAGGGTGCTCAGCTGTGTTATAGCCACTCCTAAATGACACCTACCATTGAAAAAATAATTAGTCTATACCTCCCCCCCTGTTGTTGGTGCTGCTGTTTACTCTTTCACTCCGTAGTGTTTAATATGAGCCAGCCAGGGACACTGACACTGCCCCCCCCCTACACCGCCAGTCCTGTGAAATGTAACACTCTGCTCATTAACCCGGTTCCCCAAGAGAGCTTCAGGAGTGTTTGTGTGTGCTGATGGACAGAAAAGGAGGCACAATACACTGCCACTGTTTATGAACTGGTAGCGTTGATGTTGATGCTTTGCTCTGTGGAGCAAGAACTGAATAGAAGACGTTGCCAGTTTTCATGTATCAGTTAACGTAGATGATTAATCTATGACGGGGCCGTCTTATCTATCATCAAATACTTGCCAGCTGTAGCAGTTTTCCATAGCCATTCGCTGACATATTCCGATGGAAGAACAACAGGAATAGTTGGGCTATAAGATAAGTCTGAGTTTATTCATTTCCTTGAACATCACTGAAGCAATATAGTGGCCACCAGTGAGGAAAACAGCACCTCACAAGTGCCGACTGAAGCTGAGTCACAATGCAAAACACTTTCTGTTCAATTCTGTTTCCGACGGCAGCACAGAGCGTGTTCATGTCTGTGGCAACTACCGTCTTGTTTTTGTTGGCAAAAACAAGACGGTAGTTGCTGTAGCCGAAGGCTCTGCTTGCGTAGAGGAAGCTACACAATAATCTGTCACCTGTTGTGCTTACGGCTCCTAAAGGTGACTGCCATAGCTGCTAACAGCTACTAATAAGCAGAACTCACACAGGAAAACAAGCTATTGTTCATTTGTTGTGTTGTCAAGATACACGCACTGCCTATTGTGTTTGCTCATCAGTCAGGCAAAAGGACATGATAAGGACTCTAGGCTACCAATGAAGTAAACAGTGACTTCCAAAGGTGTACTGGTGTGAGGGTTCACCATTCACCATGCACATTAGGCTTTTTTCACAGCAGAAATTTTGACATGTCACTGTAGGCAAATCCTTTGTATTAAATATATAATAATAGTTTTAATGAGAACAAACCATACAAGCCACTATTTGTCTGTTATCAGCCTATGGATACATATCGGCCAGGCCCAAAGTTTAAAGGACAAATCTTTTGAGAGAGCATGCAGTTACAACACCGACTGAGCATCTGCAATGTGCACCTATTCAGAAAAACAAGACACGCAATTCAGATGTCAGGGCCTGTCAATGCTGATCTGCAGTCAGCCAACTCCCTGTCTGAGCATTAACACTGTGGACAAAATAACAGCACGGTACATCGTGCAAAGCTTCTCCCATGTTTACAGTGAAAACACGCCTGCAGATCACACCACAGCAGTAAGCCATCTCACAAGGCAGCAGCCCATTACAAGCACATACAGGCCCCTCAATGATTTAGAGCATTTTAATGCTCGGGAATGCAAACCTTCTCTGATAAGCACCCAACTGGGTATAAGCCTACCACTGGAACGATTATACTGTGATAATCTCTGTGTGGTGTTCTTCGACTGACCTGTAACTTCGCGGCTTTCACAAGAGAGTCATTCCACTTCTCAGAGGTACAATTGAATATTAACTCAGAACAGGTGAAGTATCATGTGTCTGAAAGCTCCACAGGCCGGTCCTTTTCATCAGGGGTAATGTGACATCTGGGCCTGTTATGAGGGCCAAGCAACTGTATGTAATCTCAGGTAATCAATCAAGGATGATAATGGTATAGTACTGGGACATGGGGAGAGATGATCAGAGCTGAGTATCAACAGAAACACAATTTGTACGAGGTTCAGTGCAAACTTTAAGCATATTTTAGAACTCAAATCAAAACTTGATCCACACAAAAATTTGTTAAAGCAAGTTAAAAGTGATCGAGCCATTGTGGTGTTGTACACCTCACATATAAATTGGCCATGCAGACATACTGGACAGTAGTGGTGAGACTACACTGCAGACACTAGGTCTAACCATTAGCCAAAGTTAACATTTGCCTCCCATTCTAACATTAAAACCATATCCATCCATATTCATACAACAACTATCCACCTTTAAGCATTGTGTAATATTTTAATGTAAAGAACTAAGAACCTCAAAAGGTATGAAAATGGAGGTGACCTGGTTTTGACTTAAATTAAGATTTACACACCCCTCATGCGCAGCCTACATTGATAGCAATGACCTTTGAACTTTTTTCTCACTTTTCTGAGGGGACCACTCACTGGGATTCTCTCAGGGGGACCCTGGACTTCCCTGGACACCGGTTCAGAGAGTCATTTCTCGTTTCCCTCATACAAGGGTTTCGGCTGGAGTGGAAGCCGCTGGGAGTGCGGTTCCCTGGTCGGACAGGTCACCGGGAGCCGCACAGACAGACAGAGACAGACAGAGGCAGAGCCGACAAAACAAAACAAACAAAAAAACCCATTTGCAAAACAGATGCAAATGTCAACCGCGTCCTATGTGGACCAGGTTTAGGTCACAGGAGCTTTGGGAAGAATTTAACGCAAAATGAAAGAAAAGACGCAAAAACTCGCCGCAGCTAACGATGGCTGTCGTATTGACCGGCCACGGCTTTACGGTCACCAGCAACAACACCTCAAACAAACGGCCCGGTGTGTGTGTGTTTACCCGTTCACGTGGGTAATTGTTTCAGCCGTCACGGTGGTAGGTTTGTTGAAAAGACACCGTCCTTACCTCGTCCCGGTGAACATTTTGCTGGTCGACTGTGTCCACAAGTTCGTGAAGTGAGCAGAGAAAACAGAGTCCAGACGGCAGGCTGTCGATTCTACCGACTGGTTGGTCCGGGCTGCTCGTGATGTCATTGGTTTACTCGAGCAGTTAATGCGCATGAGCCGACCTCTGTTAATCCAGTGCTTCACGGGTGTTGTAGGATTTAAAGTGCGCGTGACCACAGCGAAACTTGCCTTACAGGTGCTTTATAATGCTTTAGACTTTACGTCAGAGCGGACACGATTAGTCGACCAGTTGCTTAGTCCGCTGACATAAAAGGCCCTTTTCATGATTAATAGTTAAAAAAACAATTTAAGTTTTTTTTTATTCATTGCGGACCCGATGTAAACTGGGTGGCTGTGTCAGAGCCTTGCTACTATTAAACCACTAAGCACTTTTGCAGAAGCAAAGTTTAGTTTTAGTCAGGGGATACCCAGATTACAGAAGACTGTGTTTTTTTGTTATTTTTAAAACAGGAATTATTTTTGTCCTGAGAGCTGTTGGTAATCAAATGTAGCCATGGCTATAACCAAAAAGGTGTAGGATATCTCCATCCAGTGACTGAACAGGTATAAACATCCACGTTATGATAGTCCTCATAATCCTTCTCCAGAGCTGCCATGTCCTCTCTGGCCTCAGAGAACTGTCTCGACAGTCTTGAGTGCGGTAGCGAGGTGTGGCTGGTCAGGATGGAGTTGTGAGGCTCCACCACAGCAGTGAACACCTGGGGAGGTGGGCAGGTAAGAGACCTGCAGCTCTACCTGCCGCTACCTAACTTCTTGCTGTAGTCTACAGACAGTAAGTAAGGAGGTGAAGCCAGGGACACTTCCCAAAGGAGGAGGTGGCACCTTGGATGAGAGTATCTGACAGATGGATATCTCAAATCGTGAATATCTGGCTACATACCACACCGATAGTCAGGTGTAGTAGTTGCCATGGATAATAATTTGGTGCCCTCTGGTGGTGCAAAGGTAAACTGCATAACACGAGTGAGTTGATACACAGCATACACGCATTGTTGACACTTGCCTGGTACATCAGTTGTAAAGAATTATAATTCATCACAGGTGTCCGGCCTCATTAGGAAGGAACTTCTGCTGCTCTGAAGTGACTCACCAGTCTGTGGATCCTCTGCTTCCACCAGGTCAGTGATCTCCTTGTTGATGGTGTAGTGTCCATGGGTGTAGAAGCTTCCGGTAAGTTCCAGTGCATACCTGGTCTGAGGAGACAAGTTAAATCAACATGACTCAAGGGTTTAACTAAACCAATTCAAGCAGCAGCTATGATCTATATTTTTATATTTAATCATAAATTTACAGATGACTGCGATCTCCAGATCTACAAAGACAGTTCTAGGGATTTGCTCTCCAGCTCCAGTCTCTCTGAAGAAGGTGTTAACTCCGGCCCCAAAGGTCTTGTCACTGGGCATCTCACCATCAGGTTGAATCCCATGTTCCAGGCAGTAAAGTTCCCAGAAGCCAGTGCAGGACACCAGCTTGACCTATGTGCACTGAGAGGTGCTCAAAGGCAATTTCTAACATTTTTCAAGTCCATACTAATCAGATGCTTTAGCTTATTCATCCCATGTTGAAGTCAGATAAAGAGCTAAGACAAGATTCAATTGTGGGGGAAAAATGCAAATCTTTTAATAAACTGACCCTGTTAATTAAGCAAGATAGACTTAGCCTTATAAAACCATATGAAACAGACTGTAATATAATATATTCCCTGGAATAAAACTGAAAACATTTATCTCTCTAATGTTGGTAGTGATTATAGTCAGTTATGTCCCTGAACTCATACTGACATCTGAGGCTTTGTCCAGACTGCAGGCAAATCCGATTTGTTTCTCAAATCAGATCCTCAGGACAGTCTGTCCGCACTTTTATTTGCAAGTGATCAGATCAGATTTGTGAGTCCAGACATCACCGACCTTTCTGCGTGGGTTGCCATGGTAATGCAGTAGGCGTAGCTACACTGGTGAGGCAGCATTTTTGTTGTTGTTGTCTGGATACAATCTGGATATGCCAAAAAAAGGCAGTCTGAACAAGGCCTAAATGTATGCATTTAAAAAAAGAAATAAAGAAAGAAACATATTTCCCACTATTGTTTATCCCCTTCCTGGTCAGGAAAGAAAACAGGACAGCACAGTTTTTCCATCGACAAACACAAAATCACCATTTACATTAGACTAATTTTAATAGTACATTAGCCAACTGTTTGGGTCCCCTATCTTACTCATAGACTACTTCGTGCTATTGAACACTACTTGTGATAAAAATTTGTTTTACATAACTAGTAATAATTGTAACTAGTGATAATTGTGCCAACATAATTGATCAATACGATTTCCACTGCGTCTGTATTGCTGCATCTGTGTTGGAACACGACCAAATGTCACTGAAAAACTTCATTAGTATCTTCTGGTAATCTTACTGTCATTATCTGAGCCAAGTTTCTTATTCATAAACAGGAATTTGTCAACAAAAACTTTTTTGCAAACAAAATTTTGAGCAGTACCCAGTAGACCATTACATCGTGCACTAAAAACACTAATAAGAACCGAAAGCATAGTGGTCTGTTAGATTAGAAATAGCTAATGTCATTCAGTAAGTTGACACTAATACTGGCTAAGACAGATTTCAAAACTGTTAAATAAAAAAAAAAAAAAAGACAACTAAAACTCACCTTTTTCTTCATCCTTGTAAAATTCATCCCTTCTGTGTCTTTCTCTGAATGAGTGCCTGAATGAGTGTCAGGAGTTGTTCACCTTCACAGGTAATTTAATTTTGAAAGACTGGAGACATTTAAATTATCCCTTGTGCGCCCCTTTAAAAAACTGACCTCATACAATGCTCTGGCTGATTAGTTTGACCTGCTGATTACTAAAAATATAAACTCCTTGGAAGCGTTTGGACTGCTCATTCAAACAGCTCTACACATCCTAAAATCTCATATTACAGAAAAAAAAAAACGGATTACTGTCTGAAGCCTCGCTAATTTATTCATGTTCTTGCCACACATTCACAATAGTCCAGAATCCAGATTCTGAACAGATGACACTGAGTAAACAAACACGTCTTGCAATGATCATGAAGTGCGATGCGAATAATGACAATTTGTGAGCCGTCAATCTATGTTCATCTTTGCTTTAATACACTGGATTTGTTAGGACTGGTCTGTGTAGTTTAACATCTCTCTTTTCCTGTACAAAATCAATTTTCTGGTCCATGTGAGTATCTAGAAGAACTTTAACTCAACTCCTGGGAGCTGTTGATCATTACTGATAGCAGCAAATAAATTGATTATCACACACCTCAACAATTCTGCAAGGTCTTAGGGAGTAACTGAATTAAAATAGTTCAATATATATTTATCTTTGGTGGTTCGACTACAGTAAAATCAAACACTTGAGCACATTTTTCTGTGTTTGTATTTCTTCGTGCAAGGAGATCAAATTGGTATTTAAAAAAAAAAACAAACAAACCACTAACTCAATTTACATTTCACTGACAAAAATCAGCAACATCTCACCCTTAAAGATGATTTTTCCAGTCACCATACAGTCATGTAAACCAGTGCCACCATCAACCTCATTAGGGAGATGGAGATGGCTGAAGAAGTGTGAATACTTTAAGAAATACTGAGACAAGGGTTAGTGTTTTATTCTTCAAGTTGACATCTGATACAGAGCTGACACTGAATCGGGGTAAAATCAAGTTGGGAAAATGACAGCATAGGTGTAGAAGGGAGGGGTCAGGATGGAGTGGTTTAAGAGATTTTCACATTTGAAGTGCTTGTGTTTCATTTGGGTGTGTCTGTGTGTGTGCAGATGTAAATATGTGTGTCAGAGTTCAGTGCCCACTGCTTCAGAGAAAAGGATTTTGTAAGAAGCACAAGGCTATGGGGGAGGTTATGGCCACGGGGGAGGTTATGGCCACGGGGGAGCACCAGGCTCCTTTGTTCTCTGCACTTGGTTTTTGTCTGTAGTCCAGCTGTTAGCCAGAGGTCAGCGGAGTGAGACACTACGCCAAGGAGCGCTGACGAGGCTTGATCCTAGGACAGAGCTGCAAAGGAAACAAACGGAAGGGGAAACAATGTTTAACCGTAACTAATTTCACTGACTAATGTTTGTTATTATGTATGTTGTCACTAATGTTGTTGCTAATTATTTTCTCAGGTGAATGAGGCAAAACAGGCTTAAAACTTTCAACCAGAGTGTGATACACTGCTTTTTCAGCCTGCTGTTAAGTTACTCTTTGTAAAGCTGATACAAGCAAATCTTCAGACAATCAATCAGTAAATAAAACCAAATTATTTTTCTTATTTTGTCGTCACCCCCAGCAGGTTGCGCGGCACGTAGCCCTCGCTGTCCTCCAGTTGCGCCCACCACCACTCTGTTTCACTGTCGTCCTGTCGTCGCAGAATGGTGATGGCGTCCCCCTCGTTGAACGACAACTCGTCCGGGTTCTGAGCTTTGTAGTCCCACAGAGCGTATACCGTCCCCTTGTTCATTACACCCAACTTCTCCTGAACACCTGCACCAGAGAGTCCAAAACAGACAGTCAATATTACGATTGTATTGGACAAATCAATATCTTTGTGGTTAGAGTAAGTATTTTCAGCTCACGCCAAGTTGTCTTATAGTGCAGGGGCTGATTTGCTACATGTTTGTTTTTTGTACAAATTTCAACCAAGTTTAAAATTTAAATTTTGAAGTGAATTAGTCCTTCTGGAATTACATTTGTTTATCCTGGCGGGGTTTTTTTTCTTACCATATAGAAACTGGGAGCACTGGATATAGCCATCCTCCATTTCCTCGCATTTATCTGCAGCAGTCTCCACATCACTAATGGTGCTTGCAAAGATGGCTGCTCCCGACTCAACCAACAACTTGCAGAGGTGAACACTGTTACAGGAGGCGGCACAGTGGAGCGGAGTCCTGTTCAAGTAAGCACAAACAAGAAAACAAACGCAGATCATGTAAAGTTAAACTCAGTAAAAATGAATTCAATTTTTGTGTCATCATCCAGTTCCCCTGTTTGGAGACCTCGGACTTACCATCCATCGCTGTCTGCAGCATTGACGTTCACACCAAAATCCAACAGGAACTTGACTATGTGGTGGTGCCCCGCACACACTGCATTGTGCAGGGGTGTGATGCCCTCATCGTTGGGAGTGCTTGGATTCTCCACCTGGAAAAAAAAAAGAAGATGAAAAGATGAGTGTGTATCCTACATGCAAATATACATAAATTAACCTATATGGAAGTCACAACATACCTCATAGATGATCCTCTGGACGAGGTCAAACTCTCCCTCCAGTGAGGCATCCAGGAGGAGGGCCAGAGGGTTGAACTTCACTCTGAAGCCATGACCAGTGCGCTCAGAGTTTGGCTTCTTCAGGTTTGTGCGTTTTTCCTGGAATAAAGGAGAGAGGGAAGCATGAGTTTCAACTTCATTTACTCTTTAAATGCAATAATACATTAAGTCTGCGTATATGTGTTTCTCACTAGGGGCTGTGTGACCACCATGCCGCTCTCCTCTGGAGTGGTGACCTCAGGCACAGGGCTGGGCAGCGATGCCTCAGAGCTTCCCACATTGTTGTTATTGTCCTCTGGCCCCTCAGCTTCAGCAGGATCACCCGGCCCTTCTGGAGGCAAGGGCAGTGGCTCGTTGTCATTAGCGTCAGTAGATGGAGGTGGAGCCTCAGAGCCCTGCTCCTCTACCCCTGGTGGTGGCGGTAGCGGCGTCTCAGAGAGGAGGTTGCCATTGTCTGTATCAGCCACTGAGTCACCTCCCAGGTATCCAGGAGGATTAGCTGGCTGATAAAACGGAGTTCCATTACCTGCACCGCTGCCACCTCCTGATGCACTGACTCCATTTCCCTCTATGCCTCCTGCTAGAGTGTTGAATCTCTGGTAGAGCAGTTTCTGGATGTTGGGTCCACTGGGGCCCTCTGGTTCTGTGATGGAGCTGCGCTTCTTGAGGGCTCTCGGGGCGTTGGCCAGCTTTTTACGAAGCACCTCGAGATCAGCGTCACTTTGGTAGCGCAGCGGGGAGTGTACCATGGGTGTTAGCTTAGTAGGACTGAGTGGTCGTGGGATGTTCTCCACACTGGGAGGAGGCGCTGAGGGCTCCAAGTGCTGGAAGCCCTCGTGATCATCAAGCTCTCCGTCCAGAGTGTCCTCACCACTGGGTTGGCCTTGGAGCAATGGGAAGGCCCCTCCTGCGTGGACGAAAGGCAGTGGCGAGGGGGGTGTGGAGCTGGAGGGAAGAACAGGCTTCCCATATACTAGAGACAAGGAGAAAGTGTAGAATTAAATTTAAAGGCACTGACATTTGGGCTGCAGTCAGGCAGTCTGTGGTCTAATACGCCAACAAAGTAAAAACTGCCCATCACCATTTTCCAGAGCCCAAGCTGACGTGTAAAATCTATGTTTTGTCCGATTAACAGTCCTGAGGCTGCAAAAAGCTAATGCGACATATTTTCTTGATACTTGATGTAAAAAGATTAATCGAACTAAAAGATAAAGACTAAACAATTAGCATGATTCCAGTGATTCAACATTCAACTATTAAACTAATGATGAAAACACATTTTCTCTATTTGAATTTTACAGTCTGAACTCACATATGGGACCATCTTTTCAAACACAGCTTTTACCTGCTTTGAGCGCAGGCTTGAGTGGCTGGCTCTTTGGCGCTGCCCGCTGGAGGTACATGTGATAGATGGAGCTGGAGTTCATGGTAGGTGGACCTTTACGGGGCGACTGAGGCCGTGATCCTCTGTCTGGGATGAAAGGGCGTACCGCCACAGCTGGCGGAGGATCGAGTCGCTCGCTCAGCCCAGGAGGGAAAAGCGGTACATTAGGCTGGAAGGTGGGGCTCGGTGGCACTGAGATACGCTGCTGGATCTGCTGGGAGGACGAGCCCGTGGAGGGCGGGGCGCGGGGCCAAGCAGGAGCTGGCGGGTTTGGGAGTGGGCGAGGAGGAGGAGGTGCATCCTTGCGGCGCTCCAAGGAGCTGGCTGAGTTTGCAGAAGTGAGGTGGGAGCCATAGGGAGGTGGCTGTGGCTTGGATATGGCAGGAGAAGAGACCGCCATTTTGGAGTCTAGCACCTGTGAAGAAGCGTGAAACCACACAAACATCCACCACTGAAAACTGGACTCTGGACAGAGAAATTCCATCCTTCTTCTACATCATTCTTGCCTTAAGGTTATATTTAATCTCAAACGTAAAACATTCCTTACGGATGTGACATCACTAATAGCTACAGAAGAAGACAAACATCCGTGTAGACATTACTGGGTATGATAAGAAGAAAGACAACTAACCTTTTCCGCACTTGGAGCGACGGGGGAGCCTGAGGGAGAGCTCTTGCCCTGTGTATCAGTCCCTGAGTCTCTTCTCTCAGGAGGCTTTAGTGTTGTGTTGCTCTTGCCAGCAGGGGGCCAAGCGCTGTCGTTAGCTACATCACAAACAGGACAGAGTAAGTGTGTTGCAAAAGAGATTAAAAGAAAAAAAAGACTGTACCCAGTGACTCAGGTGATGTGAGAAACTCAAGGTAGTGACAAAGCATGTCCACCAGAGCTAGGTCTAAATGGGATTGTTTTCTTTTTTTGATATTTGAAAAGTATCTAATCAACCACATACAGTGGACCATTGGTGATGGTTACGAGAACATCTGCACGTTTAACGTTTTATACACTCTGTGTGTGTATATGTACCATTTTGACCTAGGATTGGTATTAAATGGAGGGTTCAGGATTTTGAGAAGCCTATCCTATTAACCACGTTTAGAGACATTCAAACTCTCCTTGCTGCCTTTTTGTTAGTGTGAATTTGGCGTCTTTCACATTTATGGGCAAAGACAAAAGAAGCATTATTACTTAATCTACCTCCACTGCCAAAGCCATGGCAGTTAAATGATGTCTTTCAGAGAAATGGCTTCATGTACCATTTACTTAAAACATCTTTCCCATTTACTCTGTTTACTATTTTTGGTCAGCGGCTAATCTTTCTCAAAATTTACATACCCTTGAAGATCCATGTTGCCAGACACATCTGGCACATCACAACATTTCTTTATTTCCCGCACAAGAATTTGCAGAAGAAGTTGTCCTACTTTAATTTATCAAAAAACACAGCAGACTAAAGGTTTCAAGAGGCACTGTTGATCAATAGGACAAAAATCCTGAGCCTTCACTTCACAGCAGTGATGACAATGAATGTATTTGCATTAGTATTTTGCTACTGTGTGCTCATGTAGTGTTTTTATTTAGTCACATTTGGTAAACAGTGACTAAATTGTGATTTAGTAGAAGATTCAGGGATGTACATTAAGTACTGCCACTAATGTAAATGTTCGTCACCAAGACTAAACTGATTACTTTTAAAAGCATATGTGCGAGAAAGATGCAGGAAAAAATGCATCTTTGGACAGCAAGGATAGGGTGAAAAGAAAGTGGATAGAAAAGGGAAGACACAATGGAACAACAGCAACAGGTGTGGTACAATGTGAAAGGAATTTGTTTGTATAATAAAGTGGTGACTGACTTGTTACACACCCAAAAATGTCAAAAGCTAATTAAAGCATTTTAGATTTACAATACTCTATTTAATACCTATGGTAACTTTAAATAATCAACAAGCATGCAGTCGGTCTGCATTAGTCTGGTTCACTCATCTTTGAGTGCAGCCTCGACAAACATTAATACAGCAACAGTGAAACAGTTCTACCAACGCTAACCAGAGTCTAAAAGGAAAACAGACTGCATCTTCGCAGATTATTAAGAGCGATGTTTCCTAAGTGAATCCTATGGCATTTTTACATGTACAAGTTAAAACTTGTGCATGTGCAAGCGTTTGACAACTAAAAGTGCTTCTCACAGCTTGGTGGTTGTGAGAATGCGGCATGAAGGTTAGACAGGCTGGGAATGATATGAAATCAGAACAAAGCCCAAATATTTTGGACCTCTTTACATGAGTAAACTTATGAGGCACTCGACTCATTGAACCTTCTCAGAAGCATACGAGCAAACACAGGATCGGCAGCGCTTCGCCAGTGACGCTGTCTTCGTATGAGGCGTGATGTCAACCTGCGATTAAGAATCTAAAATTTCTGCAGATGGCAGCGTAGTGTTTCAAGATGGCTGCCCACTACTTTGACGTCATTAGCCGATCCACAGAGGAAACACTCCAAATGAAATGTCAACAAGATCTCTCTCCACTTCAGAAAAAAGCTGGCTCAATACTGCACAGACAGGAGAGCTTAATGATACCAAGCAAGGATGCTTCCATTAGTCAGTGATTGTTAACAGGCACAGATGTGCATCTCCTCCAGAGCTGTGCATATAAGCCTCAATTGGTCTGAGACTGGTGGAGCAAATCATCAAAGTCCCATCACTTTTAAACATGGCTGGTTTTGTGGAATATGAAAACAGCACTAGATTTTTAGGAAGCTCATAGTGTGACTGGAGAGAACCCAGTCTTTATGCACTTAAATACCCAGGCAATTCAAGAAATAAGCAATTTGTTTAGATTTAATTAAACTTATATGACTGACTATGATAAGATACGGTTGTAATACAGAGCAAAAACTCCAGTGCGTGCTGAGGATCCTGTGCTACGGTCGAGAGAGAAGGTTCAGAAAGTGCCATCCCTCTGCTCTTGCAGCACTGTGCACTCACGGGATGTGCCGTCAGAGCCAGTGGAGGCTCCAGGGCCTGGGTGTGATTCTGGAAGGGACGGGGGTACCGGGTCCACAACGATGTCTAAATCAGACACCTTCCAAGGGCTGGGAGGCTTTCGCGCACCGTCTGCCCCAGGAAGAGTTGTCCCCCCCCCCAGCCCCACACCCACAGTGAAACAGAGACATTACAAAGACAGGACGGCATAGACATATGAGAGAGGAGGAGAGAAAAAGGGAGGGAATAACAGTTTACACAACACAGGAAGAGAGTGAGGTTAGAGAGGTGGGAAAAAGAGATTACAGAAATCAAGTCCAGGCGGAGAATTCACTGAGAAGTCAGGTAGGAAGGAAACAGAGTAACAGTTGGGCCCCACGAGGGAATTTCAGACACAAGGTGTTCATGCAAGATGTGTTAAATGTGTAGTGGATGTGTAGACTTCTGCCTCTGGGAATACACGTCTACAAGCTGCTCTGTAACTGAATGCAAGAACTATCTTCTCTACTCGTCTGCTGTTTTCTACTTTATCTGCTCATGTTCTTGCTTTCTTCATGAGGAAAAAAGATAAGAAATTCACTCAAATTTTCAATTAGACACTTTTGTGTAAATAAGGTTTTATGGAACTAAAACTAACCTGACTTGGCACGACCATGGTTGGCTTGATTATTGACACCCAGAGTCTGAGGCTTCAGTGGATCAGGTGGTATGGTGTAGCCTCCCTCCTGTCGGCCCGGTACAGGGACTTGGATGTACGGCCCAACAGCGGCGACGCGGCCCAGAGTCCCAGGAGCTGGCTGGGGAGAGGGAGGCCCGTTGGCTCTGTTCAGCTGTAAGAGGAGAGAGGCAGAAAAGTTAGAAGTGTTGAAAGCGAAATCAATCAACATGTACAGAGACATGAGCCAAAACCTCTCTCCACAAGTTTCCACTAAGACCTGAAACACCAGAAGAATTTTAATTTTTCACTTTGTGCTGAACAGCTGGAGTGTCTGAAGTGAGTTCTTAAGGAGACAGGCGCTTTTGTCAGAAGCATTTCAACCAAAACAATCTTAGGAGGAAATGTGTTAAGTGCTCCTAGTCTTACAGGGAGGTTCTCTTTTTGACGTGCCTCAGCTTTTTTCTTGTAGAGGCGTTCCCTCAGCTCGCTGATGCGCTTGTCCATGAGCGTCACTTCCATGTTGCGCTTGTTCAGGAGCTCCTTCTGCTGCTGCAGCTTGCTGTTTTGCTCCTGGTTCAACTTGTTCCGAATCTGAGGATGATAAACGAGGACGCAAACACATTTACAGATTCACTAGAGCAAGAGATACTGCTATCAGTCTAGTAAAGGGGTAAAGTAAACAGTGGAACCTTCATTCACTAGATGTTGCACTTATTTCTACTATCCAGTACCTGAAGCTCCTGGTAGAGCTTGCGGAGCTCTAAGGCTGCAGCGCCAGTTACTTGGCCACCCAAGGCGGTCTGTATGCCATTGAGCTTTCCTCTCCGCAGGTCCTCCAGCTGCAGGCTGAGCTGCTCCACCCTCAGCACAGCTGCCTGTAACTCTGCCTGCTTCTCCTGAAACAGGCCGCTGACCTGCTCAATCTCTACAGCTGCATGTGAGGAATCAAATAATCACACCAGGTCACTCATAATCTCACTGTAGGGTACCGGTTTTGAAAAGATCAGGTTAGTTGGGTCTATTTTGTTAGAATACAACCTTGACAATGACTGTGTCTATAAAAATGTTTCTGTCCATTCTGCTGTTTTCCTAATCCTTAAACTCTGTAAAGTACGATTCGGAAAAGGTAAAAACATTTTTGCTTTGTATGTAAAAACTATTTATACAACAGATAAATTCTTAACACTAGGGTTATTTGAATTTCCAATTAACAAACAGTTGGGTTTCAAGGCGTCTGAATATGAAGTTTGAGATATTTACAGATTCACAGTCTGTGAAAAAAAAATGTATTAATCCACAATTGTGAGCTCAAGCTTTCTTTCATTACTGATAACATCAATTTATGTACATACTGTAAGTAGGTATACATACACAGGTTGCCATTGATGACCTTGCTGTAGTCCACCTGGCCTCTCATCGCCCGAATCTTCTTGAGCTTTGCCTCCTGGCTCTCCACGCGCTCTTTTAGCCTCTGCAGCTTCTCGCTCTCAGAAACGGTTTGCTGCTGACGCCGCTCCTGCTGCTTCAGGTAACGTAAACGTTGTTCCTTCAGAGAGCGAGACAGAGATTTAAAAGGTACAAAATGACGTCAAACTGCATCCAACAGTAATACTCAAGACAAATACTTTTGAATATTTCATGTTATCTTATCGGTTCAATGCTTAAGTGTTTGCAGGTCAAAAATAACAACATTTGCATAAATATAAAACCAGTGAAGCGCCACCTCAAAGATTACAATATATCTCTGCGACGGACATACCCTAAAACTAGGCTAAATCTTTCTACTGTATGCACTGAGTGAAATGCTGTGCTGTGTCAAGACTGTCTAAAGGCTGAAGAAAGGGTCAGATGACTTCATCTCTCTACCCAACTGAGAACTGCTCCAGTTAAGGTCTTAAAATAGGAAATGACAGGCCCAGGTTTCCAAATGACTGCAGGGCTTCAAGTGGGGCCTACTTTTCAGACGCGACAACAAAGGCAATAAATAGTCCTTCTATCATTGGGTCTTCGTTGGGCTTCATCTTGCATGACTGATCAGTGCAGTGGTCAGACTCTGTTAGAGTACTGGAAAATCAGAGATGGACAAGGTAGTCTGGTAGTATGTAGGTTTGCAGCCAGACTCAAAGAAGAAATCTACTTTTTATGGGCACCACAGAGCTGTAATTAGCCAGAGAAGGGTAGAGTACGTAATGTTCAAAATTTCTGAATAATTAGCATGCCTCAGTTAGCACTGTAAAGTGTGTGCACGAGTTCCTCTAATGGGTGAAGTATAAATTCTGACAGACTGGACAATCCCAGCGCCGTGACTCATATGGCGTCCCATCTCAGTTATTACATAACCGTTTGCCCCACGTTTCAGGTCATGATGAGACTCTTTGGATCAGAGTTGTGTCTGACAGAAAGGCTCAAGGCTGTGTCCTGAACTTACCTGCACTAATGCCCAGACTGCGTCTGAGAGATCAGACTGCATGACACAACATTAGACCGACCTGCACCTTTCCCATCATCTATGTAGAGTATATCATCCGACACATGACAGATGGCAAGCTATGATTGATCGGGCTTCAAAGTGTACTCCGCCCTGTGTCTCATCCAACAATTTTTTACTTTCTGATGTTCTTCTCATGTTTCCCAGTCCTAATTAGATCAGTTCAGCGGTTCACGAATGCCAAATTAGTGCAACATTATTTGAATGAAAAAAAAATTTACATATCCAGGATTTATAATAAGACAAAAGACAAGACATTACCTTTGCAACAAGCATCTGCTGCTGAGCCTCGATTTGCTGCTGCTGCCGCGTGGCCATCTCCTGCAGCTCTGACAGCGTGAGCTCCACACGCTGATTCCCCACCTACACACACACAAATACACACGCACGAGAACAGGTCAAGAAATTAAAATTTCTAAAATCTGAGAAGTGTCCATACCCTGGCATCTGACTGTTACAAACCGAGGAGGATGATTAGCAAAGATTTCTAAACATTTCCAAGATTGAAATTTTGTGCAATAGTGTTAATGTTTGATTCAGACCGGTGCATGACCCAACAAATTTTTTTTTCCCCTGCTGCTATGAGTCCGATGACGTAAGGATACATGACTCGTTCTCCAGCCAAAACAACATTTTGTGGCTCTGAGTCAAAGATAAAAGGTGAATAGCTCAGTTTTTATCAGCAATACCTAAAACACATAAATGGTGGTTTGGAAAACTCAACGAGAGCCCATGCAGTGTAAGGAATCCTTGTATTCCATGTATGTTAACAATACTGATATTATTTCTTGTTATGGTAGAACTATTAAGATTAATGCACAAGACAGTGAGACCAGCAAAATACATCCAGCATAAGAAGTTACATAAGCTGAAAATGTTGCATAAGAATAAAACAAAAACAAAGTACAAAGAAATGAGTTACGCAAAAAGCCATTTGCAGAAATGATTTTGAAACATGTCTGATTTCGGCAGCCTGAGGGTCAAACAGCGGGAGACTTAATGGCGGCGAGAGTCGAGCTCTCCATCCTCCACAACAAGGCTCCAAATATCATTATGATGGGACATTAATTGCGTTGAGACTCCATTAGCGCGAAGCTCTGAGGGCAATGTGTCATTTGGTGTTTATACACATGGCGTAGGCTTAATATCACATCGTGTCAGGAAGAGAATACTGAGCGGTTATAGTGAAGTTATCACCAGGCAAAGGTCGCTGCATTACACAACCGCAAAGAATTACCAGAAGATAATTTAGCTATGGCTAATTAGAGTTAGCTAGATGTGTTATCCACTCTGATTTCTTTCCATCCATTCTGTCGACAGATAACTTTATTTAATTAAGACATTCCTATGATAAACTTATGATAACTAAAGATAACCTGTTCACTGTGTCATCCAGTGACCATTACTGACGACTGGATTATTTGTACACAATAACTGTTTATTTTTAATCAGTAATTGTCACTTATAGCTCTCACATAGTATTTCATTTGTGACTACAGACCACCTGCAGTGTAGGAGTGTATAAATAGTGAAACATTTTTTTTACGACCTAAAATTGTTATAATATAATATATATAATATTATTTTATAGTGATTATGACTGAAGGTTTTTTACATACCCATGTCATTTTAGGTTTTCGTGCAACTCTATACTTTGTTAAACTGACACTGAGATGAAACTGTGTTCAATTCTGTTTCCCTCAAACTATCATCCTACAGACTTCGGAATTTCCTAAAAGCAGCTGCTTCAGTCAACACACCGGCAGACTACTCTTCAATAAAACAGCACACCGAGAGAGCAGCGAATACTGAAGCGCTCTCAGGCTTTGCCTTTCGGAAGTGTGTTCAAAGAGGGAGGAGATGATGCAGGAAATGTCATGGTGGGGTTTTTTTCCCCCCAATAACACAAAATGTAGAACAGCGGTTCGTGATGACGTTAGTAAGAGTCATAGAAAAGATGCCGACTTGAGAAATAGAGTTATATTTGTTTAAGTGTATGTTACATACATGTTTGATATCATCCTAAACATGTGGGTAAAAAGCAGGAGACTTAAGACAAAGTCCAGCTGAAATAAACATGACATGGAAAAGGCAAAAATACTGTATATGCACTGCTCTTGCTGGATGAGGCAGACAGTTCTGTGACTCATCTTGTTTGAATAAAACATGCTTCTTTTTGGGAATAATTCGCCTTGTATGACACTGTGAAGTCAGGCAACAATAGTGTACATCTCATACATCATCTCATCTCAGAAGACACTCGGCACAACATCGGCAGCTTTGCCCATGTGGTTTCCAGACTCAACCAATACGGAGATGGAGAGAGCGAGGCAAGCCACTGACGCAAACACACAGACACACATTCTTGTTTCACTATCACTGTGGAGGAAACTCCTAACATAATTCATAATACAATACCCTAACCTTAACCATCACAACTAAATGCCTAGCCTTAACTCTAATCCTAAAACCAAGGCTTAACCTTCAAAGAGCAGTCCCTACCCGTGGGGATCTCAATTTTTGTCCACACAGCAACAGGAGTCCCCATGGGTTAGTGTGTATTCAAGTTTAAATCCCCACTGAGATATAAAAATAAGCCCACACACTCTCAAATGCAGCAGAGGGAGAAACAGACAGGCACGGCCTCAGACAGTGATGAAGAGGGAGACAGCTGCACCTAAAGATTATTTTCATCACTGATTTCAGCAGTGCCAAAAAGCTATCATCATCAGTTATGGAAGGTAAAATTGTGATCTATTCAAAATAAATACATGAATAAATATCAATTCAAAATGCATGCGACCATTGTAGTATTCCCTTGAGGCATCTCTGCTCTTTTACGAGGCAGCGTCGCTCTCAGAGGATGATCAGCTCGGCTTGGTGGAGAGAAAGCCCCTGGGGTTTGAGCAGCAGCCCGTGGAAAAGCCAAAGCAATGATCCTCTTAGGGGCCTGTTATATCATCCAGCAGGCTGACTGGTATAATCAGATATTAGGAAGAAACTCGGACACAAATAAGCCTCGGCACTTGAGAGGTTAAGAGCAGCAAGCCGTGCAGCTGATACTGCTTTCCTCTTTGACTGAGCAAATGGTGATGTTAAAGTGGATGTTTTATGCTTGTCATGGCATGGTGTGGCTTTTATAGGTTAGTAGTATAATGCTGGAGGCGTTTAAACAGAGACTGTCGCTTGGAGAGCGGATCGATAGCTGATATCTAGATCCATAAAAACTTGTATTACTTCAACACAAACAAGTTGTGGATTTTCAGGATAATGAAAGGAATGGCTTCTGGCTGCTCTTGTGCTACACTGCTATAATCTTTTTTTAAAAACAAAAACCAAAAGCCCTCCATCTACTGCTGTGCTTTGATTCCACCCTCCACCCTTAAGGTTGAATTTGTTACGATTCCTTGACTGCAACACTTTCCTATTGTGAAATCTGGGACAGATGGTCGGTCAGAGAAAGGATGCCACGCCAGAGGCTGCTCTTATTGGAGTCATTCACATCTCTCAGCACACGCATCCCAAAGCTACAGATGAACATGCACAACAGTGGGTGCACCTGACAGGGAAACACTGTCTGGAACCGTCTTCTAACACCAGGATCTGTTTAAAACACCGGTTTATAATCAGAATCATTATATATCCACAGACACAAACGCTGTTACCTCACAGCAGAGACTGGAGTTAAATGTCATTATTGTGCTGTACAATGAAAAACCAAAAAATGCTGCCACACAGTACAAAACCTGTAGATGTTTATGTAACGTAATGACATCAGCTAAAAAAGAACGACCCACGCTAATCCTTGCTTTGCAGTCTATATTGTACCAACAATGCAAGAGAGAATGGACCACTCTGAGTGCCTTTATTTTGGTATAAGAAAGCAGGCAAAATGTAAAACCTATTGCTAATGCTAATATCTAAAACCCTCACAAAACCTATTTTGGCCAAAGCATATGAAAATTATATGAATCATATGCTATGACCTTCACAGTCACCAGATCTTAACCCAGTTGAACGCCTATGGGGGCGATATGGACAGACATGTTAGGACAGCTCTCCCCACCACCATCATCAAAACACCAAATGAGGGAATATCTTCTGGAAAATGGTTCATCCCTCCAGTAGAGTCCAGAGACTTGCAGAATTTGAGTTGGTTTTTCCTTTCATTTGTGACCCATCTGTGTATATTTACAAGCATACATTCTATAACCCTGTATCCTATTCAGGAAAGGAGGTACGTAATAAATTGCAGTAAGTTATTGCAAGCACAGTTCTATTTTAATAACATTTAGTTAATGCAAATTAAGTCTCACCCCGTTCTCATTGTGCTTCTCTCCAGTGTTTCCACTTCTGCGACTCGTCTGATCCTGAGACTGCTGACTCCCTGCAAAAAGAAACAGTCGCCATCACAAACACAGGCATCGGCAGAGACACACAAGTGTGCACAGACTAGTGCGCACACGAGAGCAGATTCAGAGACAACAGCCATTGTCAGGAATGGTTTGAAAATTCACTGACATGATTGCACATGACAGACGGATTTAAGAACTGGGACAAGCACTGCTGACTAAAGCCACCTAACTCAAACTTGATGGAAAGATGAGAGTAAATGATTTAAAACTTCACAGGAAAAGACAGGAAACTGGCCACCTGTGCTATATATCCTTCAAAACAAACAAAACAAAAAAAATCACTGGGTATCTTGATGGTACCTTTGCTGCAAAAACGTAAAATGTACTTTCTCAGTCAAGTTCTGAATTCTCAGCAACTTTGTTTCTCTGCCACCAGTGAACTTTGTGTTTATTTACACTATACTTCTACACATATACTGACTTCAGTTTAATTCAAACTAAAATTAATGTGTCCTCTGATCTTGTGCAGAGCTAGTTCCAGTGACTGGTTTTAAGCTTGGGTGCATTTTACACCTGGCTTTTTATGTGGCCACACTCCATCCAAACACAAATGCCAAGAGATTTGTGTTAATGCGGTGTGTGTGTGTGTGTGTGTGTGTGTGTGTGTGTGTGTGTGTGTGTGTGTGTGTGTGTGTGTGTGTGTGTGT
>JBBMJY010000011.1:11772442-11804236 GCA_037833715.1 Toxotes lorentzi
TGTGTGTGTGTGTGTGTGTGTGTGTGTGTGTGTGTGTGTGTGTGTGTGTGTGTGTGTGTGTGTGTGTGTGAAAATGGGGCCATGATTTATTCCTCTGACATGCCCCATCAAGCATCAATTAAACTTTGCTTTTTCATCCTAGTCAGCCTTTTAAACTCTTAATACAAAAGGATAACACATAAAAACCTATTTACCGAGTGTCTGTGCTGTTATAGCTTGGCTCAAAGAAAAAACAAAGACCACACGTGATTTGATTTTAACACAACTTAAGAAAGTTGATACCAAAGGGCTGCTTAAGTGTGTCCATCTTTGGTGTGTTAGGTGAATCAATAATGCTAAAAAGTACTGTGCATGCAAAGCAAGAATGTAAAAACACCTAAATCCAAAAGACTAGAGATGCCAGGGTGAGACAAGGAGAAAGAGAAACACATCTGGAGGCTGGGACAGTACGCACCTTGATCGCTGCTCTCAGTTGGTGAATCTTCATGCCGGAGGAAGAACTTGACCTCTTGTTTCCGAGGCCCCCATTTCTGCAGATGCTCATACATCATGTGCTCGAAGGGGATCGCTCGCTCTGCAGAGACAGGAGAGATAAGGAAAAGGGGAATAGACTGATAAGTTTTGATGATCATCGTCAATAAGACAAATGGAAAGTCCGTGTGTTAAGTTAAAAGCACAGTGAACAAAAGGATGAAAAATAACAATATTGCTGTGGCAATGCTGCAGTAAAAAAAGTTTCCTGATCTCTGTTCTATTCAAGACTTTCATTTTTGCTCCAATTTGTGTGGGCTGTCTTTGTACCACATACAGTATCACACTTGAGGTTTGTGAGCTGAATACAGTTTGACACAACCTTTCGAAGATGATGTTTGTGATCGATTTGCTTGACCTGTTGCCTTTGTCAAGTTAACTAACCCACAGCAGAGGTGCCTCTCTCTGCAAACCCAGCAACAAGCAGTAAAGGGGAAGTGTGTGTGTATGTGTGTGTGCATTTTGCTTTATCTGGTAAAGAGCATCACAAAACATTGGATTTGGATTAGAACATTTATCTGAGCCAATTCATGCAACCATCTGTTTGTGTGTATGACTTTTTGGATAAGGTTTCCAAAATTAAATCAAGCAGTGACATTCCTAGGAAGAATGGCTCTTCTGAGATTGATGGATGACTATCAGCTCAAAAAAAAAAGAAAAAAAAAAGCGTACATTTCAAGAGGACAGCACGCTGTGGGCACACAGAGACAGAGAGACAAAGAGATTGAGACAAAGACTGAGAGGTTTTAGGAGGTTTCGGGGGCTGACAGCTGCATTGTCAGGCACCAGCCGAACGCGATTGCATAACGTGGGTTAATAAAGCCCTTGGCTGGGATGTTGTTTTCAACAGAGGAGTGGCCCCTCAGCAAAAAACGCTGATAACACCGGGCGTGTCAGCACGACGATGGTGATGGGACCAAATTGTTTGGACCGTGTGGAATCTGTTGTGACAGTGCTGTAGATTGTACTGGCATATAAGCTTTCTCTGACTAACAGAGTTGTACTTTCCATGAATTCTTCTTGTCTGGTAACTAATTGGAAAATGTACTTTCGTTAATATGCCTTGTTTTACCTTATTTCTTATCTCATCCTGCTCAACTTTATTTTGTTTTATTTTCCTTTTTTTTATTGCTTTATCAGTATGTTTATCTGCTTTTCATGTTAAGCACTTTGTGTTGCATTTTATGAATGAATTTTCTACATAAATTAAGTTTATTATCATTATTCTTACCAGTATTATTGTTAATGGCTTCTCACTGATTTTCCTCCTCTCAGGTAGTCCTACATACCCCTGTTGTGCACTTGAGTTTTCTTAAATAGAGCGCCTGTTTTTACATTAATGAGGAAAGCTATAGGCTGCCGTTACGTAAAATTAAATTTGCACGCATGTAAGTGAAGTGTCAAGCTCAGTGATAATGGAATTTCAGGTTACTTCAGCTTCACGCATGACTTGTGACACCCTCTGTTCTTTCTCTTTAACATGGCAGGGCACGGAGTGCTGCTTCTCACGAGAAAAAAAAGCCCTCGCCATCTTGAGGTTTTGGTAATTTTGTGCACTGCTGCAGAAAAAAAAAAACAGTACCATGACAAGCAGCACAGCTTCATCCAGTCCTTACCGTTGCCCCTCCAGACCTCAGCCAGGTGGCAGCCGCTCTCGCCGGGCTCTTTGCAGAACTCGACGACATCGCGGCACGTCGTCTCAGGGGTGATGGGCACCTCGGTCACAGCCTGTTCCCCATCGCTGAGGTACACCGTCAATATCATCTGAAAGAGGAATAAAAAGATGATCACTGATCCCACTGACACTAAATAAAATATAGCAAAGAAAAAAAGGATTTGATATAACGTAAGAATATAAAAGGAACATAAAATATTTAAATTATATCAATAAAAATCATAAGAACATAAAAACAAAGGGGCAGATGTTATTAGCAGAAATAAAGATTTTCATATTCTGTATAAAAATATAAAGATTTATGGAATATAAAGAAATGCTTTAACCATTCGTATATAGTACAAAGCCCACCATGCTGACGCTACATTTTGCTGTCCACCAGCCTGTGCCTGCCACTTTTCTGTTTCCTGTGACTAAGGACTGCCATAGCATTGAACATACAGAGTGAGGTAAGACATAGTGCAAGCCCTCACATGCTTCTGTCTGTACCTACATAACAGTAAAAGCAGGGAGTGTACAGTCTTCTCTCAGTTCCCAACAAATAACCTTCAAGACTTGTTTACTCTGTGGAAATATGGAATTCTATGCCACGTATGGGTTCCTAAACGCAAGCTGTTAAATGGCTAAATGTAAAAGCCTGGTGGCAGTATATGGAGGACAGGATGAAGACTACTGTAAACTTCATCCTTCACCGAGCATCTAAGAAAGAAGTTCCAGGAGCTTCAAGTGCTACTTCCTGTATCGTCTGTACAACCGGTAATACCAGTCCAAACACCCTCAGCCTGTGACCAGAGAATGTGGCTGTAACATGCATCTGACCTTTAGACTAATCCACATGGTAGTGCCTGCATAGTTTGCATCCTTACCTTGAATACACTTTTAATGGGGATGTTTTTGGCATTTAAAATACTTAATGTGAATAAATAACAAATATCATTTTTGTTGCATTATTTTATGGACATTTTCTCTATCAGCAAATATTAACACATATTCTATGTGCATTTCATCTGTCTGGCCGGTAAATAATTTGTGGTAATCTCAATGCAACACACACACACACACACACACTACTGGAGGAAGGGAAGAAAAAAAAATCCCAAAATCCAGATGGTCCAAGCTGATAAAAACATATCTAAGAAGATTGAGTCATGGCAGAGCACTGACTCACTGGGCTTAATACTTCATTTAATACTGTGAGTCATAAAAAAAATGTTGATCCACTTTGAATTTTGGTTTTAAATGTAATGATCAAAGATATTCTGTTTTACAAATGTGATGAGATTTTCTATCTCCCTTGTTTATACCAGTTAAACTTTTATGTTTTTTCATGTAATTTGGTTTGTGGCAAGTGAGAACAAGCCAGGTAGATAAATCTGAGTAGATTCTTCTACATTCAGTGTTACGGTAAACCTACACAATATGTTTTTCCTCCTGTGGTGGCGGCCAGATTTTCATTGTTTTCTGTGGCACAAAGCGCTCCAGGTGGTTGAGGTGTGCCTTCCTGTTTCATGTGACAGTGTAGTGTCATCACAGGAAAACAGGACTCCGAAGAGCTCACAGAATAAAGTGCAGAGGATCGAGGAGGAGAAAACACCAAAAACAAAGCCAAGCACTTGGGAGGAGGTTCAAAATGAAGTAAAAATGCGAGCTGTGTTTGAAAAGATAGTTTATAAGGGCCTTTGTTGAAGTTGAGTGTGAGTTCATGCATGTGTCAGTAAACAGAGGAGAAAAGGGGAATCTGGATTCTCTGTATTTCAGTAGCTTGCTATTAACCTGCTCAACTTTTCCCATTTCCTCTAAATGCTTCACTGGCTGAACAAGACATTACAGGGAGGATTTGGAGCCAAAAGAACTTCAATGTAATCATCTAAGTAATTGAGACTTAAATTAAACATTAGTTACACTATAAAATGGCTCTCTTATCCTACTCTTATCATCTAGACCAAAAAATACACCACTTTGTTTACAAATGGCTCACAATGTTGAATTATACTCTACAGTGTCAAACTAAATCATTGAAAAATTGCAATAAATAAGAAACACCTGCAAAAGGGCAACAAAATAATATCTATCTACAGCTTTTGTAGAATGACTCAGTGTTTCCAAGGGTCATTAATTTTTCAGGGAGACAATGATGTTGTCAAATCAACTTCTTTTGCTTAATGGAAAACAAATATTAAAGGTATAACCTGCAATATTTTACACACACACAATTTAGAAGGCACATTAATGCAGAGCAGTGAAGTGTGTAACCGTACATGTGGCCTCTGGGTGCATTTGTAGTGCTACAATAATTGTCAGTGCTGTGCCACTATCATATATAATCTAGCTTCAGTCACTGAGCTCCCAAAAGATTATTACTCCTGGACTTTGTCCGAGACAAAGTGAGTCATCCTTTATAACAATGCGACTGTATGATTCATTGACATTTTCTGCAGCAGCATAATTGAAACAGTATGATCATTTGCGCTTGGGAACCTCTGCAACTTCCACTCAGCTGACTATGACCCTTAAAGCTTATATTTTGGCCAATTCCAAAAGTGACTGATGAAGTGGTACTGGAGCCGAGGAAAATGTCGTATTTTTAGGCAATGCTGCGGCTTTCCTTCACAAATAGACATCCATTCCTATCCTTCATCTATGGGCTCATACTGCTTCTGTCTATGTCCAGACAGACTAGTAATGGATGTCATTTTTGGGACCTGATCTACAAAGAGCATTAACAGCAAAAAAAAAAAAAGTAAATATGCTGAATTCTAGTTAAGTTCATATTTTACTGATAGATAATTATTTGCTAATCCCCAAGGGATATTGGAGTGCTAGCAGCTGCATAATAAGATACAACACTGCAGGAAAAAAACAAAAAAAGCCAACACAAAACATCCCAATGAGACCAGCAACATCAGTTTGAATACAGATAAGACTGATGCCATCATTTGAATTTGTTCTGGGGGAAATATATGTATATATGAAATCAGCATGGTGGCACATTATGCATTAATATTTATATGTATGTTTCAGAATCATGGTCAGTGGAAGAAATAACATAAATAATGTAATGAGAAAGATAAACTAAAAAAAAATAAATAAACAGCCAGTCATAAAGTGCACTTCTACTTTCCTCCTACTACAACACAGGCCTGCTAACTAAATGTCCTTGAAAACAATCTGTCAGTCAGCACAAACAATCAACCAATCAGGTGTGATGAGGTGCAAATTTGCAGCTAATTGAAAATGGTCACAGACAGCCAATACAGAACATTATCAAATATACCTTCACATCAACAGAAACTGCCAAATCATGTGAATGAATGTACATTCAAAGAGTGACAGTGCAGAAAAGAAAAAAGAAACTCCAGTGGCACAGCTCACTGACCACCGGAGAAATACGAACCGCTCTCACTAAGTTGCGTCTGCCCATGCTCTTAGCTTTCTTGACCACCCTCCGTTTCCTCCTGATCTCCTTCTTTTGTGGCCGGTGGTGCTCCTTTGCCCAAATGGGGTTCTCCTTGGAGAGGCTAACAAGGCCACGTAACACTATAGTCACAAACCTCTTCATCATAGCACTGCTGCTTTTGCAGGCATGAGACTTAATTGTTATGCCATCCCGAGCAGACCTCTGAAGCCGACAGCGGTGCGTGCGTTAGAAAAGTGCTGCAGAGGAGACTTGCGAGGAAAAAACACTTGCTGTACGTGTAATTCAGGGAGGGAGGGGAGGGAGAGACAGAGAGAGAGAGGGGGGGGGGGAGCTGGAGAGAAACAAACAGAGAGAAAGAGAGAGAGTGAAAGGGGGAGTCACAGTGTGGTGGGTGTGGGTGGAGAGTGACTGCCAGCAAGTCCCCTCTATTGGAAAAGTGTCCCTGGAATGTGCCGGTGGCTGCAACACCAACAACTCCTTACTAATGACAGTACAGCTGTGACTGGCAGGCAGGTCAGAGCACTATCATGTAGATTCAAGAAAGGGATCTGTACACAGTATGTCGGCTGTACATGACTAGAAACATATAGCGTCTCTCTTGCTTGATGCATAATGCTACAGTGGGCATCATTTGGAGATAGGATCATTTGTCTTCTGAGAAGGATGCTTGGCTGGCCAAGATCCATGATCCCTAGCAGGACGATTCAAACTGTCATTTCCTCTCACCAAGCCTGTCACTCGTTTACTCACAAAAGAGAAGCCACAACAAAGACAATACTGGTGGAATACTTTTTTCGGAGAGTGCAAACTTTTAACTCAAAACTTATAAAAGGGATTCACAAACTTATCTGCTCACATTGTGACAAAAAATAAATAAATGGAAGTCAAATAATTTTAACTAAAATCAAGCAGAAAACTTTGAAGCGACTAGGTAAACCATGACACCAGTATTAGGCTTGACTTAATCATCTGGTCAGATACAAACACAAAGATTACTTAATCATAGCTAAATCCATTCGCTGGGACATGAGCAGGTTGCCTTTTACATCCTCGACTAACAGGATAACCTACAACTTGTGTAATATATACAGTTCATGCAGCCCAAATAAGCCAAACAGTGCCCATCTGTCTAAAAATGGCACGATGAAACGATGGTGAAACAAACTGTACCCTCCATCCAGTCAGCCTGTCTGAAAGCTGAATTAGGAATGCTGCTTTTTTTTCTTGTACGAGCATAGCATGAGCAACACATACATTTTTTTTCCCCTTTAACTGAGCACAAAATATTTGACATTTCAAAAAGATGCTTCAGGACTACAACTCTGAGGCGCTTCTCCTGCTATAGACCTAGACACCCCAATTTTAACTATAGCAGATTTGCTATTACAGACTAGTTCTATTAGAAGCTTTATGTCTCTAATAATTCTACTGATATTTAACATTTTTATATGGAAAAGTCTTTGCTTTTCTCTCGAGAAGACTAGGATAAAACAGCATATCCAGACAGAGCAATAGGGCAATATCAGGTTCCTATAACACTTTAATAAGCTGTTATAATAATCAGAAAGAATGTGTCCCCTCGATTGAAAGCTGACTAATGTGCATTAGAGGAAGGTATTAAGAAAGTCTAATTTATAAAGGATACTTCTTTTACCCATGATAAAAAGAGAACTAGGAGGCTGAAACAGGTGGGAGTTCAATAACTGACTCTTGTACTCTGTTCAGTGAGATTCTGGAAAAGCAATATTCACATCCATTAAATTTATGACATTTTACTTTTTAATAACAAGTGCTTTATGCCATAACTGTGGTGGCTTGGCTGGCGCCATTTTAAAGTGTGTCTCCAAAAACGAGAAAGCGACAATAAGATGCAATGTTTACTTTTCCTGTAAGTCACGCTCTGCCCAGCTCCACTGTGTGAGATTAATGCCACTTGACAATCTACTCAGCTCAAAAGTTCCCCTTAACAACAGAGCATTAGTCGACGCAGCCACACAGACCTAGATCTGCCAAGGTCTCATTGGCTGCGGGAGTCACGCGAGAACTGAGTGTCGGGCTGCCTCTCTGCTCGACTGGCTCTTTGACTCTGATAGCCTGTTGGTGCCACAGGGTACAAACATGCACCAAGGCTACCGTTGCAGTCGATCCTGTGAACTCGATGGAAGAAGTAAATACTGAGTGCTTTGTACTCCTGGAAACTTATGACACTCTGTGAAGTTGTGCTCGTGAATCTATTTCAATCACAAGAAACAAAATGCTACTGTGACACTGTATTTTCAACCAATACACAATCACTTGCAAACACAACTGGCCGAGACTGAATCACCTCCACTTATGAAGACACCTAACTGAACCTGCTGTAATCTTATCCTGTATCTAAGTTCATGTTCCCCTCCCTGAAGGCCAAAAGGGCTGCAATCACTTTTCTGACAGTCTATCGCTGCATTCTCAGCATTAAACTTAACAAAAGAGGTTCCAACAAAGCTCTGCTCCAACAGTGTTGCCATTCAGGTGTTCTATTCTTTGCTACACAGAGCGTCTTAACAATAACACCAGGAAAACAACAGAGTGAAAAGAGTAGTACCTACTGCTTTAAATATAGCCATCATTTTGTTTGAGCATTATTCAAACAAATTCATTGTTATTATAAAGACAGCAGAGGGTATGAAGTTAATCTGTCCTATTCTGATTTACAGTATTGACAGTCAACCTATTTGCTGGCATGGACAACACATTCAATGTTGTGAAGAAAACATATTCTATTTGTTGTGCTAAAAGCACATAGACATGAGACAGACCATAATCCCTGTTCATTAAGTTGTGTTGTGTTAAGTACTGTTTTTGTTTCCCTTACCCTATGTCTCAGTCATTGTGCCCATCAACATGAAAAATTTAAGTCCTTCAGATATGGACTCAGGGCACAGAAATACTGTGCCATAGAAAAAGTCATAGAAGATAAAGTGAAGCGTTTAGGAACTGATCTGACTGGAATATTAGCGAAGTGGCGATGGGAAAGACAAACTGACAGATAACAATTTTGCTTGAATTTGCAACTTGTGTGTAACTTGGCATGGGTTGTCAGAAGATCCCAAATGCCCTTCATGCATTCCTGGTTTTCTTATAATTTAATACTGAGGAACCACATGACAATCGCATGTGAACGAAGAATCCCAAAGTTATGTTTGCCTCATTCAAAGAAACATGCTTCACTTGCTGCTCCTGTGAAGAGGATGACATCTGACAATTTCCACCTTACTCACGCCCAGGTTTGATTTTGTACAAATGTTGGCAGTCCGATCAATACCTGTAAAGGCACTGATCTTGAAATAATAAATGGCAGTCAATTAATTTTTTTTTTGTACTTGGAGAGCAGAGGTTGTGTGCACTTACCGGCATCATATTGGCAGCTCTGGCAGGTCAAAACTATACAAACAGGTGCATCGGCAAGTTGTCTTAGTGTTCACCCGTTTATCTTCAATGGCACCACCGTAGAATCGACAGAGACCCACCTTGCTAGTTACGGGTTCTGGTTACTCCAGTGTGACGACCAACTGGGCCTCAGTCTGCTCTGCGAACCACAACAGTGAAATTCTGTTAAGTACGATAAAACTGAACACTGTAAGGTATTTGACGCCGACTGGTATAAGAAACACCTAACGTTAACAGCCAATGAGCTTTAATTTAAATGGCCCAGGCGTGGCTCTGGGCAGCTGCTGCTACAAACAAGCCGATGGTTAGCCAGTCACTGTTAGCTCGTAAAGCAACGCTGAAGCACATAAAAACAAACGACATGCAAAGCCTCGCTGTTACTAAGTAATGACATACTAATTAGACTCACCAATGTCAGAGACGAGTCATTGTTTAAGTGAGTAAATCTTTGCTACGTTACTGTTTATGGCACGTAGCTAACCAGACCAGCTGTCACCCGGCCAGCTAGCGTTATCTCCACTCAAGTGTTAGCTCTGTTAGCTGGTTTCACAGGCGGCTAAAGGACGGTATACACGGCGATCTCTCCGTTCTCCGTCGGTCCTTTAGCTTGCACTGGCTGCACATCGGCACAAGCTATCGATGGAGTGTGTTTCGAGCAAACGAAAATTAATAAATGTCCATGCAGATCGTTTTTTAGCGAACGCAGTCAATCACCGTGAGCAGGCTAGCGATGAAAATACAAATAGCTGGGATCCAGTTGTTGACGGAGGGGAGGGGCGGGGCCAACACCGTGGCGGCCACGATGACGCGTTAACGTAGTAATGTCAGGAATCTAACTCCACGAGCCAGGTCAGCGCGTGCCTGAATACTTCGCTCCGGTGCTCCGGTGTGATTTCAACTTTCTGCATCATTGCCACTTTCATCGAAAGTCAAACGGAAAATTAAACAGATTTAAAGTAATCTATCAACTACCTACCTATTGTCTGCAAACGAGAAAGACACAGGAGCTTAGTAGTGGATCCATTATCGGACACCCCTCTTACTGTACTTCATGTTGATTATTATTATGATAGCGACCAGTCCAGGGTGTAACCAGTCCATAGTCAGCTGACTTCAATACTTTTTTCAAATATCTTTGTCATCACGATCAAAAGAGGCGCATATTGACTTTGATTACAAATATTTGTAGCCAGCAGTCATGAATTTTTCAGACAGACTTGTGCAGGAAATCTGGCCCCAGGAGAAAAACTCCAGGTTGGGGGAGATAACATCTTGTCAAGGGACGTTTATAGAGCTTCAGCAGTCTTTAGCAGCAGTTAAAAAGACATAACAGACGCTCAGGACAGATTCATGCTGCTTGTGTCTCTCTCAGTATCCCTGTCTACACTAGGCCCTGACCTGTATTCTTCTGCCCCTTGTGTCCAACCATATCCCCAGTGGCCCGAGTCAGCCGCTGGGAGGTTAATTTCAGCCCTGTCCTGAAATGATGTAATTTGTTATAAATGTTGTATGACAGCTCCTTTTAGACTCTGACATGTGCTGCTGATGACAGATGTTAGAGTTTTGGGAACCTTCTTCATCATTTTAGCAAATTCATGATGACACGGTGCTTTGAATAGCTTTTCTCTCTCTCAATCTCCTACATTCGTCAGCACTGACACATACGTTTGCAAGATAATGTGAGGCTGAAATTAATGTGTGGATAATCTCAATGAAGGACGTCTATGAAGCACAAATACACATGCTAGAAGTGTTTGTACAATGTCAGGTTTTGTATCTTTGAGGCAGAATTGTTCATACAACTGTGATAACACATCATGAAATGCAAACTAAAAAAAATACAACCAAGTTTTTCATTTGAACATTTTACCAAAAATGCCTAAAACTTCATAGTCTGGTTTCTAAAAGCAATGGCAATGAATCACTAAGCAAATCAAGTTAATTTTTAGCTTCACTTAAAATGTTCTTCACGGTGACCACATTAAATTAAAACGGCACAAGAGTGGGCTGGTGGTAAGTTTGTCTATGTTACAGAACACAGTTTTGACTGTGCTAACTGGCATGTTTTTGCAATGGAATTAAAAAAAATAAATAATAAAAGTGCTGGAAAAAAAATTGGTGAGCTGTAAAATTAAAGAAGAAAAACACAGTCAGCACTCAGTATTGTGAGGTAGAAGAAAAGGGCTGCTGGGAAATGACACCATGCATAGATTTTTGATGCTTCCTGCTTTATCCCTTTTAAATGAGCGATTTCAAGTCACCCTGTGATGCCCACTGGTGCATGTGGGCGCTCTACCTATTGACTATTGTCTGAATTTCAAGTTACACCAGTGACATCAAGTGATGAACAGAAAGAACTGACATTAAGAAAAGTGTGACTGGTAAAGCATCTTGTGTCTATTAATTGATGACTTTATTTTTGAAGAGTAATTCAGCATTTTATTTAAAAAAACAAAAACAAAACAATACTTTTTCTGCATATAAACAGGTTTGTGCATGAATGTGCAAAGTACAACTGTCCTTCCTGACAAATCTGGACTTATGATAAAAATAAATGACTTATTATATGTGATTTTCAAACAGAATAAAGATGTGAATTTACAATTAATCTTCGAGATTTGTATTTAAATATAAAGTAAATATCCTAAAAGCTGTAATTCCCCCCTCGTTGATGGTCCATTTACACAACATTTTAAAAATTACTCTTAGAAAGGTCAAACTTTTAAAGCTTCCGCTAAAAATCAGCAAGCAGCATGGAGGACTGTACTCCATTTCAACTCATTAGCACAACTATGTCGAGTCAGATGGAAGACTGATGTAAAATTACACTTAGTGAGGCGGAATAATGAGAAATAACCTGTAAACGTCAAACACGATTGTTGCACCTTTGGATCCTACTGATGCTCTTCATTTGACCTTGCCGTGAGTCTTTAGCTGAGAAAGCACTTTGCTACCTGCAACACAGCAGAGAAAGGAACTAAATACGGCACAATACTGTGGTTCAGAGCAGTGCTATGAAAAGGTCTTATAAATCATATTTTTATATAAGAAAAAAACAACAGATTTACAGGCACAACAAGGAGAAGATTTCTAATTAATTTAATTAGTTACAATATTTTTTTTTTCAAGAAATAAAATACTCAGTTACGATAAACTGCTAAAGATGCAATAAAATTATATTTTGTTGGCAGACTCTGGCCTCTAAACAGAACTGCAGTGATTAAAGACTGGGACCCGTAGTGAAGCTGCGACCTGAAGTTCATCTTTCTGGCTGGAGCCAGAGCGTGGAGGTGAAGGTGGGGAACAGATGAGAATGGAGGCAGATAAAATCCCACCCTGCAGAGATTTAACACAGGATCGAAACATTTCCATAATTCAATGCAGCTCACAGACCTCAGCAGAATAAACTCCAAATAAATAATGGTATTCAAAGAAATGATTCAAAACAAAACAATTGAGAAGACTCAAGAAAAGCAAAGCAGCAGGGACTTTCTTTTTAAATGGAGCGAGTCACAATAACTGTGGTGATCTTAGCACAAGGAACTGATTTACCTGATCCTGTCGTCTAGGTCGCAGACTTTATTCCTGTCCAGTATACTCCTTCCCATTTCTTCCATCCGCTCCACTATCAACAAACAAATCACATCAATACACCCCATTCATTCAGCCTAAAGAAATCACAAAGAGTATGTTTGCTATATAAAACTACCAAATACTTATCTCATTCTTACAAGTCCACAAAGGATTATCATATGCTACGTTCTGGCTTCACTGACAGGTACAAACCAGAAAATAAAAGTCCTAAAACTATGGTAGGTTGGTTATAATTAATTATTTCATTGCCAATGGGTCTGTGTCTTCATTTTGAGAAACACCAAGACTTTAAAGGTTATTTCTGAAATATTAGAGGAATGATTTATTTAACTTTGACAACACTGACTGAACTGTCCTGGCATTTTCAAATATAGTGTGACTTCTCAGAGCGGGTGACATTTTCCTGTAATCGATCAAACACTGCTGACTCATCTCATCTCTCTGTTGGACTGCTACCAATACGTCCGAGGACTTAGCAAATTAAAAACGGCCCAAATTCAGGATTCAAGGTCCAGCAGCCGCTCACCTAGAGGGATGTTGACCCCCCTGGAGAGTCTTATAGTTGTCAATGTGCCTCCTGGGGACGACGAGGTAGTGATGTGTGGCTCCAGGCTTCAGGTCACGAAAACAAACAGCTGATGCAGCCGGCCCACTGCTGCGTTCACGGAACCCTCGTAAATTACCTGAGCGCTAAATCCCAAGTGTCAGCCAACACAATGATTAATGATGACTGTCATTTGAATATATGCACTAAACAATTTCAATGGTTAATTACATTAATAGTTTTATATGTTGGGAAATACACTTATTTGCTTCCTTGCCAAGTATTAGCCTGTGGCTACGCTGAGACAGTTAGCTTAGCACAAAAATGAGAAAAGTAACACAATTTCTAAACTCAGTCCCCTCGAAAGACCATAACCACATAAAGAAGAACATAAAGTGACATGATACTGGCTCTTGAAGTTCTCACACAGTTCAAGATATTTGTTGTTTCAGTCGACATTTATTATGGTACATATTCTTAAATAAATGTGAGTTAAAACTGATACAAACGGACACACACAACAAACATGGAGCCGAGTTGTAAAATAAAAATCTTTCAAGTAAAAAAATTCATTATAAGATCCAGCGTAACTGATCATACATCGCATCATGCTTTTAAATAACATCAATCAACTGTCCTCTTATATCACTGATCATAAAAGTAGAATTGATTCAAGCATAATGAATTTCACTGTTTGTTTGTTAGTGTGTCGTAATTTGCCTGAAGTGACATCTAAATTCTCTGGCTTTCCTTTCAGAACTAATGAATGTATCTGCTTCATTACTTCATTAACAGGCTCAGTTTCTAGATAATGTTCTTTAATTTCACTGTGTGGCTGATTCTGGTTCAGAAACTCTTCTGAAGTGTTTTTTTTTTCCCTATTCTTCATCAGTGATCCAAGGTACAGTTTGGGAGCTGCTGGCTCACAGACACCTCGGTCAGCTTTTAAAATGCTCCCTGATTCGTGAAGGCTTATCTTTTAGACACTTGCGTAGATGTTTTTCCTGCGAAGAAAAAATAATTAATTTAAAACAGGACACAGAAAGGGCATAAAGATTGTCAGGATAACAGGAGGATGCACTGTGAAGTTACTGCATATGTTTCATCTACACTTACATGGTGTTTAGACATTTAGCAAGTACAATGAGTGCAAATTTCAAAAGCACAATCAAAAACAGTAATTTCACAGCCATTAGAATTGTAAATGAATTAGTAAAGAGAATAAATGAAACTAGGAATGAATGAAGTAAGGAAAGTAGAGGGAATTTCCAATCTTCAGCACTTACAGTAATAAAACTGTGGGTCCCTGGAATGAATTTATAAAGCATGTGCTCTGAGATTTGGCTGGTGGGGGCGAGCACGTGGAGGTGGAGGTGAGCTACTGAAATGAAGGGAGGTCGGTGGAACCCCAGCCTGTGAAGGAAAACACACGAGAGATATAATCAGCACACTGACAAACAAGTCAAAGGGCAGTTTCTGAGATTCCAGAAGAGGAATGAAAAACTTCAGCCAACAACAAACTTTGGATTTTTGACACCGTGACTGCGTACCCCTAAATCTCATTCCATTAACATCCATTCCACTCATGCAGTGCACATTAGTTTTGAGCTTGAAGGCGCATTACATACCTTTCAAATAATAATACTTTTTTCAGTACTTAGAGCAAAAGCATTCCTTTAACCTTTATCAGGGGTGAAGAAAAACACACACACACACACACACTGCTTGTCTCCACCTACCTGATGTCCTTCACATCAGTGATCCCTTGCTCGTGTAGTACATCTTTCCCCATTTCAGCCATCCTTTCAACTGTCGGATACAAGACTTATTTAAATGTTAAGACCTGATTAGGTAAAATACAATCTGTACACATATAGGCAGCATGAGGCGGTACAAAATGAAAGCTTATGGTAGCAGAGGTACTGTAGCAGTAGTAGCTGTTGTGAAGTGGTAAAAGATATAGTTGGTATAGTTTATTTTATATAACTCACTGAGGCCGATGTGTCCCTTTTGCAGAGAGAAGCAGCTGTGTATGTGTTGTCTGGGTACAACAAGATAGTGGTGAGGAGCAGCAGGGTCAATGTCTCTGAAACACACCAGCTCCTTGTTCTGTGTCAGTGAAAGTGTGAATGTATACGATGGAAAGCAATGTAATTTACAATATAAGCTCCATCAGATTATGGCAGGCACCAAATGTGTAAATGAGTAAAATCAAGAAGTTGTACTTAGTCGAACAAGTCGAACTTCTTATGTTTAAAACGAAACTTTTAAGGATAAGATAAAAGCATCCAGGTAGATTATTTCCTCCTAACACCTTTTAAACTCAAACTGAAACTGAAAAGAAACGGAAACTCTCTGTTTGTGCCTGTGCCGGTGTCATGAGACCATCTGAGCCACTTTCCTTCTGTTTCAAAGGATCTCACCTTTTTAATGACTTTCGTGTGTGTGTCTCGGCCGCTGGCTATCAAACAAAAAATACAAGTTTCAACAGTTTCTTCACACGACTCTGTTTTGTCTCTCGCCATATTTCCGCACGTAAAACGCTGTCCCATAACACTGAGCTCACTTGCCCTGCCCCCCAGCTCGCTGCCGGTAAACCAGTAAACATAGCCTTCCAAAGATCGTCTATGTATGCGAAGACGGGTTATTCAATGCTTTTTTTATGGTCTTATTATCCCTAAATCCCCAAACCCAACACTGTCTTTCAATAACTCAAGTGTCACAAGTTTTTTTGGTTTTTTTTGTATCTGTACACAGACGCTTTTGTATGACCTCAACACTAATAGCTCTCTCTTTCTTTCTTTTTTTTTACAATACAAATGCACAAACTTTATTTGTAAACATCACTTTTAAACGCTCAAAAACTTACTGACGCTAATTTGAGTCCATGTCTTTTATCAGTTCTACAACAACAACAACAACAACAAGATACTATTAGGCCACAAGTAATGTTCAATAAAAATCAATCATATTAATATAATCTGGATATTAACTCCCACTGAATGAAAGAAATGAAAGCTGAACACAAACAGCAGGACCCATATGTAGTTATTTAACATTTATTTAAGTTTAAATGTGGTTGCCATAAGAAACACAATAAATAGATCCTTAGTGATATCACAGAACACAGCAGTTTTGGATTCACAAGAAATAATACTTAGGGAGCATTCACAGTAACAACACTGAACAGCTACAGACAACAGAGCTCATTTTCACAATGAAGCGATAACTGGCATTAGTGAATAGTATGGCATGTATCATAACAATGGTGTCAGACATTTGCAGTATTGCATATTCATGCACTACAAGCCTGTGTCATATACACTGGATATAAACGAATGTTTCTTTTCCATGTTAGTAGATGTGAATTTTTAGTCAGTGGCATATCAGAGTGCAAAAACAGACGATCCCTTTACAACCATTTTTAAGTAAAGCAAAGGCTGACCTGCGGTCGCACAGGCAGCTTCCCTCCTGTAGTGGTGATTAAACAACATTCAGTAACAAATTTTACACTGAAGAAATGCTTAATTACACAGGGCCACAACACAGCATGGATTCTTAATTAATCCCTTAGTGCAAAGTGACATCATGTTAAACTCTACTGGCTGTAACTCTCTCAGCAATGACCACAAATGAAAATCATAGAGAAAATTAGTCAGCGGGAGAAAAGAATTCAATACTGACAATAATTATTTCTAGTGCTTGTTGGGTCCAATCAGAAACAAAAATGTTGAGGACATTTTTATAAAAGTAGAACCATTAAAAAAAACATTTTTTTGTAAAAACAGAATGTAAAAATAAAATGCAAAAATAAAAAAATCTATAATATTTCATAAAATAAGACGAGCTCACAACAAATATGAAATTAAAAACAACTTATTTGGTCACTTCCGACTTTTCCTGGCTTCAAAACTTGTTTTGGATTGTACGGGGAATGAAAACTTTATATGTGGTAATGAGGAAACGCATTGAGACATTCTCATTCGGTTAATATAAAATTCAAATTAAAAAAAATAAAGACGGCCTTCAGAAGAAATGCTACACTCCCATTGTAAACAATTACTACATTTTCCGCACTGAATTTGATGGTGGAGGATCAAAAATCCTTCTTGGCGTTTTCCACTTTCTTTCAAGTTACAAATTCTTTGCGAATTTAAAAAAAAAAAAAAAAAAAAAAAGAGAGAGATAAACCGTTCAAGACTTCTTCGGTACATAATGCTGTACATTCCCAAACATACAAATTACATCAACCATTATTTCTACACAAACCTACAGTATTATGGGACATCTTCTTCTTTCATACACACTTAAAATCTGCTCTTTTTGGGTTTCCCATAAGCCCCCTCTCTCCTCAGAAGCTTATGGTGGTAAGGCAGTTTACATGCTGGGAAAAAATTGGGGCCGTTGTCACATGTCTAAGGCAGCCGATGAACTTAGAGCAACCGCATATTCTCACACTTCCACCTCTGAAGGGGAGGATGAACCAGACATAAACTGGACAGCCTCTCTACAGGTCAAACCCACATCAGAACAGGCTACAGAAGACTGACGTTTCCGCTCTGTTTTCAGTCATGAAACATAAACTCCACAGGCTGCTTTGTCTGTCTTGTCTCACAGAACATCTAGTGTCATTGTGGGGTAGCTAGGTTTGCCTCCAAGTGGTGCGTAATAGACTTGGAGGTGTTTGGGGTCGTGGAGCGGCGCGTGAATGCAGAAGTAGCTAGAATAGAGCAGGTCAGGCTACTCGAAGGTCCAGACCTCCAAACTGTGGATGCTGAAGTCCTGCTGGGCTGAGAGCAGCTGGTTGTTGAACGTCGCGCATTTGGTGGTGGTACCTCGGTACAGCTCGGCATCCAGCCACAGACCCAGCTGACCACTGCACAGCAAAGGGCAGAGACACAGGAGGGAAAATGGGAATGACAAAAATACTTTATGTGATGAGAAAACCCTTTGCTGTCCAAGAGTGTGATAACTTTGTTCTCAGTTTCAAACTACTTATAATGAGCTACAGTTATTTTCTACTGAGCTGGTAGAGCTTACCCTCCTCCTCCCATCTGCAGAGAATCTGTATTGCCTTTCACAAAGTATGAATTCTCCCCCGTCCATCGGTACACCTGAAAATAAACAACAAACAATGTCTGAACTTGCTGTTTGAGGAACAAAGCTAAATACCAAAAATTTGTTCTGAAACCAAACTAGTACAAACCTTGATTTCAGGGCAGAAGCTGTAGAGGAACGTCTCTCCTGTGCCATAGCAGTGTTCACTCACTCTGAAGGGATGAGTTGAGAACGCACCAAATATCTGTGACAAGAGTCAGAGTTAATTGAAGATGAAAATACTATTCCCCTGGGGAGGAAAAATAAAAACAAGCTTTGGTATATTTTACCTGATGTTTCAGCTGGTAATTAAACCCAAATTATTCAGATATTGGAAGTTTTTACTAAAGTGTATTTTTCATCAGAAATGGTTTATATCCTAAACACAGGGGCACAATGCAATGAACTGTCCTTTGTGTCACTTGTGACAGACATGTTTAAACATACTGTGCAGTCCCTGATTTTGAAAAGGAGATCAAATTAAACAGAAGCCCCTTGTAATAAAGGAAACACAGCAACTACACAATTTTACAAACTACTGTTTAAAAGCAGGAGAAGATCTCTATTTGTTTTGGAAACTTCAGAAAACCTCTACAGTAATGATTAATGCATGTTGTTGTTGGAGTCGAGGCCATGAATGCCATCTACTGGTGATCAGCAGTCATTGCATTTGACTGCTATTACATACTGTAAATCCAGGTGGACAGTATCTACCTGGTTATCCATGTCTTTGATGACAAGCAGAACAGGACTGTCCACATCTGCCAGGTTTCTGTACAGAGTCTTGAGGCTGGTCCCATGTTTCACAGTGCTGTACGCCAGTCTCCAGGGGTAACCCTGCACGCGGGCTGGCAGGCGACAGGCAAGCTGGAGGGCAAACAGATCATCAGATTACAAGGCATACTGATCAGTATGTTGCAGATTTCTTCCTCAAATTTTAATCATTTCATTTCGGGAAATGGGGCATTTTATTTAATTACCTTCTCAATGTGTGTGTCTTGCAGCAGGTCACTGGTATCACTGAGTATGGGCAGTGCATCCACAGACAAGTCTCCGTCACAGCTGCCAAAACTCTGCCTGCGCTTAGCCTCATCAATGGTAATGATCTAGGAGCAAAAGAAGTTTATAAGCAGGTCAATATTTCAGAGAAATCAATGACACTAAGACCTTATTGACTACGGGAAACAGAGCATCGCTCATAAATAAAGCTAATTTGAAACTAATACATACAAAAACCGAGGCCAAAAACAGCACGTATACAAAGTGGCTGTTTCCACTCATCTCACCTCCCAGCTGCAAGATGCAGGGTCACTGAAGAAGTTGTCGATCATGTCAAGTTCATCTTTCTCCACCACAACAAAGCCCTGCTCTCGAGCCTCCTTCCCGTACACATCCGGAGACCACTGCACAAAAAATGCGTAGAGATGGTCCACCCTGGAAAACACACATACAGTGTTTTAGTGAGGATAGAATCAAGACAGTTGGCTCACAGACACTTCATAGTTTTTGCAGGATTCAAAAGCAACCAGGCTACAGAGTTTTTATTTATTTCATTGCTGGATTTCAGTAAGACGTACGTACTTAAATATATTTATGGATGACATGATATCATCTCACCTTTCTTGTGGCACAGCGAACCAGTATTCTGGCTGCTTTCCTCTGCCCCCAAAGGAGTGGGCAGGACTAGAGGTCATGCCAGTAGCAAAGGACTTCCTCATTGGCTTTCCCACTTTGAAGCAGAGGAACATTGGCGGGTTTTTACTCTTCTCTTCTGATGAGAAAAGCATGTCTACACAGAACAAGGAATCAAAAAACAGAGAACATTTGGTTAGTTTCATGCCAAGCTCCTTCATTTTATTCATATCTCCCAAAAGTGCCCCTAAATCGCAAATTTCCTTTTTGATGAGGTTGTGCTTTGCTGCCAGCCACAGTGTCTTTTTTCATACTGCCAGCAGGAGTCGCTAAATTATGACATGTCAAAATTCTACATCTGAAATCTTTGAGACATCATCAGTGACTGAGCGAAGACTTTTTCCCCCATTTTTTTTAAATAGTAAAGAATATTATAACATACTGTTTAAAAAAAAAAATAAAAAACATAACACATGATGTGTTATTTGTTGAACACATCATGTGTTATATGTTGACATTCAACATATAACACAAACAAGCACAATAACTGTGACAATGTACTCATGGACTCTATATGCACTTTATCATTTCTACCTTCTATTGGAGCCTGCATCCTCTCCATCAGCCATGACTTGACCTCTGCTTCATAGTTTTTCTTCCGCCTCTCCTCCTCACTGAGTTCGTCCCCCTCTGCTGGCCTGTCTGGGCTTTGTCTCTTAGGACAAGAGTTCCCACGAACCTCCGCAGCCTCAGTCAGACTCAACTTCCTGTTTTGGTCCACTGGTGCACTGATTATTTTATCATCTACAGCATTTAGAGGCTCTTCGGTCCCTTTAACTTTGATATCTTTGGTTTCGGTTACCTCTTGGCTTGTGGATTTTTCACCCAGTTTTTTAGTCTCTGAGGATTGGAGAGACTCTCCATCCTCAATGGAGCTGCTCTGAGCTACACCTTCATCTTCTTCATCATCCAGCTTCCCTTTAGATTGATCAAGCATCGACTTGTCCTGGGAGTCTCCTGGGCCCGGGCAGCTTGGTCCTAGGAGTTTCTGTTGGTCCCTGCTGACAATGCTGGGTGTTCTGGAGGACCCTCCCTCTGCTTCTTCAGTGCTCCCGTTGACAGTAGGCTCCAACTCTGTGAATCCTTCATCTGACGGAGACTTCTCTGTCTGCTCTCCCTCTGTAGTCCCTGGTATTCAGAAGTTAAATCAAGCTTTGTTTAAGCTCAACACATTTTGCTTTTAACCTTGATGAGGAGTTACGGTAGTGATAGTGAAAAGAAGCTAAATGTTTGGCGACATGACTCACAAATTACTTTCATTATTTAAACAGACAAATAAAAAGAGAAAAAAAATACAAAAACTGTTGTTTCAGCTGATGCTGGATAGTTTATCTAGGCTAAAATTCACAAGCCAGAATAACCACCACAAACGATCATAAAAGCCAGAACAGGATGATCTTGATCTTACCAGTTTCAGAGAGGGTTGATTCAATGTCGTCCAAGACGATTGGTCGCTTTGGTTCCAGTGCTTCATAGCGGCTGAATGGGTTTAGGTCCCGCTCTGACGGCAGCTGCTCCCACTCACCAGGCCTGTACACAGGACACAGATCCTGGGGTAGGTCTCTGTGTGGTCACCGGGCACCACACATACCGCACCGCAAATGTGGATGAAAATGAAAAGGGGGAAAAAAAACAACAGAAAAAAAACAAGGACAGGTGCAACAGAAATTAAAAATGACCAAAATGATAAACAACTCAAAAAACAAAGGACCAAATGTGATGCAAAACAGTAAATTACTTAAATCAGGATCAAACAATGAAGAACCAATTAAATATGTAGGATTAAAAATTACAAACTAAATCAACTGAAATCTGAGAGGGTTTTTTTTTTTTTTACTTGGATCTCTGCAGGCAAGATCCGGTGGAAACAAAGACGCTCGATCAAAAAGACGAACTAAGAAATGTGGTCAAGAGGCAAATGTGAAAAGTTTTTTTTTTTTTTTTTTTTTTTTTAAATCAGACAGCTTTGGTACAAACGGCTTCATTGTTGACAAGTACAAGAAAAACAAACTGGAGGGAGGGACGAAAATGAGGAATAAGAACTGAGGCCTGGAAGAAGAACGGTTACAAAAGAGGGAAATGAGGAAAGGGAGATGTTGGGGAGTTCTTACGATGGTAGGGCGTCTTTGAGCTTCATGCGTGACACATCGTCATACAGCGCTACAGAGATGACCTCCTCCATAGGGCAAATGAGGCCATACTCCTCACAGCCGTGCTCAATCACCAGGGGGTCCGACTTGTGGGGGTCAAACATGATGTTGTTGGGGGTCACAATCAGGACCCCTCCCACCACTCCCTGCAAATATAACAAGGAGAGACAACAGAGACTCTTTATCAAAAACAACCAACACATATGAGTGGTACCTCCTGGATACAATTTGAATTACAATTTGAATTAGTCAATAGTTTAGTTATCAATTAATTGACATATTATTACATACAGAGCAATGTGTTTACTTATACATTTTCCATATACTAAAATGTGAAATGCAGTAGTGATCAAATTTGTGTTTTTTTTCTGTAATTCACTTAAACGATTAATCGATTAACAAATTTGTCACTGATCCACAAAAATGAGGTGTCTCAGCATACATTTCAATTATAACCTGACATCACTCTGATTTCGAGGCTTCTTACCATGCCATCAGTGAAATATTTGCAGCTCATCTTGATGAATTTAACCGTCGACGGGCTCTCGTCCTCTGAGTTTGGGGAGAGCTCACGCCGGATGGATTTTGCTGACCTGCAGTTTGAAATGCCATCCTGGTGGACACAGAAAAACAGATCAGAGACAGATCTGATGGTTATGCTTTTCTGTGGTATAAGTGTGTAATGCCCATGTGGTTTCAGACCTTTAATGATTCAGTTTCAGAGACCTTAGGCCACCAAAGCCAAACATCTGTTACCGACTTTTTAAAATAATGTTATGTCTGAAGCTACTTTTTCACTCTACGGCCAAATGCTGGTAGATTAAATTGCCTTCCACTGCAAACTGGCAAAACATTCAGTCTCTGCTCTGCTTGCACTAATCATTAAAAACGGCTCACTCATACCATGGATTAAATTTGTAATCCATCATGGCAGGGAGCAGAATTTAATTATAAGAGAACAATATAACATTTTGTACCATCAGGGTCATAATTTTACTTATATATAATTGCCTCATAGATGGAACCAGTGTAGACGGACCATTCTGGACAAAAGCTTGAAAACCTCAGGAAAACCACTGTGTGTGTGTGTGTGTGTGAATATATTGCTGTTTTATCATCTAATTCAACAATGTGTTAGAAAATTGTTAGAAAACAAATTTCCACTGCCTGATGTTTTTAACATAACTATAAAGTAATACAGGCAATTACAACAGTAAGACCAAATGTTGATATTTGCTTTTATGATTTTTGGGGCATTTTGCCTTTACTGGATTGAGTGAATATGCAGACAGGAAATAATTCCTTGGCCAGAATCTCACTGTCAAATGACCAAGATAAATGCCTTTTTAACACACATGGCCCTAAATGGTGAAAAATGTTTTTCACTTACATGCGATGGGTCCTCAGACAAACCATTCGTGAAGGTGGGATCAGAGGAACTCGGAGACTTTAAGTCAGTTTCTGACTGGCTCACATCAGGGACAAACAGCTTCTGTTGTCGGGACGAACAACCAATGATCAGCGAGTCGGATAAATATAGAGAGGAGACCGAAGCAGCATAATGTGGTGCTGTCTGTGTTCTCACCTGACCGGGGTAGACGCTGCGAGAAAAGAGCTTGTTCAGCTGGACCAGTTTGTTTGGGGTGATGTTGAACTTGAGAGCGATGCTGTTGAGGGAATCATTAGGTCCCACCTGAAATAAGAGATCAACTCCTCTGAGAAAATACTACATGATGCAATCTACAACCTTTGTGTCAGCCCGAAACATGTTACCTAAAAAAAAAGAAGTGTTATCACTGTAGTGTTACTCACAATAAACTCCACTGTCCCTGGTGGCCTCCTCTTCTCCCTCTTTGTCTGATTGTTTATTTTACAGCCATCGTCTGAGAAAGAAACAGAAAAAGAGAGAAGGATTTTGCAGATGGAGGAAAAAGTCAACCTGACAATAATCTCACAGGGAAAAAAAACACAATTACTCTTGAGAGATCAATAAATTTATGGCTTTATTCTGTCAACCTCATACCGTCTAGGTTTCTAACATATATATTTCTAATAATCAAGTGATTCTAAACTTTTTACAGTAAACGATAAGACCAATACAAAGACATTCTGAACCAGAGGACTTTCTAAATACTCTTTAGTTAACAACCTTTTGATTCAGTATCAGTGCTCGTTTGTAATCTAGGCTTGAAAACACACACACGCGCACGCACACACACACACACACACAGAAGCAGTTATCGTAAATACACACACAATTCGACACTTGTAGTAGACAAGGTCCGCAGTCAGCATTTTCTACTTGGCAAGAACACAGAAGCTATTAGCACACCACTCCCTGCTGCCTCTTCCATAGAAACGAAGGGCATGACTAAGCATTAGACAACCAGACTGTTGTTGCATCTCATCTTTACTGTGCTGAAAATCAAAGACAAGATCACGGTCACTTGTGTGAAATCCTGGAATTTTTCCACTGAATTTGCACTGGGCCGCGCCTGCTGATACACTGTGCACGATGTGGTATTTTACCTGAAAGCACACGTAACCTAGAGAGATACATTTTGTTTAATATGGCAGAACATCATATTTGATACGATGAGCTGCAGGCATATGATGGTGTGGTTTTATTCAAACACATGCTGCAGAGTTTACACAGATGGCTGACACACCTCACGTTTGAGTTTGAGTGATTTATGCTACAAACAAACCCAACAACACACAGAGTGGCACATAATGCTTACAATGTCACATACACAAGACGAATGCAAAAAACCAACTGGAAACCATCTGTCCGAGTAGCTAATATAGTAACAATAACCGTGGGCTGAATTAGTTATATACAGTAACATTCATATTTATATGACAAAGATGTTAGTACCCGAACAAATATGTTAACCCGAAAATTAAGGACATTCTAATATTTCCGCTGTGATTTAACACTAACAGCAACTCTCAGTACTCACAAGCTTTGTTAATACAGTGGTTAAAATGTCATCAATAGCACAGGATAAAGGTTATGCAACATCCTGTTTAAAACTGCTGAGGTTTCTTTCAACACAAATGGTCTTTTCGCCACAAAAGGTTCCCAACAAAGAGGACCCTTCAGCTGTATGTCAGTCAGAGGGAAATATTTCAAATGAAAAAAGGGAAGGAATATTAAATTATATTAATATTATATTATAGGAATAAAAAAAAAACCCAAAAACCCCAACCAAAACACTTCTGTTAAAACAACAAAATGATTAGGGAGTTTAGAATGAAGCCATCACACCAAGGTTATCTGTATTTGCCATAATATCAAACTATGACTGAATATGTCTAACTTAGATTATATATTATAATTATATTATATTATAATTCTTGTGGGTTTTACCCTGTGATCGTGTAGCAGTGTTATAGTGAGTGTTGTTCCAGGAATATTGTGCATTAAGGCAATGATGTGCTATTTGTTGTGCTGCCAAATGAATCAGTTTCATATTATGTCACAGTCACTTTGTGTGAGAGTGGTAAGAGTGGTGGTGAACAGAAGGCTTGCTCTCTAAAAGGTAATTCATTAATGCTAGTTTATACACATTTGCTATTTAAGTGTATCTGAAGCCAATTAGAAGCTTCAGAGTGAGCTCCAACATCTCAGAGTGCTTTTTTATTCAGGTGATTTTGCTGTGAAATCTTTGTTGTGAGATTTTGAGGCAGGACTCACCTGAGCCTGCAGGTGCTTTTGTTGTTACTCTCTGCACGTCCGTCTTCTTGTTGAGGTCGCTGTCATTTGGGACGTCTGGACAGGAGATGATTGCCGGATTCTGCTCATTCGCATTCTTGTCTGATTGGCTCTGCCTGAGCTGTCGCCGCCTCTTCAGCCTGATGGGATGCCAGAGGAGAAGGATTTGTTTACATCCACTCATTAAGTAGAGTCTAGAAAACACAGCACTGTGGATGGCCATTTGAACACTTTTGTTATAACCCGTGTAGCTGATGACGTTTTCAGAAAGAAATATTACCTGATTTTATTTTTAAGCGTTTTGCAGTTGTTATCTTTTCACATGTATTTTTAAACCCATGATCTGTAAACACCAGACACCTCATACTTGTCGGATGTCTAATGTCTTCAAAAAGCACAACACACTCCAGTTGCGTACTCAGATCTTCTGTCCAAGTACTGTTATTGTGCGAAAAGTTATCCCACTGGTGTTAAACTTCTTTCTCTTTACTTTGCAGCGTCAGTCACTTTGTGTGAGAGGTCATTGTGAGACATAGTGCATACTTGTACTTTCCTCTCACTGTCCTTTCCCCCTGTTTAATCATTAATAGGCAAAGAGACGATGAAATGGCGTCTCCAGGCCGTGTTGGGGTTCAGCAAAGGGGGGGGGCACACTGCAGTGCAGTGCGGAGGAACTACATGTTAGCGGTGCACTTAAGAATGATGCGCGCTCTATAAAACCCACCGAAAATCTTAAGTGTGGATGTGAGTGTGTTAAAAAAGAAAAGAAGACCAAATTGATTTATCAAATGCTTTGAGTGATAGGGGTAGTGTTGCACTGCACAACTCACAGCTGGACAAAGGAACAATAAGAGAAAAGCGAAAACAGAAGCGTCTTAAGTGTTCAAGTGCCTTAATGGAAACCCAAGAGTGGGTCGATAAGGCTGCAGACAGACAGAGCTCAGGCCTCTCCCACAGCCTCAGGTCACCCTCCCACTTTAACCGATGCAGCACACATCTGGTAGTGAACTCAAGAATCCGCAGACGCATTCTCTTATGACCTGTCTGTTTCACAGTGGGGGATTTCTCAGAGTCTCCCAATCACTCTCTCCCTGTCATCTTGTTATATTACCCCTCTTTTCTTCCCTCAAATCATTTGTGGCACAATGACAGAGAAAGCACAATACTGTAAGTAGCGAGTAAAAATTAAAATATAAATGACAAACCCTGGCACTTAAATAGTTCAACAGACAATAGCATTTATCAGTATTTATTTTACCCCCTACTTCCATCCCCAAAAGCGTGATGCTGGCAGGCTTCATGGTGGGAATTGTGTGTTTCCAGTGAAAAAACACTGTTTAATATAACATTTTTCCACTTTGTTTCAGTGTCTCCCACATATCTTTTGGCAAACACTGGCCACGATGTTGTGTGTTGCGCTGTGTGATTTTTCTCAACAGCCATAAAGCTGAGACTGGTCAAATCACCAAGGCAACAGTTACTTCATGCGCAGTGTCTCTCTCTATCTCAAAAATGGGGCTCTGCAGCTTCTTGCCATGAGTTGCCATGAACCTCTTGGTAGCCTCAGTCACTAGTATCCTTCTCAAAGTGTGTGTCTCACAGTCTGCTCTAGAAAAACATACAGCTGTGTCACATTCTTTCCAATTTTCAATGCATAGTCTTACTGTACTTAGTGTACATTCAGTGCCCTGACACTTCTCAGTAAAACTATTGTTCGTTGTCTTCAGGATGTCATTTTTCTAGGGAATTAACCAAGCACATTTAACCTAAAATCCCTTGTTTTACTTTGATAATAGAGTCTTTAGTTCTAAAGTTTAAAAAAAAAAAAATGTAATTACATGTACTGGGGTTTCAGTGTTATAAAACAATAAAACATGAGAAACATGATGGTGGGCTAATTCTTTTTATTGGCTTTTACTGTATGTGTGTGTCTCACAATGACCTTCGATCTATTTGTCAGGAAGCAAAGCACCATATGGTGCAAGTAGCAGGACAGCCACATGTTAAAGCAGTAGCTGTGTTGGGAGATAAGGTTTATTTTCCTTTCTTGCATGTCCACTCTGTGCATACGGGCACCATGCGTCTATGTTTACAGAAGTAGAGGTCTGTATGAATCTGATTGCACCTTTCCATGGTTATTTTGCTGCTAAGTCTCATGGGTTTACACATTGTCGTTGCAGAAAAACACCATCCCTAACACAAAGCCTGAATGCCATTAAAATCTAACACACTGCCTACCTAACAATAAGAGATTGTCTGGCCTGTGATGCCATTACAAAGTAATTTCTCTCCATAATGTAATATGTTCAACAAAAGCCAATTAGATGAAGAAAAGACAAACTGGGGGTTTATACCAGTCGGTCAGTGTAGCCTGAACAGTGTAGCCAGGTAATCTGAGACATTTTAAGAAAGAATAAAAGCCATTAGGCTACACAGCCCCACAACATCCATTAAGTCCACACTCAACAGCTTTGCTATTAGCGCACGGCCACTGCTTATCCATAAAGGAACTTGTTTATCTGGTTTTGGGAACATTTCCTAGTTCAACTTAAAGGCCTTAATTTTCAACCAAAACAGTTCACCCATTTTAAGACACTGAGTGAGATAAACAGGCCAGGAGAGGATGGAATGAATCAAGCAGAGGAGAAGTCTGGGTTAAGGCTTTTTAGACACATTCAAACCATATTACACAGAAGTCCACCACCTAATCCCATTTATCAACTGATTATTCATTCAGCTTTCTAAAACAAACACCTGCCAGCAGTTCCTTAATTAGTTACTCGTGCAGTTCTATGAAACACTTCATCTGTGTAGATGTCGGAGACAGGGAGGGCTGCTCTTTGTTCGTAACCTGACGATTTCTTGTCAGTCAATGTACTGTAGCTGTGACAAATCTCTTTCCACAGATTTTCTGCTATCATGTTTCACAATGCCCCTAACCCTGCCAAAATCCAACTTTAAAGTCAACATCATCCCAGTGGGTCAACTTGTGCAAGGACTCTGATGCATGACTTAGAGAATATGAGGCTGTATAAGCTGGGTGCAGCTCAGAGACAGGTGACTTAACAGTTCTGAGACATGACTCAAAAACAGAATGTCAAGGCACAAATGACCATGTAGTACAATGAGTATCAGTCTATGTCAGGAAAGTCAACCATTATTTTTACAAACTGATGCTTGTCATTTGTTGAACTTCACGGTAATGGACACGTGGTAAGTGGAGCTATTATTTCATCTTGAATTCTGATATTGACTAGCGCTACATGGTGTATGGAAGCATGCAAAATGTAGATTAAGAACAAATGAGAGCTAAAAGTCAGGGCTACACATCAGTTCTGCTGCATGAAAAATACTCAAATTAAATGAAAATGAGACAAAATCAAAATATTCACAAACATACAAGCAAACAGTCCCTTACCTGGCAAAATATCCCGGCTTCCTGTCTCTCTTTTCCATCAGGCCAGGGTCCTAAATGTGCATGCAGTCAAGGGCATCCATACAAGCATCCACCCCTGCAAGCACAAGCACACAAAACCCAACCACTCAGTACGTCCAAGCCAAAAGACAACTTTGGTAAGATCACCTCTCACACTGTGCTCTCACACTTCTTTCTTGTCCTGCAGAGGAAATAAGCAGGGGATTAGAGGGCTCACCAGGTGCCACCTCACTCAACAACACTCGCTTGACTGCAAAAGCCCAATAACTGATAGTGAAGCCTCATCAGCCTAAGTGGAGGGCGATGAAAGCATCCTATAATAAGCATGTCAGGCCACTCTGCTGACAATGGCTGATCCACAGGAAGGAAAATGCATCACTGTACTGTAGAGTAAAGACACATCTGCTTCTAGTTAACGCTGCCACAGTAAACGTGTTTTTATTATGTAACTGTGCTTCACCATAACAGTAGGGTCTATTATTAGCAGCATCAGTTTGGGAATACATTTGATGTAAACATTCAGACCGCCAAGGCTACACTATCAGCTAACCGTATCACCGTAGTATTAATCGATAACACGCATGTAACACGCCCAAAGACCAGAAGTAAGGCAGCTGAAGTTCATCCACGTGTAGCCTAAAAATGTTATATAACAGGTAAATGGCGTACCACAGAGGAAAAACCTAAATACGAAGCGACGTTAAACCACCTAGCTAGCTACATTCTTAAGTTCGTAGCAGCTTGCTCAGTGGGAAATTACTCTATGAGCCGGACCACGGAGCAGATATCAGCCTCTTCTTACGGTGCGGCAGTAACAAAAGACAAATATCCAGCTGTGCTAATGTGAAACCCGCCTGTGCTACTGCCAGGTCCGAGCAAACACAGGCACGGTGAACAAGGTCCAGTCTCCCAGCTGACTTAACAGCTGATGCTAACGGTGCCAGCTAGCTACTTTGTTTACAAGACAATGGCAACCTGGTGGAGATGGTGAGGGTATTTTTACTCGGTCCAATCGATAGCCCGCTCTCTTTAAAATGAAGCATTCCTGTTCATGTAATCTATGCTAACGCCGACGCCAAATCCCAATGTGCAACGATGCATTTAAACGCCAAATTAGCCATAAAAACAGGTAGCGAAAATTGCCCACATACCTTGCGTGCATCCTCATACAGCTAAGGTTTATGGCAAAAACGAAACCTCCCTTCACTGCGCCCTCTGGTGTCATGTGAGCTGTTAAACACACGGGAGCTCACCACCTGCTTGTCTGCAGCCATCTAAGCCTCTGTTGACGGTGACTCAAGTTAGCTAAGGTTAGCTAGGTTGAGGATTGGATGGTTGGTCGGTAAAATTAGCCAAAGGACAACACAGGTACTAATAGGCAACACGTGTTGTACTAACAAAGAAATAAAATTTTGTTTACCTTCCTCTTGTGCAAGGCTCCCTGGTGGTCTAGTGGTTAGGATTCGGCGCTCTCACCGCCGCGGCCCGGGTTCGATTCCCGGTCAGGGAACATGTGTTTTTCCATCGCTCTCACGAGTATCTCTCCACTTCCCCATAGAGTTCAGATTGTCTACTCTGACCTTACCACAGAAACAGCTCGGTTAAATATTAATATTACACAGCTTGAAGGGAAGTGACCGACACTACGGCAGACCTCACAATTATATTACCAATGAATAATTTGCAGGGCAATAAGTGACTTGAGCTAGGTAACATTATTATTTAGTAACCATTACAGTAAGACCATTAGAAAGAGGTTCGTTGTTTTAATATAATTGTGTAATCTTTGGTTTCAGTTTTGATCTAATTGGCAGCCTAACTTGTGACATAGACTGAAACGAATGTCTGCATGAAAGCAATACAGTAGAAGACCTTAGCCCAATGCAAGTACTGATTCCCTGATCCACATTCAAAGTAAGATATTACCTCTAATGTCTATCGCTTAAAAATGATACTTTTACGCTGCCCCTGGTGATTGTGTAAAGAGTTGAGAGTCACTGTCACAGACTGTAATAGTGCAGGGGTTTTTAACCTTTTTAGCGCTGTCATCAGTGTGACTATTAGAGTGATGTTTCTTTATTCATTTAATTTTGACCATCTTAATTCCCCTCAGATCCATTCTGTGACCTTTTGGAAGGGCCCCGACCCTAACTTTGGGAACCCAAGATTGAAATACACTGTAGACTTGGCTTTGCCACCTCCTGACCCGCTGCCAAGATATTTATCAAATGTACCACTAAGTGGCGATGTTTCAGTAGAAATGCTACAGGAAACATCCGTTTCTTATGGCCTGCATAAAGTGGAAGAGGGCATACTGTATTAGGTATATAAAGCAGTCCACACATAAAAGATACTGCACATTAAAACAGCTTTTAAATTTGTCTTTACAAATTTGTCTTTACAAGAAAAGAACAGACAACATTCAAAACAGTCTCTGTTGGATGAATAAAGACTTCCTTTTCACTGCAGCAAATCACACAACCTGGGTGAAGTAGACACAATTTATATAT
>JBBMJY010000011.1:11807484-11842166 GCA_037833715.1 Toxotes lorentzi
ACACACACACACACACACACACACACACACACACACACACACACACACACACACACACACACACACTCTCTCTCTCTTCACCCACTTGCTCCAGCCAGTCAACAAAGACAGAGAGAGGAATGGAAGTGATGGAGACATGGCTTGAAACAGCTCTATACTGTATCCCATCCAGTGCCACTACACCCACTGTCAGTCTGCCAAGTCAGCTGAGGCACTGCAGCCATGACCTTTGACCCAGGAACTGAACAGCAGGAGAAAGGTTATCAATGTTGGGGTTTTTGCCCTTAAAGCTAAATGCCCAGACAGAGTGAGCAGCAGCTCGAGGAAGGAGCGGCAGTGTAAGAAACCTGAAGAAGTGATGGAAAGGCAGAATACCACCCCCTCAAACACTCACATACACCCTCTCATCAGTGCTTTTTGATCACATGACCATGGTAGGGGAGCAAACAGTGCATGATTGTTTACCCTGCTTATCAGTGGTGTTGTAACAAGTAGGGGAACACACAGGGTTACCTCAACGTACACGCAAGCACACACAAATGCTAAGAAACTTCTCCTTGGGCAAATGTGAAAAAGCTCTAAAAATCGCATGTCCATTCCTCATACAATTTCACGACCTTTGATAACCTTACTTGACACACTGCAGTTCATGCTACCAGAGGTCTAAGCTGTAGCACTCGATAATGAGAACAGATCATGAACTATTAACAGACATTTCTAATAAATCTCTCTCAGCAATCCTAAACTCTGCCCTGATCTCATCTGCCATAAAAAGGGGCATGTCCTGTACCATAATGTTTACTTTTCAGAAGAAAAAACTTAACTCACAGGTAAAACTATGGACCCCAGCAAACACCGGCCAATAAATAACAGCTATAAATTCCTATATGAATTATGACTGTGCCTGCCCATTTATGATTGTGTGACTTTTCATGTACTGTAAAGGCAGTATTCCTTTGAGAGGCCAAAGATATAAGAGCCATGTTAAAGGTAAAATGAGTGTATGCTTACTGTGTCTGAGTGCCTACATGTGTACTCCTTTTGATGTGTGTGTTCTTGTGTGTGTGTCTGTGTGCCCTTAGACGTACACTCCCACTCTCACACTCAGACTCTGGTTAGTCCAAGCCAGCGCCACATCAGTCCATCATCACAGATATGGCTTGTGGTTAGATAGCAGGTCTGGCGGCCCACAAGACATTTTGTCCACTCTGTCATGTTTACTTATAATGATAAGCTTTGATGGATTCCTCACAAGCTACAGACGCCACGGCGCGCGCACATACACCACCTAATTCACACATACATGCTTGTGCGCACACTAACACACATGTACAGCAACAGAAAAGAAAAAAAAACACACAGGCTAAAGGTGTCCATACAAATTAAAGATATTAGCAAAAAACTGCTAATTTAAAAATGCATTCTAGTGTTTATCTATTAATTAATTAATATCTATTAATTATTATTTAATCTTAGAAGTTATCTATTTTTTGCTCATCTTTGGAAGAAAAGTCTGTTTTGAACAGCTGAGAAATAAGTGTTTTAAATCATTTAGCATTAAGATCACAGTTTTGTGGACGTAAGTTTTTGGTTAAGTCAAAATTAAATACTGTCTTTGTCAGGCTTGATGTTGCACTCTGATCTGTTGCTCGGCCTGTACAGTGTTTCCAGTGGGTCGGTTTACTTTAGCCTGGCATTTGGCCAGACCACAGACTGGTTCACTACAACTGTTCTGGACCAATTAAAAAGACTAATGAGGCCCAAGTTTATCATGTCACCCCGGGGGCAGGGGGGCAGGGGGCGGGGAGGGGGGGGCAGGGGGGCGGGGAGGGGGGGGCACTGAGACAAGCAGCATGGCAGAAGACTGATGTCACTGTGGGTTGGATGGTGATCACATGTTGATGACCTGATAATTAAAAAAAAAAAAATAACATTGCTCTCTGTGATTTACAACTTCTTAATGAATCAATCTTCTGGTCAATAATCACAGACAGAATATTTAACATCATCCAAAACTGTTTTTAAGCAGCTTACTGTGCTTGTTGCAGACAGAATAGTCAAAATTTGGGATTCAGTGGTCGGTTCCAATGTTACTTTCTATAGCAAAACTGAAAATAAACTTAATAACTTCTGATCGACTGAGGCTGTTGCCACATATACTTCAATTTGCTAAGCACAATACAGTATATAACACGAGCATGAATTGCCATCAGACAACTGCTGCATGGTTTTCCAGGCATTCAGCAATGTTATACACCCAGCTGCTGTTTAGCACGTGTGTGTGTGTGTGCTATAACAATTATACACGTACAAGGTGTGTGACAACAGATATTTGTAGTTCAGGTGCATTCACAATGTGTGATGCGAGTGCAGTTTGGTGCAAACACAACATCAGCCCTGCAGGCGGGCGACCGAGCCTGTCCAAGCACTAAAGGAACATTTTAAACCTCCTTTAATCTTTTACCTGCATTAGGCACCTTTTAAATGGAGTGAACAGTTGTTTTTTTATATATTGGAGCCACCACCTTCACTGACCATTTGAAGACTTGCATCTTTAGTCACCTATGCACTGACTTCAACATTCAGCCAGTGTTTGCAGCTTGACACAATCAAAACAATTTCATAAAAATGCCCTGTACATGTTTTTCAGAGCTCCTGCTGATAAGACCACATTATTACAAATAATCTGGTGATGAATCCACAGAGCCTTCACAGTCTAAGCTGTGAACTGCTGCCACAGTTTCATCTGTATCAGTATGAAGTTGCATTGTCTTCTTTTTCCCATGCACCAAAACATTTTACAATAAGAGTGCACCCGGAGTGCAGCTTTCATTTTTTCCCCGTTGCACCTCCACTCCCAATCTCCCACGTTTTATGGTTATTTACACCCAGGCACACCATGGCCACTGGTGAAATTTAGGGAGTGTGCGTCTGACAAAGAGAGTGAGAGAAAATGACAGCGAGAGGTGGAGGATAAGCAACTCAGAAACTTACTCTTTCTTTTGCTGCTTCTTATTTTACATCTCACCCTTCCTCTCGCTCTGTCAAGGCCACTCTTTTCTTCCTCCCACTTGCTCGGCCGAGAAGAGGTCAGAGTAAGAGAGAAAGAGCAAGAGACACACACATACGGGCGCATACTCAAATCCAGGACTGACCGACCGCAACCGTTACAAATCTTCTCCGCCTTATCGAGGACAACACACTGATAAGTGTGTCTCCACTCCCCATCCGACAGATCCATCTCCGAAAACATCTGACACACGTAGGAAGATGTGGAAATATATGTGTGTGTAACTGGCAGATTGATGGTCCAATTCACTCCCATTACCATAAATGAGTCAACCCAGAACTAAGGAAATGAAAAGGGTTGATTTAGGTGGTTCTGGTGGGCGTGCTGATGCTGTGGGATGATAGTTAACAAGGTTTGGATGGCATAGTGTGTGCGTGTTGGTGTGTGCGTGCGTGTGTGTGTGTTTGCTCTCTTTGGGAGTGCTGCACCTGCAACTAATGATGTGAAACTTCTGCTGCAGCCCTCCACTCTGGAGTCACTCCCCACAGATCAAACTTACACCTGTTGACCCACACCAACACACATTTCCTGGCATGACAATAGCCATTCCACCACTTGGGGCTAAGTGCCTCCTTAACCTGGTCTATGGCAATTAATTCCCTGATTTTTCCTCCGGTGGATTAATGTTTTATGGACACACACCAAACCTGACATCATAATCTGTGAACTGCACCGCTGCTGCAGTGTCTTTAATGGAGATAAATGGGCTCACAAAAAATACTAAATGACATCTGACGTACAGTTTTATCAAGCTGCGAGGGTGTTTGGGGAATTGATTTCTAGAGAGTGAGGTTGAAAACATGTAACTTATGACGCATAAAGTGATTCCCTGAACTCGTGAACTTTTGTTAAATGAAAGTCCACTGAAATATTGTGACAAAAATAATGGGAGAAAAAATTTTACTGCCTTGAGATATATGTGCGGCAAACAGATTTTTATAGAAGCGGTTGCGAAGACCCTCCTATTGAGTTTGGCATTTGGAAACTTTGATAAGAAACAGCTCATTAACTGAACAATTTATTTCTGCAGTGGACGAGATCCTTCTGTTTATTTTATAGAGGCTCAAAGAGACTGTGGAGTCTGTGAAAGCGGAAAGCCCCCCGTGTCCAATCTGAGAAAATAAGCACATAACAACACAGTTTTGTGTGTTTTGTTCACCTAGAGTAGATTTTTATCAGCTCTGATATGGAGAGATACACGTGGATGAGTGTCATTGTTGGTCTAAAAGTCATTAAGTTTAACCATTTTGATCCAAAATACTGGTCTCAGCCTAAAAATACCCACCAGGTGTAAGTTTATAACTGTAATTGTGTCCAAAACACCCAGAAATTCACAAACATTGTGTGTGCGTTTTCATGAACTAACCGTACAGTGTTTTCTTGAGTCTGTGTGTGTTTTCGTGGTGGACGTGCAGGGCCACTGGGTCAAGGTGGGCTGGGCCCACGGTTCCCACAGCCTGTGTGGAGGCAGCCTCTGCCGCGCTATCAGCCTCCGTCTCCGGCCCCCTAGCACCAGCGGGCCCCCTGACGTCAGCCTTGGCCTGATAACGGGGTCCACAGCAAGCAGTGAAGGGGTGGGAAGGGGGGAGGGGGTTGGAGATGGAGGGATGAGGTGGAAGGAGAGCGGTCGGCCAGCAGGGAGGGAAGGAGGGAATGGGGTTACACTAACAGAGCCAGCGGTGGATAAGACCTTCAGACAGATAAGACAGAGCAGAGTGTGGAGCCTCTTTTGTTTTCCACTGCTCCTCCTGTCTGGTGGCATCTCCCTTCTCCTCCTCTCTGACATTCCCTCTCACTTTCAACTTCTTTTTTTTTTCAGACTTAACCAATTTGTTCAACTTTTCTGCTCCACGGCCCCTCCTGTCTTTGTCCAAACAGAAATATTCCTGCTGTTATCGGACATGTGCGCTATGACAGTCCCTGGATTGAGGCACCTTCTCTCCTCTAGCTTCCTCATTGTGTTTTTGTTTTCTCTTACAGCACTTTCAGAGAGGGAGGAGCCAGCTTTTGACTGACAGGAGGAGCGAGTTTTTGACACTGACAAACAAATTCACACACGGGTTTCCAAACCTTCTTTCTGTAATTCTCTCTCCATGCCGCTCTGCATCTCCTTACAACATTTTAGTCTCACTGACACCTCTTTAACCCTTTCTGCATGAACTCCACGTGAACTCTTCATAGACACCAGAATCCATTGTTGTGATGATGTCACCTCACCTTTGCCTAACCTGAGTCTTACCCCCAACTTGCCCCTCCACGTACAAACAAACAGTTTTCCATCTACCTTCCACATCACACTTCAACTAAGCCCCATGCATCAGCATATTAAACACAAGCTCTGCGTGTGTGTATGTGTTCCCTGTTTGCTCTTCAGGCCTTCTCTAGCTTGCGGACTTTGGCCACTGCTTATCACAGGGAGAGGTCCTGGGATCCCTGAGTCTTCACTGCTAAAAATACATTTGCTATAGCTTACATACACGCACAGACACACACACACAAATGTTCACACACACTCTCAGTATCATGGGACACCCTGCTATGAGGCTGTCAGTCAGATATCAGGCCAATATGATTGGTCAGTGTTGGATCAGTGTTGGATTTGGCATTTGAAATCTTTTGCACAGAGCTCACATGAATGTAACATGTCAACCACAGACCTTCATAAAGATTTTTCTCAATTTTATAGTTGACATTTAAGCAAGCAACACCCAGGAGTGGAATTTCAAATATTAGCATACAAGCGTCAAAGAAATATTCAAACGTTTGTGTGAGTGAATTGGCTAAGTAGCTTTACAAACGTTGGAGACCATCAGGGACAAAAGAGATTTTGATAATTGAATTCTTATCATCTGTAATTGAGTGTTGTGTGATGTGTTTGCGCTGCTCTTCAAACAGTGTGAACCAAGAGTCCAATTCAGCACTTGAGCCCGACACATATGAGAACCTGCAACTGAGGAGTTAATAATTTATTCAAAAACACACTCCTGGTTAATGGTGTGTGTGTGTGTGTTAGTTAGAAAGAAAGAGAGAGAGATGATCTGTGTTGCTGAAGCTTAGGTGCTTTGCTGAAATGACTTGTGTCTCCCCAGTGTGACTCCCTGACCTTACCTGGTCAAACACACTTAATCCACAAGCATTACACACAGATACCTTAGAATAACACACAAATCCACACACTTGTATACTTGAGACACACACATAAGCATGATCCCACAAGAAAGTTGTATCTAATAATGGAAAAATAAATGCTGAAAACATAGATATCATAAAGCTGCAATCAGGAAGTGAAACGACCAATGACCAAAAAAAAAACCCTCAATTGAGCCAAACAACTCACCCTAAATTTAACCAAAATGTAATTAATAAAAACTTAACAAACCAGTACTGGCATTTTCTAAGGACATGATATGGTGTACAAATACTATGTTTTTGTGGGATATATATGATGTAACCTGAAATTAGTTTATTAAACATGATGGTAGCCAAAGTAAGACCTAGATTTATTCAGTCTGGCTTTTTATTGTAAGGAACTAAATAATGTGTCCTGTGAATGTGCTGTCTTACTTACTGAAAAATGCCTAATCTGAGGGCTCAGTGAAGGCTTAATAAAGCAAAACCAGTCAATCAATTTCTCAAGCAAGAAAACTGAATTGAACAAACAGTCCAGGAGGGACAAAAATCTGAGAGTCCTCAGATGGAATCAGAGGACTTTATGAGCCCACACACGATGAGGTAACATTGATTAGCACTGTTTCAGCATGAGCGTTATCACGTGAGTGGATCCTCGATGATCAATCTGATCAGATAAAGCAAGACAAACAGGTGAGGTCAGCAAGAACAGATGGAGACAAGATGAAAGGCCGTTTGTAAAAAGAGTGAGGACTTTCAGCTGAGTTTGCAAAACTGCATGAGACAGAGGAATAACAAGGAGTACAACTGAGTGACGTGTGTGTGTGTGTGTGTGTTTCCCTGGTCTCTGTTGGCCCATATTGATGGGGTATTCTACCTCCTTGGTTTTCCTGCTTCTCCATTTGAAGTCTTCTTCCTGGAGCCAGGAGTCTACTAGCTGCAGTGTGTGTGTGTGTGTGTGTGTGTGTGTGTGTGTGTGTGTGTGTGTGTGTGTGTGTGTGTGTGCATTTGTGTGTGTGAGGAAGAAGGGCCAAAGTAAGTCAGCGACCCCAAATGATTGAGTCTCTGCCCCAGCCAGGACGGGGACAGTTTTCCTGGTGCCTGGTTTTTTGGACACACACACACAGACACACGCACAGACACACACACACACACACGCACACACACACACACACACACACACACCCCTTCCTCAGCAACAGTCTGCTGCTGTCCGCCACATTCCAGCATCTCTATCTAGTCCCTCACCCAACACCTCCTCATTCATACACACTGACAGCAAACACACACAGTTGCAAAGAATCGTGGTTATAAACACACACACACACACATACACAGTTTTCATGAGCTCTGGCCTCTGTCACTGTCAGTGATACAGCCTGGCATGTGCAAACACACAAATCAAAACACACACTGTACTGTACAATAACAGAAAAGAGGATGAACTCTGTTTGATTTTTCTGTATTTTTATAAACTCTTCACCCTGTATTTGCTCAGATTAGACTGCAGAGTGTAGTAGTTTACAGCAGCAGCCTGAAAGAAGAAGGACAAGCTCTTGCTGCTGAATGATGACTGAGCAATTATCTCTCCCACCAAACTTCTTGTACAACAACAGAAAAAAAATCTCCACGTGTCTTTTGTTATATTCATTCGTATTTCAGTCTCTGCTGTGTTGATCCATTCTCCCTCTTCCCAAAAATAGCACTCAGACTGAACCTCTATACATTAACTTGAACCATAAAAGCATGAATCATCTCTGACTTTGGTGCAACTTTGTGCCCTCGCAAGCTAACAACACCACGCCCTGATATTATTAGCCAGCAATTGGTGGATGTGTTATCAGCCTGCAGTTACACATTGATGACAGTCCCCCATTTCCATTGAGGCAATATTGCTCTATTTGCCTGGACTTCTACAAGAGAGGGCGGAGGGTGGGGGTCGGGGGGTGGGGGGATCAATACTACTGTATAACAAATGTAACTAAAATAAAAGTTCATGTACACATCGATCGATCGATCGATCGATCGATCGATCGATCGATCGATAGATAAATGCATGATATACCCACACAGGTCTTTTCTTTTCTCAGAGCTACTTGATCAGTATTTTTCTGCACCTGTTACTGAGGCAGTGTACAATTTATGGGTCTTTCTGGGTCAGCTTTATTTTAATTTGCTTTAAGACAACTTAAAGCAAATTAACATCTGCAGGCGTCTGCTGGTCAGTGAGCCGAGCTTCATGCCTGAGTTTAAAAAAAGGCTGCAATTAAAAAAAAAAAATCATCCAGGGTTTCAGGTAAATTTTTTTAAGGTTCTTTCCTCTTTTAAAGAAACTTTTTGGTGCTTCTGTTGATCGCTGACAACATGATGTGTAAGATGTGTTTCCTGTAGGACATTTCGCAGTAGACATTACAGCTTGTAACACCAGGAAAACCACTGCTGTATTTACTAAGATTAATGAAGGCCGTATTCCATTTAGCTGGAATACAGCTAAATGGAATACAACAGGTCCCTGCTACTGTGCATGTGGGTGACTCACTGACATGGATTACTGGGACACCTAACAGCCTTCTATCAGATAGTGTTAATAATAATAATTTAAGGAATTATACACTTCTTCCTTCTGCTATAAGGCACACACACTGGAGGCTTTATTGGCAGCCTGTGTAGAGTCACATAATTCAATGAGAGGCTGTCAGTGGGAAGTGGCTGCACAATGAAATGGCCTCTTGTGTTTACGTTCACTGGTGTTGATGACAGGTATAAATCTGTACTCCTGAGGACAACAGCAGCCGGAGACTTCCGACTAAAGGCGCGTCAAGCATCCAGCGCTATTCTTCATTTTTGTCAAGGAAAAGAAAAAGTCAGACGTTTCATGTAAGACATGTAAATACCAGTGTAACACAACGTGGAAGTCAATAAGTCATGAGATAACAAACTGAGACAAATCAGTTGCGGCTTGTTGGACCCTGCAGGTCACAGCTGACGTCTTTACAGCAATGCTCCTCAAAAATGTGTAGAATATTCCTTCAAACTAAAAGCCTTCTGTGTGATAGTGGATTCATATGGAGATGTTAGTGGCTCACGGTTAATTGATGAGTCAGTATCTTGATCGCTTACCCAACAATAATCAAACTTTCGTTCATAATCCATTTTCAGCTTGTAAAACACCACCCTGCTGCAAAATATACCGAGTCCCTCCCCCTCTCCCCAGTGGTTGTATTCTTGAATCAGCTACAAGATCGTAGGAGAAATATTTAAATCCGTTTGCAGAAAAGTAAAAAAGCCTAAACATGTGATTATGATTATGACTGTAAATAAGACCGAAGGGGAAAAGCAGGGACAGCAGAACGCTAAAACACTAGAGACACACACACAAAAAAAGGATATCACGGTGATTTTCTCGAAAAGATTACACGGGTACTCGGGTTTAATGGACAGTTTAAAAAACACACACACACACACACACACACACACACACACACACACACAAACGATTTAGAGCCATAGATCATAATAATATAACCCACAAATCATTTCAGATTAACGAAAAAAAGAAAAAAATATATATAGTTTGATAAATGGTAAAGAGAGCTGGCCCTGAGTGAATATTCAGTGAATGAAGGCTTCAGTTTGTCCCATGACAAAACATCGATAAATAAAAGTTACTTAAAGGTCCAACGTTCAAAATGATTTTAGTAAAAATGTTTTAAAATGATTTAATCGTTTAGAAATTAGAAAAACTGAGCAGCTGTCACTGTCTGTGGCAACGAAGAAAAGACTGAGACACTACACGATCAGCAGCTTTACCGGAAAAAAGGTTTCATGTATGAATTTAACTCACTAAATAAATAAGTAATAGGAAAAAGTTACTTATGCATTACTTACTAAAATCCACAAACATGAGGGGGGGAGGGGGGAGGGGCAACCTAATTTCCTTATACCGACAAACAGCCAGGATGTAATGAGTCAGAAAATAAACCCCAGAAAGGTCCAGAATAAAAATGAAATATCATTTTTTTTTTTTCATCAAGCTTCACTGAAGTTTAAAACATTTGAACTTTTATTTTGGCATGAAAGGGGAGTGAGAGAGAGAGAGAGAGAGAGAGAGAGAGAGAGAGAGAGAGAGAGATATATGATAACAGCTGGATCTTGATCACAAGGTATAGTCTCTCACTCCTCCTCCTGTCTCAGGTCTCCTCTCTCACTTTATTCTTAATTTTCTGAATGTTGCGGAGATCTTTGCTTGACTTAACAGCAGATCTGTTTCAAACCACATGTTTTTGCATTAATACTCACTAATTTTGCGCGTAGCTGCATCCACACTGTCACTTATCCCTTCTATCAACACGGATGTCCAGCTTCAAGCAGAGGATATGTACCAGGGCATAATGACAACCAACCACGGACCCCCTTCCTATGAGGCCGGATTTCTCCACAACGCCTCGGCGGGCACCTCTCCGGTTTATGTGCCCACCACCCGGGTCGTCACCCCGATGATCCCGGCGCTGCCTTACCTCCAGACGCCCGGTGCGTCGCAGCAGAGCAGTCCCGCGTCGAGCCACTCTGCTTGGGCGCAGCCGGGCGCAGACTCGGTGCCCTCGTACAACCACTCCCCGGTGTCTCCGCGCTTCACCTTCTCCACCAGCCCGCCTCTGTCCTCTGGGGTGGCCACGGCCCGGGAGACGGCAGCCTCTTATGCCAGTCCGCTAAACATCTCTGCAAACGGGAGGGAGCACTACGGTGCCAGGGGCCTCGGCGGGTCGTACCACAGCCCCTACCCGGCCTACATGAGCCCCAACGTGGGTGGAACGTGGCCGGCGTCTCCTTTCGATAACCCGGTCCTCCACGGTCTCCAAACTGGTGCTCCTCCAGGCACAACACGGCACCCAAACATAGGTGAGTAACAGGATAATATAATACATGTTATTTTTATTTTGACATTTAAATATATTGTATAAGTTTCACGGAGAACGTTTTCTGTTAATAAAAGGTGTTTGGACATTTTGATATTTCTGTAATTCATTCAGAAAAATAAGGCTTCACTGTCACCACACAGAGAAAAGTATACATGCAGCTGATGAATACACAGCAGCATGTCTCTTTTATTAACTTCGTTTTGTCAGGGATTAATTTAGATACAACAAATAACCGTAAAAAAACCCCACACATACAGGAGGTGAAAGGTCGCAAGGCCTGATTGGAAATGTGTGCTTTATTTCGCTGAACAACAGGATTATATTCCAAAAAATGAACAGAACATAAATGCAAATGTAAATATTCCTTCTTATTAACATACAACACGCTGACAAAAAAAAAGTTAGTAATCTCTTAATTAAGATCCAGCGATATTCAAACTGCAATAATCCAAAAGTCCTGAAACATGGTTTAAAAATAACATTTACAAATATTATGATAATACTAATAATACTACTAATAAAACGTGTGATTTACATTTCGCACAACTTAAAACTTAAAGACAAATTCTAACGAATCAATCAGATGCCTTTGAATTACAAGGCAGGTTTACACTTTACACCTATTGTTTATTTCTCTTTTTTTGTAAATATCATTTTTATTTTTTAAAGGTCTGACTGTGTGACTGAGTGGCTGCTACTGCATCAGATTTAAACGAAGCAGGACTTCTTTTTTTTCTCGTCTGATATAAACAACACGCTCATTAACCTCATGACGAATTTTAAAAAGTTATGGGCTGAACACATGAACAACAAGTGTTCGGCCATAAATTCACCGCAAATACGAATATTTTCTTATATTTTAAATATTTTTTTACCTTGGATTTTGTCTTTTTCTCTTTTAAATATTAATTAAACGATTCCTAATTCAAGGAGCATGGATCAAAAAGCACCAGGTATCGTTTGGAAGATGTTTATAATCTTCTTATTATACCTAAAAAAAATAAATAAATAATAAAAAATAAAAAAGTATTCCTACTCAGAGTTTTACAGTTAGTTAGACGATGTAATGCACGTAAGTAAGTAAGTAAGTAATTAAACTAAGTAATTTAACTTTATTTTGAATTTTACTGCTGGCAAAAAAAAATAAAAAATCACGTCTGTTTTTGGAGGATTAAAGTATAATTTTCTATTATTAATAAAGCATTGATAATAGTTCAGACTGTAAATGAAATAAATACATTCTATATGAGTTAACCTTTGGGGCTCACGAAAGTGGACGTTTTAATTTTTAATTTTAATTTGACATTTTTATCAAATCAAAGCGACATCACTGAGGTGATGAAATGAACATTTAGCCTGAGCTCAACTGATAACAGTTTATGAGGATTACAGTTTATGAGCTGTGTTTGACTGTGGCCTGGTGGATCAGGTCAGATTTGATTGGATGGTGTTTGGGGAATCTGATCTGATCCGGATCAGCAGCGCAGAATTCAGTGCTCAACTGAGGATACAGAGAATACTGTTCTTCAAAATGTAGATATATCTGAGAATCCTATTTCTTTGTTTTATACATGAGTTAGTTGTGATTAGTGGATTAGTGGACTGAAGCCTAGACTCAAATCTGACTGATGGGTCCTTTAAGGTCCCTGTGCAGGATGTGAATTTGGCCTACAGGTGCCGGTTGCAGCGTATAGAATCACGGCGATTTCACAATCCATTGATTTCCCTTAGGTTGTCAGGATTTCGTTGCTTTGACTTGCACCGTGTGTGGCGTCTCATTCATTTCAATTTCTTTATCTTCTCTCAAAGTATAATTGAGCTTTTTATTATAAGTGTGTCTGTGTTTTTTTAATCAAATTAACAGTTGATTAACAGCTGATTACTTCCTCATTTATAGCAATCAGCTGCTCTTTCTGTCTGCCAATTAATATGTGACCTGTATGTTGATAATGTGAACAGACTGAACGTTCACACCTACCAGGCCATCCCCTTGAACTGCTTGATGAAGAAAGAGAGAAAGATCAGCTGTAACAGAGAAGAGCATTGATCCAATCTTCATCTGATTACAATCATGCTGAACTCACAGTATAGCCTGTTAAATAATTGCTCCTGTTTTACAGGTGGAAGAAAATGCTTTTGGTAACAGGCCACATCTCATTGTTTTCTAATATCATCATATTAAATCAAACCTCAGTGTTTAATTCAGTGGCGTTCAGCCACGTAGTGAAAGCCTCTATTGTTCCTCTATTGTATCAGTGACTAGCAGGGAAACTCCCCCAGGAGTAACTTGGCGAGTGAATGAAAGAAGGACAAAAAAATAATAATATTAAAAGATATTTGCTCCACTGAGGACTTTAAATTCTGTAAAAATTCAGTAAATGTTTTTTTTTTTTCTGGGATGTTCTAAAAATTGCTTAAATTAAAAATTTAATGATAGAATATCTGAAAAATGTAACAATTACTTTGATCTTAAAATGGCTTAGAAACACATTTGTTAAAACTTCTTAACTTCTTAAACTGTAAATGTAAACAACAAAATAATTCCTTCAAGGAAAAAAAGAGCAGTTTTAATAATTTTTCTTTGTAACTGTCATTATTTTAATCTCTAATAATATAGTACCTGCATTATCAGTCTGATATGTTACTGGCAATCATAAAAGTGAAATGTGTTTCCCTCTTATACAAGCAAAACACACCTCTCACTTTCAGCGTCATCTTGGAAATTAACACGCTTTAAAAAAAAATGTCTTTTTGCAGTTTATTTGGCATTTGGTTAAACAATGGAGAAAACATTTAGAAATCTCTGAGAAGTAAATTTTAAAAAGCACGGAGCATAAAAAATACTTAAACGTCAATGATTTTTTTTTTTTACAAAGAACAAGGAAGCAAAAATAGCATTAAACCGTAAAAATTACAGTTCACATTATAAGTAAAACTCCTGCACTGAAAATGTTACTTAAGTATGTTTGAATAAAAAGTAATAAATACAGAAACATGGCTTCTGTGTGTGTGAGTATACATTTTGTTATTAGATTGTTATCACTGATACAGTGAGCAGGACTCTACTTCTGTAGTATTAGTTTAATCTATAACAGTGAATCATACTTTATAGGCTCATCATATGTCAAATCTTTGTGAAGTAACTAGAAACTAAAGTTATCAGATAAATGTAGTGGAGTATAAACTAAAATATTTCCCACTGAGAAAAGCCCCTCTGGGTGTTGAATTATTAACAGGTTCTCAGTATTAATGTCCTGTGTTTGTGTTGGTTTAACTAGTTTATGTCTTGACTTAATGTATGAACTAAATTTTGAAGTTTTGAGTACATTTTGCTCGTAAAGTCTGTTTATCCAAAACGATGAGTGACCACATCCATCAGAACTAATGAACTTAGTTGTTTTTAAGTGTTGGTATTGTAACTTCTCATTAGCCTCACAGCTGTCATTCTCTACACATGCAACACTATCATCGAGTCTTTTATTCCATTTTAACCTTTGGCCTCCTGAAGCATTAATGTGGCTGTTTTTAAGCTGCACCCTGATTGTCAGCGTGTATCTGATAAAGATACACCCTGACATTTATACAGCGGAAAAAATAAACCTCCGTTCAGATAGAAATGGACAGTGCAGTGTTTCTTTTGTGTATTGTCTTATGTTGCTGCGTTGTGTTGGCTACAATTGCTGCCTGGCTCAAGGTTAGCGTGCCCTGCTGTCTCTGTTTTGCTCTCAGCCTTGGAGGAGGCCTGCATTTGTATCACTGCCATTCCTGTTACTCTCTGCAGCGAGGGAGGAACAGCTGGAGGCCAGATTTATACTCTCTGCACAAGAGTAATTACGCACAGCCAAGTGTATGGTCAAAAACGCATTATGATGCCATTTAAATGTAAATCTCTGAGTCCGCAATTCCTCAAACTATTTCGGACATAACCTCACTTAGCTGATAAACATTGTAACCTGTGCCATTAAATGAAGGAGGGAAAGGAGCCAATCTGTCACTTCAGCACCACAGATTGATGTCTCCTACCCCTGAGCAGCTAAGTGGCTCTTGGGAGATACTCTGTTAGGTGCCAGATGAGAGAGTGAAGATTACGTTCATCAGATGTCGTGCTATCTGAGAGAGAGGGAGAAGGAGATGTGATAGACACAGAGTCTCTATTTGAATATGATGGAGCTCTACTCCGTCTCTATTTCCAGCCGACTCTTTATCTCAGGGGGAGTTGTAAGATAAGGAGGGATTCCAGGCTGCTGCTGTGTGGGCCTGTGTGACTGCAGCCTGCACCTCCTGCTGGTGCAGAGACATCACTGCGCTGCATAACCACCCCGTCGGGGTTTGACAGAGCAGGAGACTGTTTATTAAAAGAGGATGGAAAGAATCTTTGTGGCGTGAGCCCAGCTGGAAGTTGATTTCTCTCAGGATCATAGAATATTTCTTGGTTTGGTTTCGTGAACTGAAACTGAACCTCATTTTAAGCTGCTCTGAGATGGTCGACTGAATTGATCTTCAGAAAATCAGCTTGATCAACAAGCAACTTTCAGCTTATCCAGCACAGTTTTGCCTGAGAGTTAAATAATCTGTTTCACTTCATGAAATATTGTGAGATCCTTAAACTGAGGTTAAAAGATAAAGAGAGTAAAGTTCATACAAGAGAAAGTACAATGTTTCCCACATGCAACTTGATTTCTAACTCATCATCTCTATTCAGATTTGTTTGATGACTTTGCTGAGGGACGAGAGTGTGTGAACTGCGGGGCGATGTCGACCCCCCTGTGGAGGAGGGATGGTACCGGCCACTACCTGTGTAATGCCTGTGGGCTGTACCACAAGATGAATGGCATCAACAGACCTCTCATCAAACCCCAAAGACGACTGGTGGGTGACAGCGGGATGCACAACAAATGAATCAGAAATTCTAAATTAGAGATATTTTTTTTGCCTCTTTGATAAATAAAAATAAAAATTCCTTCTTCTTTCTCTTTCTTCATTCATGACTGACATGTCTTATGTGCGACAGTCTGCCTCGAGGAGGGTGGGCCTGTCCTGCACCAACTGTCACACCACAACCACCACCCTGTGGCGACGAAACGCAGAGGGGGAGCCGGTCTGCAACGCCTGTGGCCTCTATATGAAACTCCATGGGGTAAGAGAGATAGTGAATCTTAGTCCCGTCATTTTAACATTTCACATTAAATAAAAAATACATGACCGAATGACTAAATGACCTTAAACCACTGGATGGTTGGAATTCATCATAAGTCTGATAAACAGGATGGTCATTCAAAGAGTTTTTGAAAATCAATCTTTAAAAAAAAATTAGTGGGAGAAAAAAGTTTAAAATTTCCTTTTTCATTTACACTTCTCACCACCTCAGTCATACTTCACTTTGGTTCTTTCCTTGCCTCGGTGTCTTGACAGGTACCCCGACCCCTGGCTATGAAGAAAGAGGGGATCCAGACCCGGAAACGCAAACCCAAGAACCTCAACAAGTCCCAAACCGGTGAGTTTGAAAATTATCCAGTTTTCGTCAGTTTTCTGGATTTTAAGCAAATCCTGTTTCAAAACCAGAGTAGCCATTTTTAGCCCTCCCTTACTGTCCTTACCCCTTGAGTGTAGATGTCACGTCGCACAGCTCCACTCGTGTGTGTTCACTGGTTGCACATGTATGGTGACCGTGGCTCTGTGCCCCACAGGGACTCCAGGCAGTGAGGGGACTCCAGTCACACGCAGCAGCACTCCCCGCGCCACCGCCGCCACAGAGGAACCCCGTCAGATAAAGACAGAGCCGGAGACTCACAGCTTGTACACACACCACAGCCCACACACACAGGTAAGATACTTTCAGAGAATATTTATACACAAGGAGTTTTTGAGAAGATCTGGTTGTGATGACAGAATAAGTAGAGACAGACTATAGTTAAACCACTCAACCACATAGGACAATTTCTACTGGTCTCCTCACCATTTTCTTCTGTGTCCCTCTAGATTTCAGCCCTCCCAGCTTACATGGCAGCTCAGGGAGGGGTCCTTCCTCTTAAGATGTCTCCTGGGGGCCACAGCGGGTCTTCTGGCTCCAAAGCTGAGCCCTGGAACAACCTAATCCTGGCTTAGAAGACCAGCATCTCAAACCAACTCGTCTATACAGATTAAACTCTCCTAACAGACTAGGGTCTGGGGAAAGCGGACTGCTGCTGTGGGTGCAGATGATCCCACAGCCTCCTACAAGGTGTACGTACAGTGCCTTCAGTGCAAAGATCTGGGACAGAAATATGGGAGCCACTACAGAAATGGAGATCTTAAACATCACCGCACTGATGCCGCGTCTACAATCACAGCAGTCAGGGACTCGAACAGAGTTTGTGTTAGACAATCGTGAAAGAGCAGCTCTGTGAGTAGATCCACACGACAAGTTCTGATATGAAAAACTGCAGCTGTGATAGAAGATAACTTTTCTTAACTTTTTTCTTGTCACTCTCATCTAATGTGCCGTGCCAGTGCTCGACTAAAACTGCAACATAAGCCAGTGACAAATAACAGCGATGGTCAGGCGTTTATCTCCCTGAGTTCTTTTTATCTCAGTATATTTGTCTTTTCTTCATTTTAGTGATTTGAATATTGTTATGGAAAATTTGCCAGGGAAATGATGGCAAGCAAGATGTGCAAAGAATCACAGCAGGACATTTTTGTGACAAAGGCAGCACCATGGAGATGTTGAAGTGGAAATCTACATTTGTAAATGATGTTTGAAAAACTCAGTAGCAACGTCTCAGGACGTGCTGGTAATCCACAGACCTAAGTGTGGTCGGTTTTCAGTATTTTGTATGTGACTTTCTGTGATTTAGTCTGGTACATTGTTTTGATAAGACATGTCGCCACTGAGTTCTTCAAATGTTTAATTATTTAAGCTCCTCAGTTGTAATCGGGTAGCAGCAGAAGTCTTTGCAGCCTATACCTCCACACCAAGAAAGCACAAACCGTTTACATGGCAGAGTGTCATTGGAGGTCAATGAGTTTTCTTTTGTGTGTGATTTGGTTGAACTGATCCTTTAAATATAATCCACAACAGGTTTAGATTTAGCCACCTACTCTTAATATCCATGAAAGTAAAATTGACCTTTCACATCCAAGTAATTCTACAAAGACAAACAAGTCATAATTATTTCTTGTAAAGCCTCTGTAACAGGCTGTAACTGACAGAATTGCTCTTGATATCCATCACTCCTCTACACCAGTGACATGATCTCCTACTCAAGAGAGTGCAATAGGAACTGGTGTTTCTGGATCAGTTTCACTGTGTGCCTTTGTCCTTTAGATTTTAATTATATTAAAAAAAAAAAAAAAAAAAAAAGTCAGTAGTTAAAAAATACATGATAACCAACATGATGTGAGTCACATAGCTCCCTCTGCTGACATAAGTACAGATGTGCATCCACATTCAGAATTTCTTTAATACTTAAGGGCTGTTCCAAAAAAAAAGAAAAAAAAAAAGAAAAATCCTTCTACTATTTATTATTATAGACACAACCTCAAACCCCATTGTCATCTAATCGTCATCCATTAAATGAAGGCTGTTTGATGAACTGTATGAAGGAGTACTGTATCGAAACTTTACAGTGTGTTGGAAATACTGCTTTAATTTGCTTGTGACAAGCATGGAGGCGACGTGTGTAAATGTGGGACACTGCCACGTGTAATTACCAAAATAACAACTATATGAGCATATATGTAAAAACTCCACTCCAGTATAATTGTGTAATACACCATTTGTGATATATTGTAAGTAAAGACACAGTGAGAGATGAACACGTGTATGTGTTTTTCTCAGTGTGCACTAACACTACCTGGTGCCCTTCCTCTGTGTGCAACTGTAACTCCACTGAGGAACCTAATAAAGACAATGCATTTGGACATAATGCAAATGGTGTGTATGATGTAAAGGTTTGGTGTCATTCATTCTGCTTCAATTGCATACTGAACATTAGTGGAATAATTAGTGTTAAATTAGCTTCCTCATGATCTTCTCAGTGTTTAGTCACGTAACAAACTGCGGGGCTTTTGACTCTTATTCTGAAAAACTGTATCCTCTTTTTTACAAGAACTTTGGTAAAAAGCTTTATGGTACACTGATTGAATTCCTCAGTCAGCGTCTCCCTAATTAATTCTGCATGCATCTCTGTCTTGTACCATCTCCCTACAACTCATTTGGTCCTGGAAAATACACAAGGAGTTATCATATTTGTGGACTAAATGCCTTCCCGCGTTCTAAGTGTTCATCAAAACTTTTTTTTCTGGAAGCAGAATTTGTGCAGCTTCAGCCAAGGTGTTCAGCTCCCACGTGAAGACCTTTTTTTCTTGTGCGCATTCAAAAATACTATGCATTTCTTTTCCAGTAACATTTCCAGTCCTGCTCCTGCACAATGGTAGTCAGAGAAACTTAGATTTACAGATCTCAGGAGGTGTTTAACAGCAAAACTCTGGTTTTTACATAAAGGATTGAGATCAATTCTCTTTTCAGCTGCTTAAACATGTCCTCGTAGTCCTCAGTTTGATTTATACAGTCCACTTTGCTGTAGTCCCTGTCCCTGATCAGATTTTCTTTGCTTCCTTTCAGTACGCATGGGTCAGTGTTTCTAGCCAAACATGGGCTGCTCATGGTGAAAGAACACACCTTCCAGTCTTCTGAGCATTTATCTGACTTCAGAAGTTGCTGTTTGTTAAACAATGTCATCCTCACTCTGTTCTCTGTTGTTGTAGTTAAGATAAAAAAGTTCATAAATGACTGTACTGACTTTCAACAAAATAATGTATTTAATAAGACACAGAGGGGGGCGAAAGGGTCGAACTGGTTTCAGACGTGTGTTCTGGGCTAAAAATTAAACCAGTGTGCAGTGTGATGTACCTCTTTGGATTCGGTGAACCGTTTATTCACAGTTGAGCACATGCTTACATTTGCACATGTAGATAACAGCATTGTCCATATTCAATCACCTTTATGTTTCCATTCAGCCAAAATCAGAATCAAAGCACAGCAAGCACACTGACAAAAAACCTGTTTGCTTCCCCTTCCACACACACACACCTGGAGATTAGCTATATGCACTTCCCACATCAATGCTCCACCCTCTGTTGTTCACCGTCAATACTGCATGTGCATACATAGTCACATGGTGTACTAGATAATGTCATCGGTGGCTTGTCTGAGCTTGAGATGCTCCAACACTTTCTTCACAGAGTTCGGTGTGTGTCAGCCCAGGATGGTATCTGCTCAAAGAAACGCGTATTGTTGGTCAGACATTTAACCTCTGCAGAGGTGACCACAGCTTTCCCTGTAACACAAAAATACCTCCCTTCAAGATGTAAAACGTTTGGGGACATAACAACAGAACACTGGGGATGCTGGAGATCAGGCTGAGCTCATATGTAAATGTACAACTGTCGGTGAACGTGCACAAAATGAAAATTATAAACCTTTTGACAAACTATTCTTAGCACAACACCCACTTGTGCTCCATCTTGTGCTCCACATGGACCTGAAACTATCATTTTATTTAATCTTCGAAGGAACAGCTGGACATTTTGGGAAACAGTTATTGGAAATGGTTGGAATTACAGAACTTGATAGGTATGGTTATACAGGAAAACACTTGTGAAACATTATGATATATATCATATAAACTATATAAGAGGACTCACTGTAACAGTGAGTATGATACCTGAAATACTCCCTATGACCTAAAACGATCTACAAGGATCACCATACCCCTCCGTCGCTTTTATAGACTTATGCTGAACTGCAATTTTTACTTTTACATTTTTACAATTTACAATACATTTCTACGATTTAATTACTAGCTGATATGAAATGTGCAACAATGACTTAAATATCTCTGCAATGACAGGAAATCATTTATGAAGCCGCTCTCTCTCCCAGCTCATTACAATCTACTTGGGCTCTGTCTCTTTTTGATGACACACTTCCTGATCTCTGAGACATGTGGGCAGGGGTCACCGAAGACGCTTGGGGACAGCAGAACTTGTCGGGTCCGTGTCTCCTCCCGCCTCCTGTAGGCCCGCACGCTCCTTTTCCGAATACATGGGCCCCACGCTGTCCATTCCCCAACCTCACAGTGAACTAGAGGACACAGCAGATGATTGATGAGACACTCGGTGTGAAGACAGCAGCAGGAATGCTTGTTGGACATTGGAGAAAGGGAATATCTCTCACCTTGGGGGATGCACTGCATGAGCTGTGAATCAGGCTCAGATCCACTTGGGCAGGTAATGTGGCACTGCCCGTGGAGAAAGTACAGATGTGCTCTACACTGCACACACACATTCCTTCTCACACACACCTCACATCCAATAGGGCACTCTGAGACAGAGAAACAAAAACATCTCACAATGTGCTGTCGTTTCCAGACATCATGGACACCACATGCACTACAGCACTACATGAATAACATGCAGTGGTGACAGTGCCTCACCTGTGCATTCTCGCAGCGCAGTGTTTGCTGTCAGTCCACTCGGACAGCTATTTTCACATCTGCCTCGGAACAGAAAGTGGCCCGGGTGACAACGAGTGCAGAAGTTTTCGCTGAAGCAGAACGCGCAGTCCTCTTTGCACCCTGCCATGGGAGTGAACTCAGTCAGGGCAGAGTGAGGACAGTGTTGGGACACCAAAAAACGCCAAGAGTCGTTTGCACATCTAAACGCAACATCAAACTAATCAGAATAAATCTGCCATAGTAATCCCACGTGTTGGTTTAATAAAGTTAGACTTATTTAATTCAGTCTTGTCTCATTTGAGTGTTCTCAAAACGCTTTTAAACATCTTCCCACCACTCCTACGTGTGTTCATGTGTACCTACGGGTACAGGTGTTGATGTGTGGCGAGCGCATGCCGTAGTGACCCTGGGGACAGGAGGACAGACAGGTGCCCCTCTGCCTCTTCCCATCCAGCTCCAGGTGGAAGAAGAGGCGAGGTTTACAGGACAGACAGCCGTTCAGGGACGAACATGACGCACAGCCTGTTGGACAGAGTCTGCTCACTGAAGAACTACCTGGTATGGGTTAGAGGCAAATAAGGACATGAAATGTATATGTATGTGTGTGTGGACGTGGAGCCTGACCACAATAACACTGAGTTTTATTTTCTTCACATGCTCGTGCAAATGAAATATTCTGTGCTCCATTGACGTTACGAAATTCTACAGGCAACTTAGATTTATGAGAACAGAGCCAACAGTCAGAGCCAAGCTTTGAAATTTGTAGTGTGAAAGTGGGTAAAACCAATGACCACATTGTTCCCTGAAAGCTGAAAGAACACACTTATTGTCTCCACATGTAGTGTCTGTCTACTGTTAACTATCTTTTACAAGGAAAAAAGCGGGGAAAGATAAGGCACATTTCACAAGAGCCATAACAAAGAGTTGTATTAGAGACGTGGAGATGACAAGTTATGACTGAATACTCACGCCTGTGTCGCAAAATCTTTGTGTTGTCAAGGCCTTTTGCAGGATTCATGAAGTGCAGAATCCAGATTAATAACGGTATCCGCATTTTCCTTCACCTTCAGCACAGCACGGCATCGATCCAGTCAGCAAAGACACCTCGCATCACATCCCATATCCCGTGATGTACGTTTCAATCAAATAATGAAAAAAAAGAAAGAAAAAGAAATAAAAACAAAAAATCTGTGAATTTCTCCACAAAATTCATTCAGCCGGACCCATGTAGAGACTCCGGTCAGGGTGAGACAGACAGCAGTCGAGTGCAGAAATGTTTTCTTGAGAAAAAATCTCATGTGCATTCCATGAGATCACTCAAGCCGGCAGAATACCATGAAGAATGCAAACAGCAGAGGAAAAAAAAAAAAACATCAAATGACAATCGCAACGCAGAGCTAATGTAAAGTTTGGTTAAAGTGCTGTGAGCTTGTCTCTGTTTCCTCCCACACATACACTCTATCCCTCCTCTCCTGTGTTACCCTTCTCTCTCTCGACCCTCCTCCTGATCCACGATCACATTCAGCAGCGTCTCCTGCTCTAAACCAACACAAAGACTTAAACTGATGATACTGTATTTTCTGCATGATGATAGCACTTATTGGAAACCATGTACTTTTCAATGTGTTTTGCTTATTGTTACTTCACATGGATGTTTGACCTTCACTGCTGCAGCATTTAACAAGAGAAAGCTGTTTTCACATTCATCTGTTGGGGGGGGGGGTTCTCTGTGCTCACCTTAAATCTGAGTTTAAGATGTGTACGTACGACTGGAAAGGATTTCACTTCTGAAAGTCCATTATTTCGTTCACTACATTGCTTTTCAGATGACACATTTTTGTGCCGTCCATAAAAATGTGGCCAAACATTAGCACGTGAACCTCAAAGAAGTAAACCTGCTCCAATCCGGCACGATAACAGGCGGTTCGTTGTAAGTTTAAAGGTGAGTGTAGCACATCAACTGCACAAACTTCTAACCTCCATCACGTCACATCTTTAAATAATCGGCAAATAATGGCACACAGGGTGAGTGTGTGACCATGAAAACAAAATATCTCATTTGGTTCCATTTAAAACAAAAAGGCATGTCTATGTTTTTTGAAGCCTGTCATCGCATCAACACCAGCTTTTCAAAGTCTTCTCACATGGGGCCAGATGAACTCACAATGATTGAATAGCTTTAAAAACATATTTATATTAAAAACAACATCCACGGTAGAAAAACTGCAATTTCCATGTACGCTCACTTTTTAAATTTAGTTCAACTTAAGCCACGATTGGGCACTGCATGTTTCCACTTAACACACAGGGTTCAGGAAATGAAAACCAAAAATATGATTTGACCAAACTAGAGAGCTGGAGGTGTCAGAAAAGATTGGTGATTCAGACAAAACCGCTGGAAGGTGATGAAAGCTTCAGTCCTGCAGAGGATTTGTTGTTTGGCATCTCAGTGTGGATTATCGCCTGTTTTGGGAACTCTGTGGTTCCTCAACCACTTCTCCAAAACAGATTTGAACTCTCCAGTGTTCCCCTTCATGCAGAAGGCTTTTCCTGGAATTGGTTTTCCCCTGCAATTCATGAATCTGTGCTTTGGTCCATAATCTTTTCAGAGCCTGTCAGTTCTCATAGCATCAATTATTCCCTGGTTTGCTAAAAGGCCAAGTTTAGTGATGTGCCTCGTGCTTCTTTCTAAATGACTTGTCATGTTGTTTTTAGGCTGATATGATGCTATGTCTGCAGGAAGAAATGATCAGAAACAGAGACGCACTTCAAACCTGTGAAACCATGTGCTCCCTATTAAGAAAGGCACAGCAAGTTGTCATAATAACATCTCTGCCAGAATGGACAGCGGTGCTTTCTTACTTCTCGGCTTGTCTGGAAAAATGTCAAAAGCTGAATCAGCAGGAGCTTTTCAGAGGGATTTTACACTGGAGCTGATTTATCTGAGAGAGAGAGGGAGAGCTAAAAGACACACTGCCAAACAGAGGAGCTGCACAGGGCTACGCTAGCTGGCCTTAATCCTCAACAGGTGCTCAGACACAAGCACACACACATGTCCCAAACAGGCGAGGCAAAGCGAGGCCGAGCTACTTCTTTATTTTGATAAAGGAAGAAGAGCGTTTCTCAAATCCCGAATCGAAGTACGAGAGCAAACTTAGAGAAGAGGACGATAAAATAACACCTCAGAGGAGCCCCATGTGTGGCCAGCTGCTGCAGAACAATATCACCCATCAATCTACACGCAACAGATTTGCAGATTAGATTGTGCTGGAAAAGCACATATCTTCAACAGGGAAATGTGAAGAGGTTTAACTCTCTCGTCACTAATGAGGACGACCTGTTGGCTAGAGATTTGAGAGGAGACAGTTGAAAACATAAGCAGACGTATTATCAAATGTTAGAAGGTTCTGCGATAAGAACATGTGAATCAAGGAGAGAATAGCTGGTAGAGACTGCTGAGAGAGAGATGGGGGGTGGTCAGCAGGGTGGGGCTCCACAAACCCAGTAACATCCCTTCAACCTGACTGGGAACATAAACACGACAAAGCCACGCTCACTGGGGTGCAAGATCAGATTCTTGAGGAAAATAACCATTGAAGGCAGTGGACTGTCTTAACTGCCAAAGAACGATAAAGAGGGAGAACACCAAAGAAAGGAGTGAGAGCCAAGTGAATAATAAAGTTAGTGACCAGTGTAAAGCACATGGATGTGTGCCTGTAACAATGTTCACATTAACTCATCTCAAATTCAAATTCAAGCACTGAAGTTGTACCTTTTGCGTTTCTGTACTAAAGCATTTGATCTGCTGTTTTTATTCCGGCCAAGACTCTAAAGAGATAAATCCTGAACTTGGACCAGGTCAATAAAATGTGAGTCCACTATAATCCAAACCAGAAACATCTTTCAGTGCACCACCTGCTATCAAGCTTCTGGAGGAGCAGAAGATGCAGACAGGTTAATAGAAATTTAACACGTACTCTATAATCGAGCAATTTAACAATCTAAGTCCGACCTTTTCACCTCTCACGCACCTAAAAAAAAAGGCTAAAGTCTCGCTGTGAAGAACCCTGTGGTGATAAGGAATGAACAGGATAGCATCTCAGCACGCAGATAATATATGTAGCGTGTGAGGAATTTGGAAGGAGGCTGAGCCCATGCTCAGGCTGTGAAGCATGCAACTAAAAAGACAGAGCATGACAGATGATAAAGGGAGCGAGACAGGGAGGTGAAGAGATCTGAAAGTACTAATGTACGCTGATCCATCCCTAACTCTGGATTCAAAGCTTAATACACTCAACAGACTTTAAAAAGTCTGCTTTAGGTCTTCCAATTTATTCTGATATATTGCTGATCATTTTCCATAGTTGGTAGTTGTTCAGTCCAGTCTAAGAACCACACAGGTTTTTTATGAAGGCTTTCAGAACAGTCATGAATGTATTAATATGAGGAAGATATTATTTTTAGCACTGTAGGTTGCAGGTTGCATGTAAAATATGACGCATTATAGGATTTAGTATAAGATTCACAAGAATTTAATAAAAAACACAAAACTCTTATGACAGGAAAACAAATACAGGTAATTTGCTTGGACACAGAATAGAATAAAAAAGACAGAAAAGTGAATTTCATAAAAAAACAAAACAATCATAAAAAAGCAAAAATATTGCAGATGTCATAAAAGTGGCAGATGCACGTCACTGTCTTCATCCTCTTGCTTTTTTCAGCAATGTCTATAAAGAAAAGGAAAAAACCCCTGTAAATCTAATTCTTCTTCAAAATGTTCACGACAAAATATCATTTGAAAGAGCAGCTTCTTCATCTCATCAAAAATTCTATCAGTACTAATCAGTAAGATATAAAAATACTATAATCTCAAAAATGTGATAAATGTTTATGTTCCAGTTCTAAAATGTTTACTTATACTGGATTAAATTTAAACAAACACACTCTGTGAAATCATTTTGTTTTGATGTATAAGTGAAATGACAAGATTTTGACTTTAGTTGAAGAGAGGAAGAGATGCTGCCTTTTATTTACTAAGCACCTCTAACAGACAACAAACTGTTACTGATTCGGTTGGTTCTTACACTTTACAACATTTTTTTAACACTTTCACAGGCCTGTAGTCATCAAGATGTTGGTTATTCCCAGATTAAAAGCCCTGCAAGTTTCTCAGTTTCCTCATTCATTTGTGTGCAAATCTTGCGAATAAAATGCCTAATTTAACAAAAAAACATGAGCATATACAGAATTTAAAAACTCGTGATAAGTAATATGTCTTAGATGTAAAGCTACAGTACAGCTCGTCAGAAAATCTTCTGGACATAAACAACTACTGTAAAATACAATGTCTCAAGCACCTCAGGGATGAACAGAGGTTAAGTCTCAGCAACTATTTTTATAGCTAATAACTCGCTTAAGTTATTTCTTAAGCAAAATTTGACAATTTCATTGGATTAAGCCTCTCAGATATGAATATTTTCCTGCTCCTTTATGATAGTAAACTGAACCTCGAGCTTTTGGACCGTTCAACAGATAAAATTAGCAGTTGAAAACATCATCTAATTTTATAAACCAAACATCAGCTGGATACTTATTTGACAGAGTACTTGAGCATGATAATAATCTGTAGCTACAGTCATCTAAAGTTCGTGGCCATTTAGGACAATATCATAGAGTTAGATGACATTTATGAGCGATGTCAGTAGAAGTGAGACACAGACAGTCATCACAAGTAAAGCCCATGATCCGAGCCATCTTTGAACGTACCTTAGACACTGCTCTCACATGCTGAGCTCTGATCGTTGCAGATTTTTCTTCAAAAGCTTTGGCCTTCGCCTCCTCTGCCAGGCTGTTCAGAAACAGCAATGTCAGCAGCTCAATCTGTGGAAACGGGGAGAAATCCGCTTGTTATTTCAGTTAGCTAGCTTAGCAAAGTTAGCCACGAACAAAGCGAACAGTCGGAATTAAGATCGTTGGTTTCCTACCATCGCCTCAGACGCTGGTCTCAGGTTTATGTTACTCTTCGCCTTCGTTTTAATAGTATATTTCAGTTTTGGTGCCTTGTTCAGCATTTCGGCAAATGTTCAGTGTGCAACAAAACTTCGCACCAACGAAAAGTGTTTACGTTTTTCTAATCTCCCGCTTCTCTGACTTCCGGTGAAAGCACTTCTTCTTCGTGGTTTTCCTTGCCGCTTATGTTGTCGCTTTTTACATTACTGCCATCTACAATTTTTATTTTTAGAAAGAGAATTATTTTGTCCACATCGAGGACAAAAATGATGTCAAGTGAAATAACCCCTCGATGTACACACGAAACAAAAACAAATACATTCAACAGGATTTAAGTGCGGTATTTATTTTCACTCACGTAGCCACCTAGCGGCAGCCGGGGCTATTACAATAGAGGCGGACAGTAATGGCGGCCACCGTGGAGACAGGAGCCAGCATGAGAAATGTGCTGCAATTTATGAAACTTATCGGACAACTCAAAGTAAGACTTTCCCCAAACTCGACTTACTTTCCTGGTGATTTTGTCCTCGTCCAAAATCAACAACAAATTAACTTAAGCTCGATTTTCTGGACCAGGGACTGGGTGTTTTGAGGTTGAATCTGATCTTTATATGGTGTTGGTTAGTGTTAGTTAACACTGTATTAACACAATCAGACGTTTTATTTTGTATTAACCAAAGTGCAGCTCATCAATCTCTCTCTGCGCACACAAACCCCGCTCTTACTCCAGTGTGGAAACAGATGGCCCATCTGGTCTGGCCACTGTAAACTCAAGAAAGTTAAATGTGATTAATAACAATATGGCTGTTTTACAGGGTCCCTGTGGGATCAAAGAAATGCTGCCTGGACTAAATCATTTATCATTAGCTTGGATTACAGATGCATGTCTTTTACATGTGTGGGCTTTATATAGATATAGATACAGATTACAACACCCAGTTATAGCTCTGTGTAGTAATGCTGAACAGAACATAATTTACTATGCAGATAATTTCATTAGAGAGGCGGTCTTGACTTGACAAACAGTGGAAAAAACATAAAGACATTCAGTTTATCAGAAAAGACTGAGAAAACCAGGAAACTACTAAATGTTGCAATGATTTTGTGCAGTGAAGTTGCGTTCTTCTTCTGTGATGTCTCCTGTGATGTCTCCTGTAGAGGGTCCCACGGACCGGCTGGGTTTACAGGAATGTGAAGAAACCAGAGAGCGTATCAGACCACATGTACCGCATGGCCATGATGTCTCTGACCATCACAGACCCCACAGTGGACAAAGACAGGTGGGTCTCACACACACACAGAGCTGAGCAACAACTGATGGAAAACACATTATCTAATGTGAAGATTAACATCTCCAAAAAGATGTGGCACGTGGGCCTGTCTGGTTAGTTACCCGTCTTCACATCTGTCTGTCTCCAGGTGTATAAAGCTGGCTCTGGTTCACGACATGGCAGAGTGCATTGTGGGAGATATCGCTCCGTCAGACAACGTCAGTAAAGCGGAGAAACACAGGAGAGAAGAGGTAAGAGGCCAGCATGTTTTAAACTCACCAGTGTCTGGAGAAAAAAGGAGATGGTTTATACAAAAGAAGTCGGTTTTGTGTTTGGCTTTTAAAATATCCTCTCTCATTTGTTTAAGGAGGCAATGAGACATCTATCAGGTCTACTGCCAGAGGGGCTCAACCAGGAGATTTATGGTCTGTGGGAGGTAAATAGTCAAGCTAATCTTATAACAGGCTCAGCAGAACTGACCGTTTGTGCTTCTCAGTATTGTCCCTTTTTTGCATAACACAACCTTGTCTTATCTGCAGGAATATGAAACCCAGAGCAGTCCAGAGGCCAGGATGGTGAAACAGTTTGACCTCCTGGAGATGATCCTGCAGGCTCATGAGTATGAAGAGTTAGAGGGAGCGCCTGGAAGACTTCAGGAGTTCTTTGACTCCACCAGCGGTAGGTCCCTGGTCTGTCTTCTGTTGTAAGTGGCCACCATCTTCTTCTCCATTTCACATGTATTTTTATCACCTAAGTGGCTCGTATTTTGGTGAGGGCCGTGAAGATAGCCTGCGTGCAGAGACGATGAATCAGAACTGTTTGCTGCACAGTTCTGATTCATCGTCTCTGTACAGAAATACACACTTATCTTCATGTATTATGTATATAATGTATACATATGCAACTAAAGAGTGTTCTCATTATATTTTTTAAAGTACTGAAACAGGATTTTGATTGATGAAACAGTCCATTGTCGTGGGTAATTCAAAATGAAAAGCTCTTTGACCCTTTGTTTACTGATTCCAGATTATATGTTTTGATTTAATGAAAAGTTATTTCAGGCCTCAAGTCATTCAGAAACAAATTTTATTCATTGCGTGTTAGGCAACAGACTAAACAGGCACATTTTTGAAACATGTTGCCTTTACTTGCGTTGTTTTTTTTTTGTAATTTCCTGTTTATGTTCATTCTCAGGTCGTTTCCATCATCCAGATGTGCTCCAGCTTGTCAGCTCTTTGAATGAGGAGAGAGGGTGTCACATGACTAAAACTGACGGCACAAAGAATTGTGCCGCTCCGCAGACCGCTGGTGCGGTATCTGCACAGCCACACACGACTTCAGACACCTCCTGACTGTAACACACACACACACACACACACACAAATGCCTCCTCAGTGGAGGGAGAGAGATATTGGACTGAAACACAAAATGTGTGTACAAGCACGCACAACTACTTGACAAGACCAGGTACGTGACCAGATGTAGAAAACTGTGTTTTGAGTTTCGATCGTCATCAAGTTAATTTGTCTGTTTTACCTCAGTGTGTCTGAGCCTGGATCACCTGTACTGGAGGATTTTGGAGACTGAGTCAACTGTTTTGAAGTTTAATCCATGTTGTCCTGGAAAGTTCTGTATCAGTATCTGTCATTATCTATAATAAATATACTGTAATGATTACTAATACAAAAACTGCCAGATAATATATCAGTGTAATTAAATGTTTCTGTAAATGGGTTGAAAATGAGACAAAACCTATAAAATGTTCTGACATTTTCACATAGTTGTAAATGTACTGCTGACGTAGGGAGAAATTATTCAACATTTTTTCTGTACATCAAAGGGCTTTTTTGTGGTCTCAAATCCTTTGACTATTTTTAAAAAAAAATGTTGACATAAATATATATTATCTGGCAGATATTACATAAAAGTGTTAATCATAAGAAAGTCATAAAGCTGCTGCACAGTCAGACTCTACCGCAGCAGCTTTACTCCACTTCCAAAGCAATGTGAATGTATTTTCTCCTCTGTCTTATTGCGCAGTATGAAGAATATGTAAGAGAACAGCAGCATGCTCAGGAATCACTGCACTGCTGACAAATCAGAAAACAGTTGTTAGATGTTAATGCTTTTTTAAAAACAACTTTTTCAGTATGTTACATAGAACTTCAGTTGCACATTATTGCATTTCTTACCTGATGTTTGGTAGTTTTATCTCAGTTTTTTTTTTCAACAGGTTCCGTCACATTTCTCTGTGTTCACTGTAAAATCAGTCATTTGTGATATTTGGTTTGGTTTAAAGGATCTTTAATGTTGATACATCAGCCTTAAAAACAGTTATTTATAACGGTGTGTAATTAATTGTATGAGTAAAGCTGAGTATGTTACTTTATGTGAGTGTCACAGTTTTTTTGTTTCTGGGTGTTAGTTTAAGTAAAAGCTTTTGTAAAAAGGTCTTTAAACCGGTGATGAGTATAATCTGATTTCAGCCCAACATTAATGTATAAATACAAAATACAAACTGTAATTCATTTTCCAGTAACAGAACATGAATGACCTCAGTCATTTGGTTAACAGATCAGCTCTGACAACCTTCTCTTGCTACACAAAATCTTTCTACGGTTAACATGAATTTAATAAATACATTTCATGGACAGACTGAATTAAACATGAAGTGATCCTGGGCATCCTCTCAAACCACACTAAAGAAAATAAAAGTCTAACACGAGAAAAACAGTATGAGAAAAATGAAACACAAAACAGATTATATATTGAAAACAGAATGTTACTTTGATGGCAAGTTATGCAGTGGTCACAGAGACCAAAAGAAAAACAAGAATTCTATGATCTGATTTTTTTTTTTTAAATCTTTAGTGGCACCAAACTTCTCACAGTATAACTAGAAAATAAAATAACTCCACACTTTGCTTCAGCTTGTATCAGGTTAGTTCTGCAAAAGGAAGTTTAAAAATCAGATCTGAGCCACAGCAAAGTAAGTAACAGCATGTACTGGATTTCAGGGTCACATTACGGTCAAGGGTTGTGTTTCAGCTTCTGGGAGCAGCAGTTACACTATGATGTTGTTATATTAATGTTATATATTGTGTGTCGGTGACGTAGTGATAGGCGTTAGATTTCTATCCTGCGAGTCAGCGGAAAAACTTTCAGCTTTTGAGTTATCTGGACCATTAAGGTTAAAGACATTTAAGTTTTTCACAGTAGATACGCCTGGTCTAAGCTGTCACGGAGCAGAGATGTTTGCAGGAAACAGTGTTTAGAACTGTTTTTCTTTTTAAATATCCAGCATCAGATTTCATCGTCCAAAGTGATAAATCAGATCCTTTTTGGACAGTTATGAGAAAACTAAAACTGTACTTCATCGTTACATTTGTACACAAACAAAAATGGAGTATTCGTCCATATTTCACTGCACATGGCACATACACAGTGTTTCATTGCTTCCTACTAACTAGTGTGTCCTACAGTGTCAATGAACAGACTAGACATAAGTGCCATGAGTTTGATCCAGCATTCAAACAGGCTCCAGCAAACGTGTTTTACAGTCAACTTTTCAGCAAGTTGTTTGGGTGCATTTGTGATGCTAGCTCACAAAAAAGGATGTTTTTTAGGTGCTAGAACAAAACCTTTAGACTGGGTTTCTGCAGAGTTCACTTAAGTTAAATGGCTGGATGGATTAACCAATTACATTTTTAGAACTGTAACAATTAGTTGATTGATCAATAAGTTGCTGGTTTTAACTACAAAATGTTTTTTTTTTTTTAAATATAAAGTAGTAAATGGGTTTTGGACCAACAGCTTTTTAAGACTTTTCAAAACCTGCAGATCCCCTGCAAGAGCGAGATGTCCTGTCACCGCTCAAGTCCAGTGTGACTGTTTCCACTTATGTTGAATTTACATAGCAAAAGAAATAATAATAACTATCTTGTTTTGTGTCTGAGGGATTCCAGCTGTGATCTGACAGCTGAGTGTTTCACTCGTGATCATGGGATAACTACATGAGCCAAACCATGCAACGCTCAACTTAAGTACCAGAATAAACACAGACCAGAAACACTGGGTTTTGGTTCTTTGTGCATCCTGCTCATCCTCCTTTCATACCATTTTTTTTAAAACTAAGGTTTAACTGTTTTTCCCCTTCAGCCTTATCTGATCGACATCTGTGCTGTAACATGGCTTGGAGGCCTCAGGAGGGCAGGTGACATTTGTCTTTGTTGACAAAATGCACCACACTGAAGTTTGACAAGAGCCCTTCAACAACGAGCGATCAAACATCTCTAAGCCTGCTCAAAATGTGATATGGTGCCAATTTTCTATCAAGTCTAAGGTTTTAGGGCTGCAGGAGATTTCGTCAAAGAGATTTTTAAAACATACATGGGAAAAGCGTCTTAACACTTGTGATCAAATTAAAGCATTCTGTAAGATTTCAGTCAGAGCTCTGGGTAGATATGTGACAAAGAGCGGTGACGCAGCAGTGACAGAGCTGCGTCACGGTTAGTCCGGCCTCGTGGTCTGGATGCAGCTCTAGCACGGCCTCTCAGAGCTGTCCGTCAAGTTGTTAGTGGGCATGTCCTGAGAGCTGGCATTTGCTGCGGAGGAGAGGACTTCTTCAAAGCTGCCCCCTGTCCCTGTAGCACCAACCTTTGTCTGGTATAAGGAAAAAAGAAGAAGAAATGAGCCGTCATCCACAAATAACTCCTCTTCTTTCTCTTTATCTGTGTTGCACCACCGTTGCTGTGCTGCAGAACAGACTCACGGGGGCAGAATTTCACAAAGACCAACACTTTCAGGCATCTGCAGCAACATCTTTTGTTCACACTGTCTTTGACAGGGTTTCATAAACTCAAGTGGTGTGTCATGTTTTTACAAAGGACCCTGTTGTCCTTAAGATGATATTAAAACTGAAAGTCATAAATTTAGTGTCTCGCTCGACAGGATAGATGCAAGTCAAGAAACAAGTCAAATAAGGACCATTTTTCTAACCCCTCTCCACACACTGTAGGCCCATAAAGTGTAGACAAACGATGGAGGTCTGCTGCTGCTGAGCCTGCATTAGGATCACTGTGACTATAAATAACCAGCAGGCTCACTGTAAGAGTCAGAGTGTAAACTAGCAATTACATGCAGATTATAGTGTTTTTCTCTTTGATAGCAGATTTATTGCAAAAGGTTTAGGTGGTTTAGAAATACAGAATTGATTATTTAAAGAGCTATATGACATTTTTATAGCTTGGATTGAGACTGTTCAGCAGCTAACAGTGTGTTTAAAGATTTTGGTCTATCATCACTTAATAATGCAAACTCTCTTTCAAACGCACACACTGTTTACCTTGATAGTCGACACTGTGTTCTCAACTTTCTCCTCAAAAGATCTGAAGCTGGGAGAGTTTCTGTGAAGAGAAAAAAACCCCCAAAATAAACAAACAATAAACAAAACATGTGACTTCCTTTCTTTGCTTATTATTTTAGAACACCTGAAACGACTGTCTCTCATGTACTGAACTGTGAATGACAATGTATAATCTGACAGGTTGGGATAAACCCTGGGGGATACATTTTGGATATAACAGTATGTATTTTCTGTATTGGCTTACATATAAACTCAAGTGAACTGAGGTAGTGAAGGTAACTGGAAACAATATGATGGTAGGAGGTGTAAACAGGTGTCAGGTATCAGTTACATACATATAATGGAACACACACACACACACACACACACACACACACACACACACACACACACACACACACACACACACACACACAC
>JBBMJY010000011.1:11842266-11853965 GCA_037833715.1 Toxotes lorentzi
ACACACACACACACACACACACACACACACACACACACACACACACACACACACACACACACACACACACAAAGCAAGCAATCACAGACTGGTTACCTCATGGTGGGCATGCTCATAGAGTGTCTGATAGAGTAGCTTTTCCCAGAGAGCGTGTTGAGAGAGGAGTTAATGATTAGCACAGTATACAAACACACACACACACAAAGGCAGAGGTGAAGTCAGAGTTAGCAAGAGAAAGAATTTGTGCAGAGGAAGGAGATAGATGAGAGATAAACTAACAGGGTATAAACTGGTTTTTCAGGGAAAATGATGGTAGAGAAACAGAGCTGGTAACAGCTCCAACCTCCACACAGACAAAAGTATATTACACATGTGGTATGATATTATACAAGGCTGAAGCTCACAATTAATAATATACTAATAAAATAATTAATTGTTCAAAAGTAAAGAAAATCCATAGCATGGTGTTAAATCAGTCTCAGCCTGTGTTAGCTTAGCTTTAGCACTTTCTTACAATTAGAAAAGTTCACGACACCTTGTTCACATGTCTCAATGAGACAGTTCATTTTGGGTCATCAGAGACCAAAATCAATTAGTTCTGATTCTGAGCTGAGGAAAGCACCTGACCCAGTGCTGCAGTCTGGCAGGGCAGCAGCATTTACTCAACAGGACTCAGCTGACTGTAACTGTACCAACCAGTTAATTCAATTCAATTCAATTCAATTCAGTTCTATTTATATAGCGCCTTCCACAATCTAAATTGTCTCAAAGCGCTTCACAGAGACCCAGAGCCTGACCCCAGAGCAAGCACTAAAGGCGACAGTGGCAGGAAAAAACTCCCTTTTAACAGGAAGAAACCTTGAGCAGAACCTGGGTCATATGGGGGACCCTCCTGCCGAGGGCCGGGCTGGGTGAAAGGAGGAAGATAGGACAGCTGGGAATGGAGGAGAGGAGGAGAGGGACATACCGCATATAAAACATGATACAAACAGGGTTGGCAGTGAACAATGTTAGAGGGCCAGCATTTAGATTACAGTTAGTGAACAGTTAGTGGATCCTGTGTGCTCAGAGATCTATTGAGTTAAGACTGCTCCCTAACAGTCTTTCCTTAGGAACAACTAATGTGGCATAATCAGCTGTGTGACTCTTACCCTATAGAGTTGGACCTTGGGAAGCATGGAGGAAGACGGAAAACATTTTAAGATACTCTGACAGGCAATGACAGCTTTGCAGTCTCACACTTTCAAATTCACTTTCATTTCTGTGATTAACAGAAACTTCTGCTGTTATTATTAACTTTGTCTGTTAGGGGAAGTGAACTAAAGTGAACAACAGTACCATGGACCTGTGGGGAACCACACTGTACTGAACTGTACTTCCTCTCAGGCATGGGAACATTGAAATGAAAATGCTCTACTGAAGTTAAACAACACATACACACAAAAACACAATCTTATTCAAGTTTGAAGAAAACCCTGAACCAATTCATCACTAGACTGAATGACATTTTGTACACAAACCAACTATCTGTTCACACACACACACTGCAAAGATAGGAATAAAGAGTTAGTTGTTGCAAGAAAATCACACAGGATGGCACAGAAGAGTCCAAAGAGAGGATTTCAAACTGCACAAAAATTACAAATATTTGAGGCGACCTGATAGCCAAATGGTTGGGACTCATGCCACATGGGCGTAACCTCCCCAAGCTCGACTCCTGGTCAGTCAGACCACTGGCTGCCTGTCACTTCCCTACTCTCTCTCCCACACTTCCGATCTCTCTCTATTTTATCCATCTAATAAAGGCTTAAAAGGCAAAACCTTAGGAAATGACAGGTGGTATTCACCTTTGCATCTATAGTTTGGGTTGATTTATTTTTATTAGTATATTAGATATATACAATGTTTATAAGCTTTTGTTGCACATATAAGGTGAATAATAATTAATTATAGTGAATTATTCATTAATGCAACAGGACACAATGTCAAAACAATGTAAAAACAGAATACATGACAGGATAGTGGGAGAGAGAGAAATATAAGCAAACGGTGCCAAATCAGTTTGAAAATTGTGAAATATTTGAAAAAAAAAAAAGACTGACGGGACAAAATTACAAGCCAGACCACACTTCACACATAGAAATTTCAAACATGCTCACTGTATGTGCAAACAAACCAAACCTATACACACACAGAACATACCTTCGCGGGAACAGTAACTGTAGACCAGCCATGCTGGAATACACCAAAGATAATGCATTGTTTTCTTTCTGTAATCCATTTCCTACATGATGGTAATAAAATTAACTCCCTTTCTGCTTAAATCGGCCGACACACACACTGCATGTTGACATGTTGCTGTTTTCCCACTCAGTTTTGTTCCCTGACCTTCAAAAGTTTTCCTTGTGTTTTCAGCCTGCACACTACTGGACGCGCTCTCTGAAACATGCATGCCCACTCTCGCACACAGGCCCACATTCTGTTGCTTTCTCTTGTCATCGAACATGCAAATGCTCAATTTATTTCACACAGTTCAACATGGACACATGCACACTGTGTCTCAGACACGCTTACACTTTGTTTTTACTGTCAGTGACTCAAACAGAGCATCAGAGAGAGAGAGACGGCTAGAGAAAGAAAGCGACTGAGGGAGACAGACTTTGCACTAGTCCTTCAGCTCCCACAGAAAGCAGCTTAATGTGGTCTTACATAATCTCAGCTTCCTCTGAACTGGATAGAGCAAGATTCAAAACTCAGAGACAGACAGCACAAATAAAAACATGCCCGTGGACTGGATCTAAGTGGAAATGCTTCAAAGGAGGAAGGGATGATTGGGTTAAACTGGGTTGTTCAGATGAGTCAATGATGGACCTTTTATATGAAAAGACACACGTGCAGGGGTCACGTGAGACTGGGACTCGAGCCACAAGGACGCACAGGATGAAGGGAGTTAAAAAGCATGTACTGGAGTTCAAAAATTGAAGTAATTAGTGTGTTAAGGCAACTGGGGATGTTTCGCCTCTCATTCAGATAGAGGTGAAATGTCTTAAACATTCTAAAGTCCAGTTGCCCTTGACTTAACGCTTGTAGATTTACCAGTGACTGGGTTCACAGCGTTTGCATAACAGATCATCAATCAACACAGACAGGCTGCCGACATTAGTAAAGGGTAGCTGAGCAGCGGGAGATCTGAATCTGTGATGTAGTGAGTGATATTCTGTACCTCATGTCTCCGAACTTCCTGGTGATGGCGGTGCCGAGGTTGCTGAAGGCTGCTGAGGTCCTCTGTCCTGCTGTGGACAGCGTCTCTGACGTCTTCTTGTAGCTGTGTCAAAAATGTGTCATTACTATTTCCCACATTTATGCACTGAGCTCATACTCACGCCCAGATGAATACAGTGTTCATGCACACATGAATGTAAACACACACACACACACAAATTTCCCAGATGCAGAATAAATCCAAGCATGAAAATCAATGTGCACATGGGTGATCTAGTCAACCACTATGAAAATGTATTTATATTAATCATCGTCCTCATCAAAGGCAATAAAACCAAAGCAGCTTGTTTAACTATGCTCAGCCATCCTCTTAATCATTACGCTCGGCATCAAATCTGGTGCTTTCATTTTAAACAGCAACCTTTTTTCCCCCACTACAAACTACTTTACATCAGGAAATCACTACTTCACGCTTCATTTACAAAGCTGCACACACCAGTTTCTACTGTGCAAATTACTAATCACCTTACTGCCCTTTACCACTCTCACCGCTTTAATGTCCTAACCAGCATTTTTATACACAAATCTGAGGTGATTTCATGGTATCAAGTCTTGTGTTGTAAAGTGTGGTGGTGCGGCGACCGTTTTGTTTACATCTGGACCATAAAGTGCAACTTTATCCAATCATGTGTCTGTGTCTCTCTGGCATCTCGCACTCCTGTGGTCACACTGGTTCATTATAGATGAGGATGGAGGCTGTGCGTGTAAAGTGATCTTCAGGTTCAAGTGTAACTGGATAAGAAGGGAGGGCCTGCAGAGACGATCCTCTTGCTCCTCTCTTCTCTCTGTGTTTCTGGATAAGAGCTCAGCACTGACCTAATCAGGAAATTAGATTATTTCTTTGCACAAGAAAAGACTAAGACTTGTTGACTCTAGACACAAATCCTGTCCAGAAACATGTCTCCATGATAAAATACAGTATATCACAACTAAGTGTAAAGGTGAGTTAAATTTTCAATTGGTAACTGTATTTTACAAATGAGTACATTTCTTTTGAATTTAGTGTATTTTGTCATAATTAGCATGGAAATTCTTAAGCTTTGGCCAAGTACGTGTGTTGTGAGGTCACAGTGATCTTGACCTTTGACCACCAAAATCTAATAAGTTCATCCTTGAGTCTAAGTGAACCTCTGTGCCAAATTTGAATAAATTCCCTCAAGGCATTCCTGAGAAATCGTGTTCACGTGGATGGGACGGACAGACGAACAAGCTGAAAACATAAAGCCTCCGGGCACAGCAGTCGCCGGCGTGGAGGCATAAAAATACACACAAGACAGAACATGATTATCTCTCCAATGCAAAGACTGGAGAGGGCATGTAAAGCTAATTGTGCTGTGAGGTCAACAACAGCCTTTAGCACTGTTTGATGAGTTTTCAATCAGATTTATGATGCCTGTTACACTGAACACAACAGTGATAAGAAATCACACGCATGATGTGCTGCTAGCAGCAGAGGATTATGCCTTTTTAATCAGGTTTTCTGACGTATCTGTCTCCAAAAGACACTCAGTTTAAAGGATTTTTTTTTCCGCTTCATTGGCTTTTGAAAAAAAGAACTGTTTACTTTCTTTGTGTGTGTCCTGTAAAGGGCGTCCATGTTGACAGCAAACAGAGAAGTCATTCTGCCACCACTGCCACACAAATGGACACACACACACTCAAACACAAGCTTTCTGACCTTCATTTCAAGCTGCAAACTCTTTGTCTTGAAGTTGTATCACTCTCTCACGCACACGTACAAACACGCACACACTTACGCCACGGAGCTCTGCATGTCATGCCAGCCTCTGCTGAAGTTGTTTCTGAGCTCGCTCAGAGGAGTGATGCCCAGTTTCTGTCTGAGCTCTGCGTGCTGCTTCTCTTTGGACAACAACACCTGCTTCAGTGTATTGATCTCCTCTTCCAGCTGGAAACACACAGAAACACAAAGACATCAAGAGCTACTTAACTGGCACTTGTCCTTTTACTGTCTTTGTACTATCAAACTGTGTGTGTGTGTGTGTGTTTGTGTGTTCATACTTTAGCCAGTTCTTGCTGTATCTCCTCTCTCTCCTCCTCTGTCATGACGGAGTTGTTTAGGTTGACTTCTGACACCAAATCTTCATCGGCCTCTCTCAGTGGCTCAGAGTCCAGAAAACCTGTATGAAATATTCACACACATGGTGAAATGTTCATTAATCGGCCTGTAACACAGTGAAGTGATAGTGACACATACGTACAGGGAAAAAAAAACAGAACGAAAATAGTAATAAAAAAAAAAAGGACTTTATTCTCTCTGTAGATACCGTCAATACAGATTTGATGATCACAGATAAATTTCTATAATTAATCCTCAGTTGATTATTCACCAATATACCATTAAAAAGACAAAAAACTACCAGGAGGATTGTTTTGCTCTAATATATTAACTGATGTCTTATCCTTTTGTATTATAATCATTTGTAGCAACAAACATCATCAAAGAAGTGACATATTTCTGAAGGAAAAACTTCTGGTGCTTTGTCCTACTTTACTTCCTTGTATCTCCAGAGTGTGTGTGTGTGTGTGTGTCCCTGTTTTGTTTTGTCTGTGTGTTTGTCGGCCCGTCTGACTGTGTGTCTGCCTCCATCCCTGACTGTGTCTCTGTCTGACAGTTATGTAATCTGTGGCTGAAGCCTGTAGAGCTCTAATCAGGATTAACTGATGTGGATTATGTTGCTTTAACTCTGCTGACTGACACTACAGACTGCTGCACACACACACACACACACGCAAACAAATAAACAAGATGCTTTCAGATGTCAGATGGCAGAGTGAATTTCATTTTTGCAATAATTGATTTTAGTGATTTAGTGCCTGAATACGGGAAATTCGAAGTCTTCGACCAAAATGAAAGACATTATGTAAAACCCGAGTCTGTTTACACATGGAGCATGAGGGTTTAGGAAATCACAGGAATCAAATTTAATCTATGCACGCAAGATACAACAAGCTAAATAAATGCTGTGAGCAGTAGAAATTCTGTAAGAGTTTTATAAGAAAAAAAAAGTCTTTAGAAGAAATTGTCTTTCTGCCTCTTACAGAAACACATTATTATACAACTTGCACACTGTACTTACTCCTAGAGACAATGCTACAGCTCATACACACAATTACACTGCCACACCCACAAACATGCACACAGTGAGTTCAGGCCAAGCAATGAAGCTGGTACAAAGCTGATCAGCCTAAGATAACTGACTCTTACATATGATGCAGCAGATAAACACTGAACCTGTCGTAAAGTTTAACAGAACAGACTCACAGATCCAGCAAAAAAATCAAAAAACCAAACTGAACAGAAAGAACAAACACTGAGAAGCGATTGAAAACAAAACGACGACAAGAGGTATAGTTAATGAAACTGTTAATGTCTGTTTAGCCTTATTTTGTTGTTTGTCTGATGTTTCCCATCAGATGCTTGTAAAAGGCAAATCAGGGCAGACACACAGCAACAAGCACCAGCACAACTGCGTCCACACAACCCGAGAGATGCAAATATATGTAGGTCACCATGTCAGTGTGTTTGTAGAGGACGTGTGCAAGTTGCGAATGTAAACTCAAAAAACACCATTTAGACAGAACGGAAATGAACCATCACTGTACCTGCTGTGAGGTGTCCTCTCTCTTCATGTGGCCGCATTAGGGAATGACAGAGTAAGGTTAGTTAAGACCGACTATAGTTGATATTTCGACACACAAGCGCAGCTCACGGCACAAAACTCAAGCACAGCATGCACCAGTGTGAGTCCGACCTTTCTATAGTGGGGAGCTATTTCTGCCTACGTTACACAGCAGCAGCACAATCAGGTTTTTTTAAACCCCCTGTGGCTCAGATGGAAGCTTTTCATGTTTAAGTGCACTGAGAAATCAGACTGATTATTTGTCCCTGTTCACAAAGCCGTGAGAAGACCTTACAGATACCAGGAAGAGCATGTAAGTTCAGTATTAAATGGAAGAAGGAAATTAGAAAATGCACTGTTTCATTAATTAACGTAACAAACAAGAGAGGGATGCAACATCCACAACACAACACTAACCATCTCCACTTCAATGAATCTCTTCTTCTGTAGTGCAAATAATGCTCTCAGGATTGGGCTTTTTCCAAACTGCTAATGATGATTACTTTAAAGGTAATACTATTTTTTTTTTTTAGTTACTGCTTTTCTGTACAAGAACTTTTAATGTTGCATCTGGTTTCTTTTCAGCTAACGTGAGTTGGTTTGTGTTCGATAAACCTACAGGAAAACAGTAAATGTAAGAAAAGTACATGTGACATGAAGTCATTTTTGCCAGTCACCATTCAGAATAGGTTGCGTTTGTGTTATGGGAGCTTCTGTTGCATGTCCGACAAATATATGCATGGTTTGTGAGAGTCACGTTGCAGTTTGTCGTTATAGAAACAAAAGGCACAGTGTGTGAGTGAACTCACTACGGGTAAGTTATGGATATTATAATGAAGTTACAGTGATAAATCAGATATGTTTTAAACTAACATCCCTGTCATTCGTACTGTGATACACTGTTGTTCTTGTTGTTGTCCTTTGGCTGCTCCCATAAGGGGTCACCACAGCGTATCACCAGCCGCATGTTTGATTTGGCATCGGTTTTTCACCAGATGTCCTTCCTGACGCAACCTGGGTTCGGGGGAGCCAGGGATCGAACGGCTAACTCAGGGATTGGCGGCCAACTTGCTCTTCCACCCGAGCCACAGCCGGCCCCCGCTATGATCCACTGTTGTAGTGCTGCCAATTCGTTGGTATGAGAGGAATGCTGAAAGTCTTGTAAGCTGATGGTCCACAAGTCATGGTTCACTGTGTAAAATCGGTTAGATAAACGTTCAAACAGGATTCAAAGTAAGCTTGGGTCCTGAGGAAAATCGCTCTGACAGTGTCACTTTCTATGCCACAACTAAATATAACAGCTCTCTACTTAAGTGTAGGCATGGGGTCAAAGGAAGTTTAATTCCAAAGCATTGTGGACATGTAACTTTGCCAAAAGTTACTAAAGGATCTATGAGGCTTTTGTTCCTCACTGAATTTGCCATCTACATTAGTTCCAAACTTCCTCATGCCAATCATGTTCTAAGGCAATAAGGGTCAAATCTGCACTTTAAGGAAACATTTCACTTTGGTTGAACGCCTAAGACACATTCATGGAGCTCAGATTAATGGAACATTCAAGTTAGACGACCCAGAACCTGTAACCATCACAAGCAATGGCCATTTCAGTTTTTCCCTCTTCAGGGTTCAGTACTAATTACTGGACCTTAACACATCTGGCCATAATAGTTTTTTTCTGATGTGGTGTTTTCAATTTCACAGCCTATTTATCATAGATAAGAACTGCTTTAGTATAATGGAGAGAAGGCCTGTGAAGGTGCAGTCGTTTCACTGCTCCACTGCACCTTCACATTTGTTGTTTCATTTAGGCTCAACGTGAGCTATCAACTCTGCCAAGACTAAAATCCTGGTGAGGAAATGCTGAATCCTTTTTCATTTATTTATTGGTTGGCCTTAAATTAGTCAAATTAAAAACTGTAATATACCCAGAATGAGTTTGTTGTTTCTTAAACTGAAGCGTTTAATTCCTCCAGGTTGCCAGAATATAACCTTGTGTGGCTGTAGGTTCCCTCAGAGGTAAGTGTAGTGAAGTGAAGTAAATGTTCAACCAAAGCGATCTATTGTCTACTCTACGGGCTCTAATCTATGTCCCTCTTCACCTGTGCTGTCCAGCTGCATATCCCAAGTGGTGGACGTGACCCACTTGTCAGAGTGGGACATTGACGTGTGACCCCACTGATCCTCCCCTGGTGGTGAAGTTTTGCCCCATTCGGTCAAGTTTTCCCCATTTTGGACCCCAGGAGCCAAGTCTTCACCATATGAGTTCCGCTTAACCGATTCCTCGCCGGAGGCGTAAAACATACCCTGATTCAAACCTGAGCAAAGTAACAGTTAGATACATTTTCAGTGTCGTACACAAAACAGAAACGGCCTGATTCATCTTATTTTGCAAGAGATGAGTTATCATGTATTGATGTTTTAGCTTAACTGACAAAAAGATCATGATGATGTGTCCATCATTCATTACGTAGTCGTCTATATCAAATCAAGCCTGGCCAAATTTTTATCTGTTACGTATCTGATGATTATCAGACTGATATATTGACTTCAACCTGCGCTAAGTGAGTTTTTAGCCACGGCACTGTATTGTGACCTTACAAAGATCACGCAGGAAACATTTTGGGAAACTGCTGCTAATCTACACATCCAACACATACACAGCAACATCCAACGAACTGAAACCCAATATTGACTCTTCTGTACATCGACTCTGATCTGAACTCTAAATGGTTTACTATGTACCGCTTGTTAGCTACTTGCTAACTTTTTCTGCCTAGAACATTTATCTATTGACTTAGGGGCAATAAATAAATCAGGTGGTGGGCTGGTAATGCACAGTGGGTGTTTCAGGGCTTTTTTCACAGGCGACAGTGGCCTGTCTGCAGATGGAAACTTTGATGAAAGCTATAATAAATGAACCAAAACAGGAAAGTACAGGGGCAGTAAAAACAAAAACAATGAGCCGAAAGATATTAAAACAGTAAACAGAGCTGAGGGGAACTGCATACTAGGGTGATTATTTTCTGTGGGTTGGTGAGCGACAACTTTCACATTACACATATAAAAATATTCCACATGTAAATTTGTACTTGAAATCCATGAATAGAGTATGTGTCAGTCAAGTGGTAGTAAATGTCAAATACTCTGATCTTTCGTCACATACAGTAAACAGATAAAGTACAGTTCCTGTTTTATTTTGGAAGTGATTTGATCACGGCCTTGCTCTCTTCCATGGTGTCAGTTTACCCACTCAGACCACACTCACCCACTCTCCTGACCGTCAGTACTTAAATCAACACTCAATCACATAAGACAGAAAGGTGCTGACACGTTGCGCTGCAGTGACATCACTTCAGACGTTGATGTCACTACCTGTCACGTGGTCGGTGTGCAGCAGCGGCTTTCTGCTTTGTGTGATTCAGCGTGGATTTACATTCTCAGGTGGGAGAGTTGAGTCTTACCCTGCTCTCCCTCGCGTGTGGCTGAGTTAACCCATTCCTCTCCGGGACCCATGCTGCCCCAGTCCACCACTGCTTCACTCAGAACACTAGAGTACAGCTCTGCAGCAGAGTAAGGCAGCAGGGCGAAGAGGAGACAAGAAAGCTGGTTATATACACACAAACACAGAGTTTCTCCAGTGTCCATCCCAGCCCTGCCAGTAAATGGATAACAGTTAGGTCTGTTTCGTTACAGGAGCAGGCGCAGGCAGCACGTCTGAGTCTGCATTTGCACAGGAACAGGAAATCTGACGTTTGACCCTTCGTGGCACAGTTGTGAGCTTCTTTGAGCCCTTCAAACAGGATATATTCAGTGACTGCGATTTAAAAAAGTGTGCAAATCTGTGCCACACAGAGTTAACAATGAGCTCTTTTGTACTTTTAAAACAATTAAGCAAGCATATCCAAGATTATTGAGCAATCTAAGTTCTTTGGGAGCTGATGAAATCTCATCACACCATGTGGCAGCACTACAGGAGGAAGCAGGCCGGCATAAGGCCAGTTCTGTTTCAGTAATAGTCATTTTCTTCTGGTTCCACGGTTTGTTAAAGCTGACTGGTAAAGCAGTGAACAGATTTCAGTGGAAAACTTACTCAATGATGCCATTCACTCAGTATCATTCAAGAATCAAGTTTACATCACATCCATATCAAAGAAACAACATGTCTGACTTCAAAGCACCTTCACTTTCTAAAGATCTTGAAGGTTTATTGTAGTGAGTCACATTTATTGGCACATACCAAAAGTGTGTATTTCATATGTTGTCTGAATTGCTGTGTAATCAGTGGAAGAATATTGAACACTCCCCTTTCTCTGTGTGCCCCCCGCCCCCTTCTTTTTGTCTGGCGTGGAATACCTTTGGTCACAAGATTCCCATTTGGCCCCGTGGTCATGAGGCTATGCTAAATCAGAGGCCTGGGGATGGTCATATGGCAGCAAAATCAACTGAAGCTAGAGGCCAGGTTGCCTGCAGTACAGCCCAACAGCAACAAAACTGTACATGCTGTATAGAAACCTTCTGAGCCTGAGACTTAACTATTACAGCTGCATTTACATGGGAAAGTTAAGAAGGAGCTTAGCTTTTAATTCTTCCCCTTTAACAGCAAATAGATGGATCACAAAAGGTTTTTGCATAGCTAACGAAAATCATCCTGAAGTTTGCCGGACAATAAAAATCTTTTTGCCCTGCTTCAACTCAGTACTGAAAAAAGGGGGGGGGGGGGGGGGGGGGGGGGGGGGGGGGGGGGGGGGGGGGGGGGGGGGGGGGTGGGGGGGGGGG